>JAVTVJ010001497.1:0-399941 GCA_034509425.1 Eopsaltria australis | reverse complement strand
GGAAGGAAGGAAAGGAAGGAAAGGAAGGAAAGGAAGGAAAGGAAGGAAAGGAAGGAAAGGAAGGAAAGGAAGGAAAGGAAGGAAAGGAAGGAAAGGAGGAAGGAAGGAAGGAAGGAAGGAAGGAAGGAAGGAAGGAAGGAAGGAAGGAAGGAAGGAAGGAAGGAAGGAAGGAAGGAAGGAAGGAAGGAAGTTATAAAAATCAGCTGAACATGCCCTCCATACAAGTATTGCAAACAGGGTGATAACTGTATTTATAAGGGAACAGTGTTTGGGTTTTTGGTGGTTTTTTGTATGCTGCATCTTCAGGGAGCAGTGATGTTCAGAATCTGGAGAACATGCTGTTGTGAGGGTGGGAATGATGAGGCCAGCAGAGAACACAAATGGGACTTGAATTCAGATGAAGCTGTTATAGATGAATTGTTTAGGATTGTTTTTGCCATATGTTGTATTAGTTTGTGGATCATGTTATCAGTTATATTATGATTTATAATGCCATGTAATGCAGAAACTATTCTTTGGAAAGGTATGTGTTAAAGGGTTTAAGTTAGTTGAAGGGTTTTAATTGTAGTAATTGGTTTGTGAGGGTTGGTAATTTATGTGTCAGTTCTGTGGGGTTGGCAGGGGCCAGGCTGTTGCTGGCCAGACTCCGCACACACCACCATGGAAGGAACGGGGGCTCCACCCAATCTCAGATCACCTCAGAGACAGAAAAGCGCGGGCTCCCAGAGAAGTAACAGGGGCATGGCCGTGGTTACTGCACATGGTGCTGATGCAACCACAAGTGTATAAAAGGCAGCACCACCACCTTGAGGAGGAACCTCTGGCACGCAACCAAGCTCCCAGGGCTGCCCCTTTTGCTTTGTATCTTTTTCTTCAGTTCTCAATAAATTTTAATCACTGATTTCCACATCAGATCTGAGTTGTTTATAACAAAGCAGATCTTCATCGTGGACTCCAAACCAAAGATGACTATTACACAAGAGGATGTGCTTTCAAGACTACAGACACATCATTCTGCTCAAAAGCCCAGTTATGTCTATCAACCCCAAGACTAATAAGATTTTAATAATAATTTTATCTTCGCTTTCTTGATCAGAGGAGTGATTCCAGACAGCTGCTTCCTGAGAAGTTGGCCTGCTGATCCAGTGATACATCTCTTATAATTTAAAAAAAAAAAAAAAAAAAAGGAATAGAATTGGTTAAAATCTGAGATGTTTCATTTTGGCAAAATGAGATTTACAACTATTGAAATACTAACCCTGAAAATCATTACTTATGAATGATAATGGAAACCCTGACAAGATCCCTTCAAAATAACTATTGTGGAAGAAGAAATATTTTTAATCTGTTTTTATTTCAAGTAACAGCAAAGGCCTGATTCCCATACCTTGAAAAAAAGGGCAGTGGAATATTAGCAGAAGTTAGATGAAACAAAAATAAGTCAAACGCTGATACTGGGTGACAAGCAAGCCTTTGATGATGTGGTGCTGATGTGATTAGGGGAAGCACCCAAAAGTTTTCATGTTCACTCCTAAACCTCTCTTACCTAGACGCTGGGTTTTCTTGGGAGATTTTGCAGTAGTTAGATCACTGTGAAAATTATGTTTCCTGGTTTCAGTGTTCTGCCTCTTGTAGGTTATGGAAACATGAAGCAGAGTAGAAAGAGTAGAAACAAAACTATTTAAGTGACATTAAATTAATAAACATAGTTTACCTTTTTATGCTGAACAATTTTTTTACTGTATTCAAATCTGTCTTTGCAATGCTGTGAGAATAAGTTTTTAATTACTCACTTGCATGGTGTTTCAATATTAACCACTCATTCAGTTCTAGTATTTTTGGTGAAAAACAAAGCAACTTTTGAAGATTACTAATAACACTATATCAAATGTTTTCAGGGATAAACAACCTAGAGTGACCCAAAGACTCTCTCATTCCTCTTCAGTGTCTGTCTGAGCTGGGACCAGGGTCTTGCAGCACAGAGGAAAGAGACAGGACCAGCATGGGTAGTGAATAATATCTCTGCTCTGCCATTTCAAGCAGTGAATCAGCATGGAAGAAGACAAGTTTGTGACACACATTGGACAGGGATAATTGGGAATCCAGGAAAAGACTAGGGTTGGATTTCTTGATCTTAAAGGTCTTTTCCAACTCTATGGTTCTATGATCAAGACAGGGCCAGAAATTAAAAAGGCAGAGAAGTTGATGACAGCTGGCCTGAAATTCCTAGTAAGTTTTTACATTTCCAGAAATAAACTTGCATTATCCGTGTAAGAGGTACTGTTGGTGAAGACCTGCCCAAGCATGGAATGCTTCTTACACTGTAGTAGCCATGGCACAACAGAAACTTACTGAGGGGTTGGTTCAGAGGTAGACAAAATCTCGATTGCTGACACCATGAATTTTATCCCATTAAAAGAGTTCAACCCCTGAAAAAACGCACACACAAAGATAACACCACATTCTTCCAAACCGTTAATATTGGTGTGAACTATGCTACCCAAAGAAACAGTTCTCACATATCACAAAAATTTGGAAGTGCTTTTTTGCTTACTGTTAACTTGCTCTGCAGTGATATACAAGTAGCTTGAGTCTGTAAGTAGAAACAAAAGCATCCTCTGGGTATTCCCATGGTTTCATTTAAAAATCTCACTTAGAAAATGGACTAATTCTCTGATGGCATAAACTGAAGGAATTTATTAGAGCTGTTTAATCAAAGGGACCCCAAGACAAAAATTGTAGCCTTGTAATATATAGCAGGCAAGACTTTATACATTAATCGCCTATATGGGCCATCTGTGATGACTAAACCTTGAATAAAGACTTGGGGTTCTAGCAAAATGATTTTCATTCCCAGAAAATAAGAATGCATACATAAAGATATATTTTGAGAAACAATGCACATGCAATTAAATGTGTTTGTTTTACACCAGGTGAATAAGCATACTTATGTATGCAATTCTTGGAATTCAGATAAAGTCTGAATCATTCTTACTCACAGTCAATTGTCTAATGTTGTCTTTATTTATTCCTTTCCTTTTTTTAGTTATGCTACAACACGTTATCTAATAAATCTCCAAGACAGAGGTTATTAAATAGCGGAACAATATAAAACAATTTTTAAGATGGTTAGGTAATAAAATCACTTAGGAAAACTATCACACATTACTCAACATTTTCCTGACTCAGTATCTACTTCCAATTGTGTTTGCCAGAGTGGAAACAGTATTTTCTTTCCAAACATTCCCATTTCAAGAACATAGGCAGTTCAGGAATATACATTAATTTGCATAAACGTATAACCAAGACAGATAGGGCCAATATTGGCTACAGAATGCTAACTTATTTGCCAGTCTTTTGAAACAATTGATGAGTGGTTTTCATCAGTTCTTGCAGTATGAAATTCATTGGGTACTTTAGATTATCTTTTAGCATCTTAATTTCTCCCATGTCAAAGGCAACCGACTACTAGCCCAGTTATTTATATTTCCAGAGTGACTTAAGCAGCTTTCACAGCTTTCTTTCTTTCTTTTTCTTTCTTTCTTTCTTTCTTTCTTTCTTTCTTTCTTTCTTTCTTTCTTTCTTTCTTTCTTTCTTTCTTTCTTTCTTTCTCTTTCTTTTTCTTTCTTTCTTTCTTTCTTTCTTTCTTTCTTTCTTTCTTTCTTTCTCTTTCTTTCTTTCTTTCTCTTTCTTTCTTTCTTTCTTTCTTTCTTTCTTTCTTTCTTTCTTTCTTTCTCTTTCTTTCTCTTTCTTTCTTTCTTTCTTTCTTTCTTTCTTTCTTTCTTTCTTTCTTTCTTTCTTTCCTAGTTTTCACAGATAATGCCTGGTTGGAAAAGTAGATTTATATTGAATCACCATTGAAAATACCTTTAAGATGATTAATGGAAAAGGATTTCACTTAATGGCTGCACTTGGTAAAGCTGAAAACTGCTTTGTTGATTTTGTAACTTTGAGATGTTCACCAGGCCTGGAGATGAACTCTGTGTCTTCAGCCCCTCTTCTCTTGACATCCAATCCATTACATAAAGAATGTTCTAAAAGTTATTTCCTGCATTGTTCCTGTCCTTCTGTAAGGATCAGTGTGCTACAGAAAACAAGAAAATTCAGTGATTCCCTCAGAGATTTGTTGTGTGTGATTTGTTACTTTTACATGAAAGATTATTGTGTTTTTTAACAACCCCCAGTGAAGTCCAAGGCCAGATCCTGTGAAGTGTGGAGCACCAAGTGTTACTGCCAGCTGTGCTTGTAGCTGTTGTCATCAGCAGGCACTTGTGGCCCTTGGAAATTTCCGTCAAGCCTACAATACTTCCCAGTATTTGTCAGCAAATAAACATGATCCTAAATCCATAGTTTAGGAGAATGAAAACAGGACAATAAAATGACCATCCCACAGCTCTCCTGAAAGGATCTCAAAGGAGTTGTGGTTGTTATCAGCCTAGATAAAAAAGCAAGTCACGACTTTATTCTGAAGAAACAAATGCTTACTTTAATTGGCAGCAAAAAAAATAGCTAAACCCATTATCAATTACTGAAGGGAATGAATGTCTGGGAAAGGACAACATGTGATTGTTGGACAAGTGACAAATATTGGAGATTAGACAGAGAAATTAACACTTGAAAAATACCTAGTTGTTTGTGTGAGTGGCTAGCTCTGTATTTGAGCATTCTTTTATATGAGTCTATGAAAAAGCAGAAAAGCTTCATTTTCTGTGTTACCTTGCACCTGCCCTCATGTTCTGTCACTTTTAGCTACTTAATGCAGAAAATCATCCCTTACATAGTCAAAGGAAAGAATAACAAAAGTGTAAAAACAGTAGTGTAGAAATGGTTGTATAAAAGCTGTTCAATGCCTCCTTCCAAATCTGTAGGAAATGCAAACAGCTCCTCATTGTCGAGAATGAAAGATTATTGTTCTGGAAAAGCCAGAGCCATTAAGCTAATTACACATTTGCATTGATTTGGTGACAACCAAATAAAGTTAAATTAATACAAGACAGATGTAAACCAATTTAAATGTGCACATAGGGGTTTTCACCAGTTTAATTGATTTAAAACCAATTTTGAGCATAAACAAGACCATATTTCCTTTCTTTTCTCCTAATTTACAGACTGAAAAATAGGTAATCATTTCAACTTGGATTTTGATTACTCTACGTTAAAAACACAGCTGCATTGTTATGTAAGCACAAGTCTCCTAATAATTAATATACTGTATCTCCTTTCAAAAAGATATCTCAAATTAATATCTTTCTTTGCAGCCAAATCCCACATGCAATGAATTGGCTTCAAACTTGGTCCAAAGCCACCTTGGCTGACAGAATCAAAATCATGGCATCATGATGGTAGGAGGATAAAATTTTTTCCTGAGTCCACACTTGTACATTGAAATGTAAGTAGGTAATGTCAAGCAAGCTCCAGAATAATGCTCAGGAAAATGGAGCCTGACCATCAGCACAATGGGTTTCCCTAGCACAGAAAGGAGGTCACATTCCCTGTGCCTCTTCTCCTTCCATGTCCCTTCATCCTCCATCCTCAAAAACTTCTTCTGTCTAATGGGCATTGGTAGTAACTTACTGTCATGCTTGTTCCATGGTGCTTATCAGAAGAGAAAAAACCCTTCTTAGGACATACAGAAATGAATAGTGTTACTTAAATTTCACATTGATATAGTGACATGAACATAAAGTGATGGTGTATTTCTTTCTTGATTAAAATTCTGCAATGGCATTGACCTGAAATGTGTGTTTAATATCAGACCACTGCCTAAGTACATATGACTGTACCGTCCCTCTAGATCTTTTATTGTTCACAGTTTTTAATACTCAAGCTGATTTCTTCAAGTTTCCAAACTGCCAGGGACATGAGTTGAACAAGTGTCTCCTGGTATCCCACTTAGCAGTGTGACAGATTTGGTATCTGTAAGTATCAGCAGGGTTGGGGAACCATTCTTCTGCTGCAACTAATAGCATTTCTGGTTAGGTGGACATTTTTCTCTATTTCCCATCAATATTTATGGCATCTCAAAATGTCAAGAAGTCCTCAGGCATTTCTGGAGGAAAGGTGTGTTAGTATCTCTCAGTATCTTCATTCCTGCTTGTCATCCCTCACTGACTTTCAGCTGCTGAGTCTTGACAAGGTAACAAAGGATGGTCCAAGGTTTGTGTCTGTGGTCCTTAAAATCAGAGGTTTGGTGAACTTGCAGGTGGAGAGGGAGAATTCACAGATATCCTAAAATAGTCTTAAAAATTGCTTCAGGTGCTGAAAATCGAGGAGTGAGGATGTCAAAGTGATGGGCTGGAAAGGACCACATCATTGCTGCATACCACAGAAGTTAAGGAAGGGTCATTTCTGAAATGTAAACCTGTCGACACAGAGGTAAATGCTTCTGCATGTGCTTAGGAAAGAGACGGAATACAAGCAAACATAAAAGAATGGAAAAATGCTGCAGACTTACTCTACAGCTGTGTATACAAACACATGTAGGAGAAATAGAGAATCTGAAGGAACTAACACTTGTCCTCTGGGAATAAATTATTGATTTGTTATATTAAATCAGTTTAAACAAACAGGCATTAAGGTTTCATATGTCTAGAGGTTCAGTGTATCTCCTTAAAAACCAAGATGCATCTCCAACATGCTAAACCCACTGAAATTTATATTTATTCTTCCTGGTTTGCATAAAAAGAATAATTCTTTATTTTTCATAATAAAATAGACATAATTTGTTTTATTTAACTTATGACAAATTTAACTTAATCACTAACATTAAAATTATTTAGTGTAAAGTAATTCACAATAGTCACAAAATCACAGAATAAGCTGAGTTGAAAGGGATCCACAAGGATTATAAAGTTCAACTCCTGGCCCTGAACAGGACCATCCCCAAGACTTGATGCAAGCAATTCATTCATCCAATTAAAAATTTAGCACTTGATGTATTTACTTGCTAAAAAATGTAAGCCTTTTTTAAATGAAAAAGTTATTAACTGTGATTTCACAAGTAGTTTTCTGCCACAGTGTGGATGTTTTCATGATTAAATATTTCACATCTGGTAAGTCAGGATACACTACTTTCTTTTCAACAAAATGGTGTGCAGACCAAATTCGGTTCCATACCCACAGAGCAGGAAACCAACATGTAAATCTAAATCATTGGTTCCCATGGTTCTATTTTCTTGCCTTATTTCCGTTCCAAATATTTGCAGGAGTCATTCACCTGAAAAAGATGAACTCCTGTCAGTGTATCATACTCTTATATTTTGTTTCAGGGCTTTCTTGGAGTTTCTGGGATGCTTGAATTTAGGGATCCTGGAACCTACATCAAAACTGTTGAGGGTCCTGAACCTTTGTCACAGATTGCCTTCTTCCAGAGTACTCACTACTCACAAAAAGGATTAAAAAGATCTGAAGATAAAATTCCCTGTGATGTTTTTGCTGGTTCTCTGATCAGCACAGGTTTCTTCTGGGTGAAAACGTCTTGATTTTAGGTATTAAACAAAAGGTTGTACATTTCCCAGAACCTGGAAACTCCCTTTCTGTAGAGCAAGGAGTAATAAAAAGTTTGAAGAGATTTGGAGTTATATTTTAAAGCCTAATAGTGGGTGTTAGAAACAACCCATGAATTTCACTTTGGTCTCCTTCCAGTCACTGGTGACAAAAATGCTCCTTACGTTTCTAGTAGAATATATTAAAATGGAGTCAGAATTTCTTAGCAATAAAATCAAACTGCAATTCAAGTTATACAGGAGATGGTCAAACTCCTCTTCCTCATTCTAAAAAATCATGGCACTTCCTATGCTATTCTTATTTCTTCCTGTGGATATGGAGAATTTCATGAACGTATAGAGAGAACTTTTTTGCCTATCTCTGTATTGAATTTGCCTGTTGCACTGAAAACTCATTGATTCAGAAGCTGCCTGCAACTGTGTTTGTAGAGTGTTTAATGTAGTAGGTGTTGACTCCTCAGCTGAGGCATAATACACATTGTTGATAATGATGATGATTTCAAGCTGTGCCTCCCAACAACAGCTCTGCTTGAAAAACTACTGAAATCAAGAAGTAAACAATGGTCTTCAAAATCTGGCCTTCTGGCTTGTTTACTTCAGCAGTGCTTAGTCATTTTAAAATACTGCTTGTGTTTACCTTAACTTTGGATAACCTTGTCAATTTTAGAGAAAATCCCATCATAATCAATGTGTGTATCTTTTTTACTTATGTACCTCTACTTTCTTCCTACTGTCATTATTTCACAGTGCTTTGAGCACTGCTCTAGAGAGCTCACAGCCAAAGAGATAAACAACACTTAAAGGGAGAGAGGAAGATGCAATTGGAATATATTCAAAAATTCCGAGTATCATCTTTCCCTTGGGGCATATAAAAAATCTAATCTATTTTTAGAGGTTGGAAAAACTCCAGAAGTGTGTTCTATAGTCGTATTATCATCTCAACCAGAAACACAGAATTGGAATTGTCCTTTAATGCATAAACTGGCAAGAAACTGTATTGATGGAGATTCACAACTGTTATGCTGTAGCATTTCTGTCCATATTTAAGTAAACTTACAAATGTGCTTCAAGAGGTGTTCAACTGTGTTCATATGTTTGTATTTAAGTGCATTTACATGTTTAGGATTGCATAGTCCTGCAAGCACACGTATTTTTTAATAGTCAAATTAACTTGTTTTAAACTATTTTGTTCCTAGACGCTAAACTTAAATTAGTAACCCATTGAGACATCTCTGATTTCCTGTTTCTCTGATGTGATGGCAAGATTAAGTAGTAACATTTATTTATGTTATTCCAAGTGTGTATTAGGATTCAAGGAGGGGGTCTAGATTCAAAATGCAGTCCAAGGGCTGAATGTAGAGATAATGCATCATTCTGCAGCAACTGTCTTCCATCATTCCCAGAGCATTCACTGTACCAGCAACACCCTTTTTCACCAGGAAATAAGGATGCGTCTTAAACCTAACACACAATGCTTCCAAGACATGCTTTTAAATAAGCTGTGTCTTTTAATGTTATAACTGTAATGTATGTTGGAAAAATAAACAGGAAAGTTCAAGTTTAAAGCAAAGCAAACCAAACCAAAACAAACAAAAACCCTTTCCCATCTGTCAGATTGTGTGTATGATATCCTCAGCTGTTCTGCACTTGTTTGTAGCTATCCAGAACAACCTGCCCCACAGTCTGAGCTTTGTTCTCCAGCTCTTTTTACAGGGTCAACGGGCTGGAAAATTAACACATGCTGTCAAAGTTAGCTGAGCCAGGTCTTGTTATCATTGTTTCCAACGAATCCATTAATTCCATTATTTTACATATTGGGCAGATGTTTTGCCACTGAGGCTTGGACCACAGTAACTTGAAGGGCCAAATGTTAATGGGCCCCTATTGTCAGCAGAATAGCAGTGCAATTCATGGGAAAAAAATACCCAGACAACTCACTGATACTGGTCTAGGTCCTCTAGACTTAGGGTGTAGCGTGTGAAGAGCTTTAATGTAAACAAGGCTTCAATAAAGAAAGAATATCTTCTACATCAATATTCATATACCACAAAATCTTCCTTCTCTTCCCCCTCTTTTACCCTCCAGAGCATCACAGTTCTTCAAGAGGCAAGAAAGTGCTATTTATGGTCAATGTGTTTTGCAGAGCAAATCTGTAGGATGTGTGCAAGAATTCATACAGCCAAACCTGATTTACAAGGGATGTTATTGAGTTTGTAGCTGGAAAAAAGTGTTTTTATTTTGAGCTGGCTCTGCTATTTGTGTGGCTCATAATGGAGCATGTGACTGTGAAAACTTACACCTTGCAATTTGTGTATGCCATAGCTGAAGTGTCAAAATTAAGGCAGAGCATGTTTGTCTGTCCTTCCTGGGCATGGAACGTCAAGTAAAAGAAGCACACTTATGACATATTTTATTTTCATCTTAGGAAACCAAAAAGCCAGGTAACACTCAGGAAACATACAGTAAATTTTGAGCATCCAAAAAAAAAAAAAAATCAAGATAAAGAAAAATTTGCTCAAGTTACATTGTTGCCCTCTAACATTGATGGTGTTTCTGTGTTTTCATTTGTTTTGTTTTTAGGCCAAATGCCATTCTCAGATGTTTCCCACCCTCATTCTTGACTTAGGTGAGTTCAGTAGAGCTTGGTTCAGGCTTGGAACAGGCTCCCCAGGGAAGTGGTCACAGCACCAAACCTGACAGAGTTCAAGAAGTATTTGGACAACGCTTTCAGGCACGTGGTGTGTTTCTTGGCACTGTTCTGTGCAGGGCCAGGACTTAAACTTCAATGATCCTTGTGGGTCCCTTCCAACTCAGGATATTCTATGATTCTGTGATTGCTTTGGGACAGCTCCACTAGCTCAGCTTCTTTCACCCAGCTTTACCCAATCACAGAGGAAAAGATGTCAGGCTAATGGGGATGGAAACTGGCAGAATGCCTCCCAACAGGAGGCATCCCTCTCATTGCCAGCTGTGACATTTCAGGGGCCACACTCTTGTTAGAAAGAGATTCTTCCTTCAGATTCTCTAATATGAACAGGGTGAAGTATGAAAGACTAAAAATGTCTTGTGAGCAAGCTGCAAAACCCTTCATTCCAAGAAGACATTTCAAGAACTGATTCAAGAATTAATCCAAAAAGAGAGGGAGTCTCCAAATGCCTGAGGCTTCTTTGGAGATCCGGATAAACTCTACTGCTCCTGATTTGAGGCTGACACTGAGGAGGAAAGGGGGATGACTTTGGCATCACATCCCCACTGTCTTTATTTCAGGTACTGAGTATTCTCTTCCCATTATTTTCACTGCCTTTGGACTCCAAAGATCTTCATAACACGACCTGGCTTCTATCACTGTGGCACTATATGGTGATTAGCTGAATCCACTGGCATTCTGAAAACCTAAATACAAGACTCAGCTTTTTTAACTTACCTCTAACTAGCACAGTTATTATTTCACTTAATTTATGTTATTGATATTCTAAAGCTCTCTAAAGAGCTCCAAACAGTATGTCTTGTTTTCTGCATACACTTTGGAATATTAGGCCGTGGTACTGGACACATGAGAAGAATTCATAGGATCTCTCTAAAGCCTTGCTGTAATATATTACAGTTGGTACAAAGCTATCTTAAAACACTTTCACTATTCAAAAGCCAGATTAGCCTCTTCATGTTTTATGAAATATATTTTATTTCAAATAAGTTTTTTTCTGTGTTTGGCAGCTCATTTTAAATAGCTCCCTTTTTTCAGATGGCATTAAAACCCAATTGAAATAAATTCATTTTCCATAAAAGTAATGTGTGTCAAGGCTAGATTTCCTAAACCAAGCCCTCTGAGCAATCATTGTGATAATTTTGTAAACCATAGATAATACATTGGAATAAAGAAACTTTTTCAGGGAATGAAATGTTTAATTTAGATAAACATTAGAATGTAGTGTTGTCACTTTGCATATAATATGTTCAGAAAAATCTTCTAGGGTTTTAAAATAAGCATAAAAAAGAGAGACAGAAAAAAGAACTGAATCAGTGAGAGAATACAAGAAATAAATAGAACTCTAACAAATTCAGTTAGTTCAAGCATTCTGAAATGTGATGTTTTGTCCTTAATTTTTCAACACTGGCGTTTGTTCATGTTCATGCATGGTTTTGCCACTGTACTTACGGGAGATGGGATCTGAAAGAAGTGAAACAGAAAAGAATTAAACAGAATTAGGCCTTGCCTAGTGTGGTCTTTTAAAACTGCATTATGCAATACACAAATTGCATTATTCTGTTCTTCCATTTCTATCTTAGCTTTGCATGGTTGAAGTGGTTTTGAATGATGAAAAAAAAGTGTGAAAAAGAAACAAAAAGTACAATGTCAAGTAATTTTTAAAGTTACATTAACTTTTAGGGGCACATAGTGAACATTTTTAGTGTACTCTTTCATTCTGGGTAATCTAATGTTCAACCTTTAAAAATTATAAAACACCCTCAAAAAATCCTAAAACAGCAAAGAATTATTTCTGGTCACTTACTTCAATACTACAGTCCTTTGAGACAGTCCTCTTTTTACTTGCTTAGGATCATGACCTTTAAATTTCAAAGCATTACTCACCCTGAGCCCAGACTTGTGCTGTCTCTAGAGCCACCAGAAGCCCAGGTAATGTGGGAAAGTGCAGTCCCATCCTATACTGTGAAACTGTCCTTTGGTTAGTAAGCTTCCATCCTCTGGTCTCCAGCAGCCTGAATATGATGGAAAGCATTACTGGAGATTTTCCACATATGTTTATTTCTTTTACAGGAGAGCTTCCTCTTGCAGGATGAATTTTAAAGGGTAAGTTCTTCAGAGATGCAGACCAAGTAAAATCTCTATAAATTACAAAATTTACATTATCTGAAACGTTTGGGGTAAGGTTTCAGAGGCAAAGAAAGGAAAGACTTAACCTTTTTATTAGTGGCCCAGCTTGTCACCTCAAACCTCCTGAGAAAGAACATAACTGCAGGCTCCAAGGAAACTTCTGAGCATGAGCCATAAGCACAGACAAGTAACTTTCATTATTGTCCTCAAGTACAGAGGCATTCGTCTGAAATTTTGGGAAGCTCTTGCTCATATTTTCTGCTGGGATTAGATGCATTATTGCACAGAAAGTTTAAAAAGAAAAGTAACTTACACCTTTATTTTGATAGCCGTCTTTTCCTAACAGAAGCGCAGGTAATTACGTGACTGATTGGGTGTCCTGAACTGAAGAAAATAAAATAACTGCAGAATAGTTTCCACTGAATTTGGTGAGATTTCAACCAAGGAATACTAGTAGCATTCATAAAATCCACAAGAACGGGTATTCAGGGGCATACAAGGCATTCAGCAACCTCTGCATTCTTGTTTCTTTGTCACCTTCCATTTCCTTCGACAAAAAGACATAAAAATATTTCAGCAAAGTATGTGAAAATGATGTAGAAATTATCTACATGGCCCATCATAAAATATTTGCAACTGTCTACGGTATTAGCTATTTTCTGTCATGTTACATTAATACCATAGAATTTTAACTCTTGATTACCCTAATGAGATATGACCTTGTCCAGGTCCCTCTGGATGGCATCCCATCCCTCATGTGAGTCAATAGCAGCACTCAGGTTGGTGTCATCTGCAAACTTGCTGAGGGTTCACTTGATTGCTTCATCTGTGTCATTGATTAAGATATTGAATAACACTGGTGCTGGTATGGGACCTGAGGGACACCACTTGTCACTTGTGTCCACCAGGACTCTGAGTCATTGACCTCTACTCTCTGGCTTGTGTTATGTCACGTCACATCACATCACATCACGTCACATCACATCACGTCACATCATGTCACATCATGCTATATGTTATGCTGTGTTGTATGTTATATCACTTTATATTGCATTACATTATGTTATGTTGTATTACTGTGCTATTCCATCTGTCTGATTAGTTGTAAACTGGATTTTAACTAAGAAAGGTCAGTACTTTTGATTGATGTAAATTGATAGCTTAGCTTTAAGTTCTGTCAAGCTCTGAGAAATATTTGGAATTGTACCCTACACTTCTGCAGCACAGAAATTGTAATGATTTCAAGTGTAACTTTTTCCTCAAGTCGTCACAAAACCATCACTGAACATTTGCACACATCTCACCCAAGGACAGTGTGAGAATAACGAGTGCACTTTGCTAGTTGAGTAAGTTTACACAAAGTTGAATGGATATTTTGAATTCCTAGGCTGCTACTCCATGAAGCTCTGACTCCTCTGACACCATGTCTTAGATATTTAGGAAGATATTCTTTACTCAGAGGCACTATAACCGGTTGCCCAGAGAAGTTGGGAATATTCTCTCCCTGGAAGGATTCAAGGCCAGGTTGAATGTGATCTGAGAAACCTGGTCTCAGAGTGGGTTGCATCCCTAGCCACTGCATGAGAATCAGAAATAGAGGATCTTTAAGGTCCCTTCCAACCCAAACCATTCCATGATGCTATGACAAAAATTAAATTTCAATCTAGGTTTCAGAGCCATGGATGAGACAACCTGCTTGTGCTGTTTTAAGAATGGATCTTACAGACCGTTTTTAATCCTAGTAAGTATTCAGAGATCTCAAAGTCATTTATGTATCTCTTTTTTTTCTATCTACTCTAGCCCAAAACTGGACTTCCCTGCTACCCCTGTCAGTGTGGCCTGAGAGGTCATGAAATTTCATGTCTCTGTTTTACTGGGGTAACCATATCTTGTCCACTGAGTTCTGTCTAGGTGGAGTTCTAAGATCAACACATTAATGCTGGTCTCACTTTACTTCTGTAATTCATTCAAAATTCCCCGGAAGCTTATCTAGAAGTCAACTTTTTTACCCACTTGCTATTCTCACCTGGGAGTACCATCGAATTTTAGTTCTCCCATTGAAAATCCTTAGGCATAATCACTTCTTATGTCTTCCATATTTATTCTGAAAATCTTTTGGGGTTTTTTTAGCAGATGCTCGAACTCATGTGACAGAAAAGAGAAAATGAGGCAATTATGATTTGAGCTCCAGAGTAAATCAGACAGCAGGCATTTGAATATTAGCAGAGATTTTTAAAGGAAGCATAAATGAAAATTTGTTAAGTGGTACCAGTTAATGTAAGATGAACTGAAGGGGCAATATGGTTTCTCTAAAATGTTTTTTTGCCAACCTAATTGGATACTTTTAGAAATCTAAGTTACACTTACTCTTAGGAGAATCCTTATTGATAGGTAGATAGATGGATGTGATGCAGATACAGATACAGATATACAGATATATAGATTTTTACTGATTGATAAAATCTGTCCAACTTCCTTGAAACATTTTATATGCTGCTACAAAGGGAAATTCTCTGTTAAACTGACAAAATGGGGATTAGTTGAAAAATACGACATGAACATGGAGCTGAAAGTAAAGGCCTCCCATGTTTGTGGTGAAAGGAGAAGCATCAGACAGGGGGGAGATGACAATTTATTCCTTGTGGCAGTAGTATTCCGTTCAATCTTCATCAGTGGTGACTTAATCATTAATCACCTTGGCAATCTGGCAGAAAATTAATGAAAGTGAACTAACGAGCTAATGGAAATTTGCAAGTGCTTAAAATAAGGAGCAACACTGAAAGTTTAAAGTACAAGGGGAGTGATGATTCTTAATAATAATATGAACTATATTGACAGTAGAAAGTGCCTTTAATTTAGGGACTAACAACATAATAACTTTTTTTAAACTATTTTTTTCCTAAAATATCTGAAAATATTTGTCATTGGATGACTTGAAGCTGTCAGAAAACAAATTTTTATTCGAAAGCAGTGGTGAAAATGAAGAAAGAAATCAGAGGTTTGTTGAGTCTGTGCTGAGCAGTACCAACAATTAATACAATTTCATAAATTGTGTATTTTATGGAAACTTATTAAGCTTTAAATATCTTTTTTACATCTCTGCTTAGAAGAGGCTAGTTTGAAAAGCCAAAATTTGGGTTAGTATTGTTTTTTTAAATTTTGCAACAGTCCACTATGCTTGTAGTTAACCTATCCAGAAGAAATTTTTTTCTTTTGGGTTCAAATTGCTCTGGTCAGTAGCACCAAATCTCCTACTCTGCATCAACCAGAAAAAGATCATTGATAGTTTAAAGTCGTCATTGTAATTTTCCACTTCAGCCCCTCTCATTTGATATCCAATTGTGTCTCTCCTTAGCAGAACATCATCATCTTGCAAGGAGGCAGGAAGGGTCTTCATTTGGGGTTCTGCAGGGGAGGTTTATTCCAGCCACTCATGTGAAGGGGTCCAGGGATGAAGACCAGGAAGATAGGAGGGTCCAGGTTTATATATGGGGTCGGTGAGAGCATCAGGGCTAATGGTCTGAGGGCATGGGGATGGTACACAGGCAGGATTAGGGTATGAGAGCCAAGAGGGAAATTTTGAGGGAGTGGTTATGGAGCAAGGGCCAGTGGGAGAACAAGGAAGGGAGAACCTTCTAGGGCAGGGACATATAAGGTGTCAAGGGGCAGGAAGGCCAGTGGGCCAACCAGGGAAGTAGATCTGGGGTACATTGACATAATAAGGCAAAACATCATGGGGGAAGCCTTTTCTATCCCCCTAACCTGGGGAGGATCTTCAGCCTTAGGGAGCCTTAGGGACTGTCCCACCAGTGGACTCTCTTAGTCCCTTGTTCCATGGGCCCCCACCGACCTCCACACTAAGCAATGGGAAATTTCATTAAGCATGTTCATCTTTGATGTCTCCTTACTCAAAATATGGAAGATAAGTCCGATTTTAACTTAAACATGTGAGGTGCCTGGGTTTCATTTAGCACCTGCTTAAAAGCCCCCAAAACATCACACAACACAAAGTCATGGACAAATTAATTCATATTGTAGCATGAACTGCAGAAAAGCTATTTTATTCACCAGATATGTGATCATGTAAAACTAAATCAATAATTTTATAACCCCCACCTTGCAAAAATGCTTGCACTGTCTCTAATTCTATATTCTTATTTCCCAGTTTCTTTCCAGAGTAGCTGTTTTCTTCAAACTTTATTTAAAATTACTTATTTTTAACTTTCTTTTGCAGCCTGTGTTTTAGACTTCCTTTGGAAATCTTCTGCCAGTTTATTGGCATTCATTAAAAACAGTTATATATGATCAGAGAGATCCTTACACATTTCAGCTAGGATTCTATGATTTTATTTATCCAATCTGTTTATTGTAAATATATAGTTTTAGACACTGTTGTCTTTCAAGTTTCTTTCCTTAAATTGCAGTCTATCTATTTTGTCACTTGTTCTTGGCTGTGTTGCAGGCATTGAAAGAAGCTTCCACTGACACATTTCTTCCTTTTTGACTCTTTCGTTTAGAACTTTGTCATCTTTAAAATTCCATAATGAGAGTGAGATTTATCCTCTGGTCAATAAAGAGCAAAACATTGTGCAGAGGATCACTAAGTAGAAATGCAGTAAAACTGCAAGAGCTTTTGAACTTGGGGGTTTTTTCCCCCATCTCTTCATCCTCTGGGTTTGTAACTTCCAAATAACATGAGATTTTTAAAAATTTAGAAGGGGCTATGGATATAATTTAGACATCCTGATTTTTATTTAACTTGATTTGCTAATCATTGAGATGGATTGTGGCATTAAATAGACATGCAGTTCAGAGATCCTGAACCCTTGATTTGAAACCAAGTTATCACAGGAGAAGGGGGAAGAAGGAGGATATCCACATCACAGAGATTAGTTTTGCAACTGGTAGCCTCTTGGAAAAAGTAAAATGTGAACAAGAGCTCAGACTTCGACTACAGGGAGTGGATACCCCAGCATAAGAGCAGGTATAAATACAAGAAATTGAAACTGAGCCAAGGGAAAAAAAAGCTGACTCACTCATTCTTAGCTGTATTGGTCATTCAGGATAAGTAGGACTAAATAAATATGTCAATCATTACGATGGGCAGGTAGACTGGGACAATGATGAGCACACCTTTAAAGCCTAAATGTACATATTAAAACCTACATATTATAATTATTATCATAGCAATCATGCAAATACGTTCTGTGAGAACTGAAAAGAGTATTTTTCATGTCACAATTGCTGAGAAGACGTTATGCTTCTGTGTTGGTTTTGCATGGCTTGATTATTTGGTGAGGAGGGAAGAAGCAAGCCACAGAAGTGATTTTTCTGTGGGAAGCTACTAGAAGCTTCCTCCATGCCTGGCAAGGCCAATCATGAACTGGCTCTGAAAATTGACATGCTGCTAAGTCAATTAAAGTTGTTGGTAATGCTTCTGTGATTACTTATTTAAGAAGAAAAAAGCGCACACAATTCCTCTTTCTTCTTTCCATAAGTGGGGAGGTTGCCGTGGGGGAGGCTATCCTGATGTGGTTGTTGGGAACTGTCCCAGCACAGCCACCAGGGCCCATCCCAGCACTGGGAGCAGCCATGCAGCTGGGGCTGGCAGCAACCATGCGATCTCAGCACGGCCCGCAGTGAGTTCTGCCTGCTTAGGTGCTTTTAGCCAGCCATGTCACAAATTGAAGGGCAAAAGCAGCGGCAAGAGCTTTTCATTTTTGGTGCCCCACATGAAGAGAGGAGCTGAATGGAGCCAGTCCTGTGGTGGCTGGTGCCAGCCATGTGGCAGCAGCAAGGACCACGTAACCAGCTGCAAGCGACTCCCTAGTGCTGAGCCTGAACAGGATCAACCTTTCAGCGCCATAAGAACTTTTCAATTGATAGAACTTGAGAACATACGAACCTACGGACACCAATTCTCTCCTGAGTCAGAGAAAAGGAAAAAGTGAAGACACGTGAAGAAAACAACATGGCCACACTAAAGTCAGTGAAAAGGAGGAAGGAGGTGGAGGTGCTCCGGGCATCAGAGCTGAAATTCTTCTGCAAGCCATGGTGAGGACTATAATTCAACAGACTGCTTCCGTCTAATTCATGAAGTGCATGGGGGGATATAAAAGTCCACTTGTAGCCCATGAAAAAGGATGTTAATGCTGGAGTGTGTGGATGCTGAAAAGGAGGAAATGCAGCAGATGTGACTTGGTTTTTCCAAACCTGTTATCTCAGGAATGAAGCCTATTAACTAAATTTGCAGATTTGGAATCTCAAACTTTCTGTGCTGAAGTAAATCTGTACTAATATATTTCTTGTCAACCAAATGATAGGTATTCTAGGCTGACATATTGGAGGAGAGGATCAGATCCACTGTTTGAAAGTGACAGGTCATACTTGCATTTGCATATATCCATATGTTTATAAACTTCAGTCTTGGATATCATGCACACATTTGCCTATGTTTGTATTGTTTTCCTGTTTAATGTACACAAATAGGGCATTATAAATCCATGTGATTGATCTGTGAAATATAAACATTTGTAAAATATTTACAGATTCATACATAAATATCTGGATTTATACACAGCTGACATTTAAATGTATAACTGTATGACCATGTTTTCTTTTGTTTATTTGTGATATATCAACTAGATGTGCTTGATAGATAAGGTGTATTTAAATGACAGGCAATTATGTCCATGGCAGATACACAGAAATTATATACACACATTTGTGTTCATATGCATATGATGGTATAGCTCTTTTTCTTCTGAGGCAATTTCCTAACTGCTGGAGAGAGCTACACCAGTCTCAGCAGCTGAGGTACAGCTTCACAATTTAAATTATTTTAAATTGTATCTATACCTTTTTATATGCTGTATTCAGTGGATGAGGACTTCTGTCAGATTTCAAACAACCCTCTGTGTTTTGCCCTCGGCTTGTCAGCTTTGATTGATAAACTTTAGCATATAAAATAAACAGCAGATTAGATCAAATATGTCATTCTAATGAACTCACAGTACCTTAACTGTGTGTTTCTGATGGCTTTGCATGCTGGTAAATTGTCATTTAGTTGCAGTAGTTTACAAGTGAGTCAGCCAGAGATGCTTTTACCCTGAAGGCTGCCAGTTTCTACATTGATGGTCTCTAAAATCTGCATTACAGTCTATAAAAAATCTTCTAGAAAGCAATAGAGGATCAAACTTGGCTTTCACGAGTAATGGTAGAAAAACCATGCCCAAGGCCCATGTGAGATACTGACAATGTTACGAAGATTATTCCTATTAGTAAGATAATAATCTAAAATGAAAATTCAGGTCACTGCAGAACTAAAAAGGATATAATTTTGCAGTCTATGCCAGATGCTTTCTGTTAAAAAGAGTTAACTAAACAAGCATTTGTACGCTTTACAAAGGTTGTTCCGTATAGGTAAAACCTTACAAAATAAGGGCCTTGTTACCCTTGTAAAGTCTTGGCTCAGGCCTGCTGCTTCAGCTAAGTAGAAGAGGACTGTGGGAGAGTGAGTTATCTGAATTAGAAGAACAAGTTATATAAGCACTACATGTTCACATCATGGTTTATGATGGTTGGTTGAATTACATTTGTTGTGCTTAAATGGAATGTAACTGGTAACTGGGCTAACTGCCTTAAAAGGCCTGGTTTTTGCAATAAAGAGCTCTCTCTTGCACCTGCCTGGGGACTCTGCCACTCTGCTTCATAACAAAAGGTATCTTAGGTTACAATGTAAGATGGAACCAACAATATGAACTCAATTACCATCTTCTTAAGCAGTTAAGACAGAGGGGAAGTGTTCTTTATCTTCTACATGAGTCAACCCTGATAACTCCCTCTGTGGGGCTATCTCCACTAAAGGGCCATGAAGGAGGTCTCACAGAATGATGCATAAAATTACATCATCCCATTGTGAGATGCTCCTCCCAAACATTCCTACTTCTATATAATCTGAGGCCTAGAACACCAGAGCAGCACCTACCACTGGATTCCCAGAGGGCAAGAGCTCCATAATCACCCCTGGACCTCCAGAGAAGGACCACACTTTACTACAGGAGCACTACTTCAACAGAACCACATCCATCACTCCAACAGGACTGCAGGCACCATTTAATCAGACTGGTCCCACCACCCTGACGGACAAGTGTCCGGTCGTATTCTGACTCTGTCAGTTTAAGCCAGTGTTTCTGTAGTATTGCCTTTATTGTTGTATTATTGCCTACTAAGTTGTAGTTCTGACTTGGAATCTCCCATTGTTTTGCTTTCAAACTAGTACAAAAGGACAGAGGTTTGTAATCTGACACTAAATTATGCTTCCAAACATTTTAAGATCCCTTTATGGGTCTTACAGATACAAAGAGTGGTTTAAGGAAGCAGTCATTTAAGGAAGGTTTAATATAAATGTGCAGCTGTCTCAGTATTTTCTCAGCATAGCTTGAATGGCTTATAGCTGTATTTATTTATAAAGAGGAAAAACAGTTTGCAAGGGTGTTGTGTTAAATATACAAAGGCAGTTACAGAAAGGAGCCTTAAAACTTAGATTCCTAAACTTCGATTCCTCCCATTTTACATTCATAAAATATTTTTATTTCTCCAGAGTGCATTTTCTACTAATGGAGAAATTGATCCAGTTCAGAGCACAAGAGAGCTTGCACAAAATATATGAGGGAGTTGAAGCATTTTCTTGAGTTTTATTTTCTACAATGGTTTATTTAATTATTTTTCTGCCAGTTGTATGTGCTGATGCTTAGGTGAACACACTAGACTTCCATGGACTACTGACTTGTTGATTCACCTCAGAAAGCTAAATTTCCTATGAGGAAGAGAAGTAACACTGGGGATATTTTGTTTAGAGCATCAGGAACTATACAAGGAAATCACAAAGGTGATTAAGCACAGAAAACAAAATAAAAGATTTACCAATATTGCTTTGCAAAAACAATGGCTGCAGAACCATTAAGAGTTTTTTGATGAGTATTTCTCTAGACAGTACATTGTCAAGGAGGCCACTGGAAAATTCTGTCTTTCTTATGTTTTAGCACATTCTGAATGTGCCCAGGTTTGTGGCCAAAAAGAAGTGTTAAAAGAACTTTTATTTCAAGAGTAGAATATTATTAATGGGCCTCTTTAACTGCAGCAGACCAATAGACCTTGGCCATAACTTTGCTTCTTAACAGCTTCTCACAGTTTTGGCATCTAGGCATAAGTATTTCTCAGAAGCAGTGCTTGTGCCTGTTGTCCTCTTATAGCATGAAAATGTTTTGGCCTTCAGCTTCAGCTGTGAGCACAACATTGTGTCAGAGGTCACCACAGGCCTTTGGGGGGAGAAAACATGATCTTATGCTTGCATAGTTTTTAGTGATGCACAAGATAGATGGACTCTGAAGGCTGACTCAGAGAGTTTTTCAGCAAACTGGAAGACAGATGTGGCCTTTCAGTTAGTAAAGGGAATTTATAGAAATGGTGGAAAGCAGCTTTTTACATAAGCAGGTAGTGATAGAATGAAGAGGGAATGGGTTTAAAATAATAGAGGGGAGTTTCAGGTTTTAGAAGGAGGACGGTTAAACATTGGCACAGGGAATTTATGGATGCCTGGAAGCGTTTAAGTTCAGGTTGGAAGGGGCTTAGAGCAACCTGGTCTAGTGGAAGGTGTCCCTGCCTGTGACAGAGGGGTTGGATTGAAACGATCATTAAGGTTCCTACCAACCCAGACTGCTCTGTTTTTCAGTGATTCCATGATGATTCTTTGATTCCATGATTCTATGATGTGTGATGTGAAGGCTCACAAATCTCCCTGTACCCAAAAACCAACTTGAAATAAATGATCTAAACCAAAATAATAGTATTTGGTCTCCCTAGCCAATAATTTTGCTATCCTCTGTATTTCTGGAATGAATGTATTTTTACAACAATTGAAAATAAATAAATAAATGGAGTTACACTACTACCTAATTTGTAGGTAAATATGCATGTATACTCCTGAAAGCATGTTTCTCAGTCTTCTTTTCTATATTAAAAACTAAAAATAAACAAACCAAACCAAAACGAAACAAAAAAATAAAAGGAAGAGAATCAGTTAAATGTAGGGCTTGGGAAAGGGAAACCTCAAGACAATCACCCATTTGCTGTTAAGGTTTCTCTTAAATGAATAGAAGCTGTCATTTTTTTTTCTGCTTCTCTACTTATAACCCATATATGGTTTTTCAACGTCCCTTCCTGCTTTGTAACCTTCCAAACCAGCAGGAGCCAGATGTTTCTTTTAGCTGATACAGATAGAATTCTTTCCTTTATAGTTACAGAAGCTAAAAGTATTCTTATCCATTTTCTCACAAAGTAAATTTAGTTAAGACCAAGGTCAAGCTTGACAGAAAATCATGTCAGAATAAAAGAAACTTTATAACAGATTATTTTTGTAAGTGAAATTACAGTAGATATTCTGTGTTGTCATGGGAAGGATGATCTTTCATTCTTTTCTTGTACGTCGTTAAAGCAAACAGTCAAAAGTGAAGAATTTGAATCTATATATGCATATACCTACTGTGGTGTCATCCTAAATATAGAATAGATCAGCAATAAGAGTACTTCTTAAAGACAGCTCAGTTGGGTCCTACATATGATAGAGGTTTGAAATGTAACAAAATACATTTTGGGTACCAAATCCGCTTTGTTTCTAATTAGATCTATAAAGCTAAACAATATATACCTTTTAAACCCTAAAATTTAACTCTATTCTGTTTTCCAGCTGTTTTCTATTTGTTGAGTGACCCACTGTGCATTGCTTTGCCTAAATAAATGCATTATGAGCATTTATTTATTTATGGGCAGAGCCCGTCCATTCCTCCCAACAAAATACCAAATTTCCAAGTGTGTGGAATGGGCTCAACTTTATTTATGTGTCAGGCTCCAGTTAGCCTACTAAGAGAATCAAGAGGAAATACCAATGATCTGAGCACTAGTCTTCCTGTCCTTTAAGGATGAGAAAAATAGAGGCAATAACAGAAACTGGTGTCTTTCCCCTTTTTTTTGAAAGCCGTCTTCCTGCTACTCATCCTAACAGAGGCCCCTAGCAGAAGGATAGAAAAAGAAGATCCTTGGGGTTAATAAGAAAGGGGACAGGACAATAGGTGACTTTTTGGTGAGCAGTAGCAGAGATTTGGCCCCAGGCCAGTGAATTGGGTTGTGTAGAACTCAGAAAAATGAGGAGCAAGATCTCAGAGTATTGCTGTTCTGAAAACATACCCACCACAACTGGTCCATAAAGCCATCAAACTGTCTATTCTCCACTCACATGTTCATTTTTAGAAATTTAATAGCCTGATTTGGAGGAGGAGTTTCTGTCCTTGGATGTAAGTTGGCATCCTTCCAAAACTGGACTTGCACTCTAGATGAAGGACCCAGCAGCTACTCTAGTGGAGTACTAAGCTGTCATATAAAACAGTTATCTGCTTAAGCCTGTATTATAATGAATAACAAAAGGCAAGTGCCTGTTTCTACAGAGCAAGCTCCTCTGAACACACTCTGTATCATAAGTTTGGACAGGTTTCGAAAAGTAAGCAGACTGCTAAGACAGGTACTAGACACCTACAGATAGGCTTAATTTAGGTCTCTATGTATCTTAACAGCTATATTTACTCCAGACTAGATTTTCCTCTCCATGTCTCCTACACCAGCAGGAGAGATGCAGTCCCTTCTGTGTTTTGGGATTATCATCTGGCTTCACATGAACGCACTGTAGCTGCTTCATCTTGTCAGATTTCCTCAACTTTTAACTACTTTTCACAAGCATCAACAGGAGACACAAGTGGTGTTTTTAGACAAACATTTTCTGAAAATAGCTGTTTCCTGCGACCTAAAGTAACACCTTTTAAATATTATTATTTATGAAGCCATAAATATATGGCTTCACTGAAGTTTCTGGCTGAACTTCCAATACTATTTTTTCCTTTAGTTTACAGCATAAAATTTGATTAGAGAGATTATTGAGTTTTAGAGGGAATGGTGTAGAAATAGCATAGTGTGTTAGAGGGAATGGCTACATGTGGAGATTTGAAGTAAAACATTGAGATGATAGTGGTGGAAGTGGTGAAAATAGAAGTGGCGAAAAAAGTTTAACCTCCTTATAAAGAACTGTCCTTTCCATCTATACCCTTGTTCAATTATTCTACAGACAACTATTTTGGGTTTGAAGGACCCTTAAGAAGTGCTTAGCAGCATGCATTTCTCTCTGAGCTTCTCCAACACCATCATGCTCCTTCATATTTTTTGTTTTCTCCTCTATGCATGACAGTCAATTCTCTGAAGCAGCAAGTGATAGATCAAGAGGAAATTGCCTCAGGTTGTGCCAGAAGAGGTTTAGATGGGATACTAAGAAAAATTTCTTCACTGGAGAGATTGTCAAGCCCTGGCACAGGCTGCTCAGGGCAGTGGTGAAGTCACCATCCCTGGAGTAATTTAACTGTGTAGATGTGTTGTTCAGGGACACAGTTTAGTGGTGGGCTTGGGAGCTCTGGGTAAATGCATAGACTCTATGATCTTAGAGATCTTTTCCAACCTTTATGATTCAGTGATTCTACAATTCTGAGATGCTTGCTGGTTTTCTGTGTTTTGGATGCATGAGCGTATGAACAGAAAGATGCAGTTAGTATTTGAAACATCCCATGGTAAAATTTTGACATCTGCTGTTGGGCACAGTCTGCTTTAACTTGTGCCTAAAATAATTTCAGGTGCCAGCACTGAAACCAGCAAGACAAATGCAGACATTATTTCTTATGTTTCTGCATGTAAGGTTTCCTAAAGAAAAACAGACATTCTAAATTATAATAAAAGCAAAGTAAAAATGTCAGTCAGAGCAACTGAAAGCAGAAGTTATGTGCTCAGTCACTTCTGTGTGAAGCTGGGAACATACAATGCTCAGAGTTGAGAAACATAGTAAATTAAAATAAGAAAGAAGATACTTCAATAAAACACAATTTGCTCATAATTTAAGGGACAATAGGACATGTTTACTTAGAATTACATTTACTGCTATTTCCATAAAATGTGGGGGGCAGGGGAGAAGCAGCTCTGGACTCTCAGCAATTGCAAAAGCCCACACAGTAAAAAGGCCCTATTTTAGTTAACATGTTGTCAGTCTTTAATGAGTAGTAGTGTAACAGCTGGTTCTGATGTAATTTCTTTTGACACTATTAGATTACAAGCTGTTTATTGCATTCTTCTCCCCAGACTGCTCCCTGGGTACAGACAGGGAGTCAAGAGGTCAGAGGTCTAAAGCCACAAGCTAAAGGATTTGTCATCATTTAACAAGTCACTTGTTGCTATGTACTCTACAAACTGGACAGTGCAGCCTAGCAGGTCAATGTGATATGTTTCATATTTTATGCCTCCAAAAGAGCAACTGGGCCTGCAGAACCAACCTGGCATCATCAGTTTGGACCTGGGGGTCGTGGGATGCAGCAAAATATCCTCAATTAGCATGATGATAATGGTTGTCTATACCTGCACTCAATGTTCTGACATAAACCTTCAAAACACAGTGAGTGATGGAAATGACATAAGCAGGTAAGAAAGCAAACCTGCTGCTCTGGGTCATCACAGCTGTGCCTCAAATTCCACTCTTAGTTACATGAGTGTAACTGGAAGAGAATTGTTCACAATTCCTGCACAGTTCCAGTCCTTTTCTGCTGCTCCTTGTTACATGGTTAAACTAGGGTTTCTTTCCAGAAATATGAAAAAAAAATTACTTTAAATTGTCTCCAATTAGTAGACAATGAGATATTGTCTGTAAGAACCACATGAAAGTGGGAAGGCTGATTTACTAGGAGTCTGAGAAAACACAGTTGACTGAAAAAACATGGGAGCTGGATGACTTTCCCCCAAAAGAAAAATGGGAGAACTTTTCCTGGAATTGAAACCAAGAATTTCAAGCTCTGTAAAGTGTTGTTATTTATGAAGAGAATTCTTGCAAAGGTCTCTTCTTTGAGAATGATTATATTCAGCAAATAAAAACCAGAAATATTCATATTGTTCAATTCTTAGTACCAATCACATCTTTTATGTATCAGAAGAGCTATTTGAGATCAGCTCTAGTCCTATTAATTTTGTTTCTTTACATGCACAAGGTAAAAGAGGTTCATGTTTTGCCTTCATAATACGCCCAAAGAACATATTCAAGAAAAACATAAAAGCAACATTCAGGTACCTTTAAAGATAGATAGCAAATCAATCAAAATTTGCTGTTTTCTTTGCTCCTTTTTTGTCAGTATTGTGGACTCTGCAAGATGATGAGACACAAAGTTAGGCACTTTCTGCTATCTCATTTTTGTATAAGGACCTTAATAAATCAAAAAGTTATTGTAACTATCAGGAACGGCAATTTGACTATTCACTCTGCCTTGAGACAGTGATATAATATCTTTTCTGAAACTGAAACCTCTGATTCCTTAGTCTTTGCCCAAATTCAGCTGTGCAATTCCAAGCTCTGGGTTGGAGCTCCTTCCCAAGCCCTTCTGCATGCAAAACTGGAAGGATGTGGAGTAAACACTCCTTGATGAAGGGTTGCTGTATTTCCCTGTTCTGTATTTTCCTTTTCTGAAAGAGAGGGAAGGAGGTAAAACTGAGCCAGCTGTGTTCAGTAGGTGGTGTTCTGCCACTGCATCCCATGCATCGGGCACTTCTCCTTGGTTTCAAGAATGAAAAATGTAGGTAAGTCCTTTACATTCCTTGGGAGAGGACATCATGGTACTTCATGTCTGCACAGCCTAACTCTTACAGAGGCTCACAGGTAAGATTGGATCACAATCAGTGAGGTTTTGAGGGCCTCTGGGATGTGTCTTCAAAGCACTGACCTCATCTGCATGAGTGACAGCTGCCTGTGACCTGCTCCCGCAGCTTGAACCCCAGTAATGTGGTCAGCATAACTAACACCATTTTACAAGGCAAGTAGCCAGTCTCTGTGACCACATGGGTCATGTATTTGTCCTGTTCCCCACATTATCAGGACCTACAGGTTCTGTGCACTAAGCAGACTAAACAAACAGACCTCTTCTTCCCCTTCCTCAAGGTCCCTGGGCACCAGGCTGGTTACTTCCCTCCTCACCAGCTTTGAAGGTCCCAGGCCAGCCCAACGCTGCTGATAGACCTAGCACAGGAGAGGGAGGCACAACAGTACACAGCACGGGCCAGAAAATCAGTTTTATCATAAACTCTGCATTACATAACTTAAAAGTTGTACTATATTCAATCTGTTTGTAGACAATCTGTGCCATAAAACATAAATTCTGTGCTATACTAAGTATATCTTCTCTTAATAAAATTAATTTCAAATTGTAACGATAATGTAGTGCTGCCATTGCCAAGGATTCCTGGGAGAATCCATCTGTCCCCTCTCTTTTGGGCAGCACTTGGGACCTCAGGCATCTTCTCTGTATATTTTCCAGAGAGAGAAGCAGCCTAGTGGGAGTTCACAAGTAGCAATGAGGCTGTCTCTAAATATCCTGCTACTTTTTTCCATGATTTACATATATAAAGTCAGTAAAAAAAGGAAAAAAAATTAATCAACACTGACAATCCAGAATATGGAACCCCTTTCCACATTCTTTCTATATGAAAATATGCCTTTATTGTTTTCCATATGAAGATATATATGTATTTCCATTTGGAAGACAGCTTTTGAAAGGTTTGCTGAGCTCAGCTGCAAAATATATGCTTTGAAATCAAAGTTGGTAAAAACCAACTTCTTTTATATATTATATATATTTATATAATATTTATATATTTTAATATAATAGTTTATAATATTAATATTTATATATATATTCTTTTATATATTACATACTTCATGTATAAAGTGCCGTACATGTTATAAGCATGCTAGTGGGATTTCTATTTTCAGGACACTGAACTGTGATTTTGTAGATGTAACAGCTAGTGGCTAATACTACAAATTTCTGAGGGGTTTGTATGTCAACATTTTTTTTCTTAAATTTGAAATTATCTAATGAAAAAATCTTCATTAATATATACTTTTGGCTATCATTTTGAAAGCAGATCCATGCCCAAACCTAATACCTACAAGGCTTCCCTTTTCTCTCTCTCCTCTAAAGATCCATCATTCATTTAAACATAAAGTCATACCCTGCAATAAGAATTTTCTATTGTAGTTAATATTACACTATGTATGAACTAATATATAATGGGATTTAAAAACACAATCACTAATATGCAGGAAATATTTTCTCCTACTTTTATGCATTAAATTAATTCAGTTTTATAAATGTTCTTTTGAAGTTCTTTTTTTTAAAGGCAGCAGGGGAAGATAAGGGACATATATTCCATTACTTACACTTTCTTACATGTACTTTTCACATAAAACTACCTTCTGAAAAAGTACAGGTGAAGAGATGCCCTTTTACTGAATGAACTGAGATCATCTGCTCTTTGTCTGCTCTACCTCTTGAATAAATCACATCTTTCTTTTATATAATGCTGGGGAAGCTGCCTCCCTTGATTTTGAAGATATTTGCCACTGATCTTTTCTAATTCATCCTAGAAGGCTGCTGAATAGTAGTTTTCTAAACTCTAGTTTTCACTGCTGGAAAGAGACAAGACAAGGTTTCCTAGAAGTTTGGGAGAATTCTGGCAAAATGCTCCTGAGAGTCCAAACTTCTTCCAGCACATCTTTGTTGAAATGAATGAAGAGGTTTTGGGGACAAGGGTGAATAAAGAGGGGAAAGACATTCACGGTTTTTTGGCTGTCAGAATGATGAATTCTGCATACTGAGATGAATATCCAAAAGCAATGTACCATAAAATGAACATAATAGCTCCAAAACATTTACATTCACAAGTCAATTTTCTGTTAGTTATCTCTTTCTGTTCATGAGATATACCTCGGGGGGGGGGGCTTTTTCTACATACTAGGTCATATTTATCCATCCATTTCAGTCCACAGATTTCAAAGGAAATGAAATAATGCAAGGGAAAAGTTAAGAAACTGAAACAAACAGCAAGCTACAGTTAAGAAAAATCCCCACACCCTATATTAAAAAGCTGTCATGAAGGCAAGATGGGGTAACAGCCTAAAAATGTAGGATTGTATTTCTCAGTGCTATAATCCCACCCTCGGGAAACTGTTTCACACTGCATTTCAAATTCCAAATGCATAGAATTTTGATATTTTGAAATTTGTTTTTTATTGTACTTGTTTTTAAAAAAGATTGCTTTATTTTATTTTATTTTATTTTATTCTTTTTTTAAAATGAGAGAAGAATCTACCACTTCTGCTGGAGACTAACCGGAGAGGCACTGGTATAGAAAATAAACTTGTTTAAAAAGAAAATATTAAAATGAACACTTTGTATATTTGCAGGCTGATTTGAGTTTTATTACTCCAACTGAAGTGTGATCAATGGATTTACAATTAGTGGTTTCACACATAATTGTAAAATTGAGAAATTTAGAAGTTCAAACTAGAAAGTTACATATTCTGCAGTGCCTGGCCAAGTCTGGATGCGGCCTTATCTAATTCAGAGAAGTGTCCTGTTCATGACTTGTACTAAATTGCCCTGCTCAGGTGGTTTTAAACACAGGGGGGGTGCATTATTTTTTGCTTACCAGCCTATCATTCCTTGTTTGGTTTGTAAAGAAGTGCCAGTCAGTGTTGGAACTGGTAGTACTGACTGTTGTGTGTGCTCCTCTCCCGATTAGGACAATTGGGAGAGGGACAATTAAGGACAGCAGCCAGGCTGGGACATGTAAATTAGCTTCCCTGTAGGTCTTCCTGTTATCTCTGTCACTTACAGCTGGTCCAGGCTACACACCTGCCTACCATCAGCTTTAATCAAAATCCATCATGTCCAGAGACAGCATCCTCCAGAATGGAGAAAGAAATGTGCCTGCTGCCAGCGCTCTTTGTTCCTTCCTTTTGGGTAGGACAGGATTACCTAGGATTAGCCAGTAATGATGTTCTCTGAACTGATCAATTCAGTCAAATTACTGTGCAAAGTAAATTGATCCTCGCAAATAAAGGGATCTGCCAGTGGGGGGGGTACCTGAGAAAGCAGCATGCCTGTGTAAACAGTGCTGTCCTTGCCACAGTGTGGAGTGTGTCAGCACCATATGGTGCCACTGTGAATTTATTAACTGACAGATTAACTCATCTCAGCATTTGGGATCCCCAGTCTCCAGCTGTGAGGATGATTGATGGGCTAACTACTGCTTCAATCTTGGAAGGTATTTCCTCCATTTAACAGAGTCAAGAAGACAGAAAATTGCCCCCTTTGTAAATGCTAATCTCACCACTCCTTCAAAGACCTGCCATTGTAATTTATTCTCAGCAAAGTCTTAAAATTGGTGTAGTACACATCAAATGCATACTAATTAGCAATTTCTTTTGAAGGTTCTATCTCCTACTAAGGGTCTCCCTTTCCGTATGTTCATCATGCCCCACTTCACCCCTTAATTACCATAAAGCACTTTCTACTTGCAAGGAGGTACATTGCACCCAGTATCTGTATTACCTACTGCACCTTCTGAGGTATACTTTAGTGTCAGATAGAAAGCAGGCAGATAGGCCCAAATTCTGAGGGGCACAGCCCGAGTTTTAGGCATGTTCCTTTTATTCCCACTGACAATGTTTTTTAAGGGAATCCCCCATGAATAACACATTTCTTTAGAAAAGGCAAATCTCATTTCCTCAAGACATTGCACCCACACTGGTAATGAGGTCATGGTTTCCCCACTGCTGCTGAATAGGGTCTCACTACCAGCAATTTATTTCTCTGTATCTTCTAGTGGGAAGATACCAATAAATCTTAAAATGGGCTATCTGCCATGAATCAGAGAATTGGGTCTGTCCAAACTGCTCTGTGTTGACTGAGACCATGATCATTTTTTTCCCTTGTCTGATTCATTACTGTTTATATAATGGTTCTTAAAAGCCTAGCACATTGCTACTCATCTGTACCACCTCTCATATCAGAACTGCAGTATGCAGATGTAGAAGAAGCCAGGAAATAAAACCATCCAAACTAAGTCTGAGGCATATAAAAAATTTACACATTTTTCTTGGTGAAAACATTAAAATCTACTTCTTGTTTTCCTGCACCAGGCAACAGCAACAACAATCTTGATAAGTAACTCATCTTTATACCTATAGTGGCATAAATATAACTGGAGATGGATAAATAAAGGGCCAAGTTCTACAGCTAGTTTCACTATTAGGGTATTTATTTTCACATGATCTTTGTAGATAACTATGAGTTCATTTAGTTCTTTTTTCTTTTCTTTTGCAACATACGTCGCTTCCAAAGCCTTAATAAAGCGACTACATTTTTAGGAAATGAGGCACTCTTTGTAATGCAGATAAAAACAATTAAAAGCTCCAGATACTTGCTGAAATATATGCCTTAATCACTCTTTTATTGCTTAGAAGATGAACATGCCTATTTTGTGTTTATTTAAAAGAAAATTATAATTTCAGTGTATATGTAAGGATGATTATTTTTAGGGAAAAGAAACTTTGGTTCTCTTAGTCTCTCCTGTACAAAGAAATCAGACCTTGTTTGAAGCTAGGAGAAAATACTCATTCAGAGATTTAATATTCTTCCTTGGGTTTATTGGAACTTAATTTCAATCAAGATTTTTTTGGCCAGCACTAAGTGAAAAAAGTGAAATATTCTTATCTTTTTAAAGGAAAATTAAAGGAAGGACTATCTCATTTCCCCCCGTATTCAGCATTTTAAATAATTATATCAGACATTAAACCAAAGTTAAAACAGATGCTAGCATATATGTATGCTGTCTGCCATCAAGTTCCAGATTTGGGTTTGCTAACAAAAATTCACTTAGCAGACATACTTGCCAAATTTGTGGTAGCTCTAAGAAATTTAACTCATTTGTATTTTAGAAATTCCCTGGTGTAAGACCACGAACCCATTTCAGGACATCCTAGGGATGGTTTTCAAGTTGGCACAACTTTTACCTTGAGATGCACCAGTAACACCATCAGAGGAGGCTTTGCATGAACTCCAGAGACCACAGTGATTTGGGCTGGCAGCCAATTTATTCTAACCTGTGCACCTGTTTATCACAAAAAAATAATCCACACATCTTTAATTCACACAGCCCTTACAAAATGTGACATTAACAGTAATATTTTTCTACATTTGTATAGGTAAGATTAAATATTTGCATGTGATCTGTGGACAGGGTGAGATCACAGTTAAACTGAGACCTACCCCATCCCAGCAGCAGTCTTGGTCCATGTCTTTGGTCTAAGTGTTTGAAGCAACAACTACACTCATCCTGTAACAGCCCACCTTGATTTCTTCTGGGCAGTGAAGGTTTTTACAGGACATATAGCTGTTGAAACATCCCTTGCTGGCATTTCCAGAATAAAAGAGTTTGATTTCAAAAAGTTTCTTTTCATTTAACCCACAATCTTGGAAATAATTGTGAAAGATAATGAAATTATTTCTCATTCCTCTGGACAGTTTGCAGGGTTTTTTTTTTAGCCAAACCAAATAATCTACTAAGTCTGCATAGCACTGAACTTCTATTTTTAGCACTCAAGTCCTTCTAATGTGATGTCAGGAACAGTTTTTCAAACTGTGTTAAAAACCTAAAACAACAACAATGAAAAACCCAAATAAATAAGCAAAATCTAAATGGACTAGTGACTGAACAAAAACAGTCTCTCACATGAGAAGCAGGTACTTAAAGATAGCTTACAAATGAAGAGGAGAAATGAGGAACTCCTTTTATATATATATGCACACATATGTACACATATATATTTATATATGTGTCTTTATATATTTGAATATGTGCATATCCCATCTATATCCATATATATATCTATATATAAATAATGTTATGACTTAACATCTTGCATTTGAGAGGAAGCATATAGCAGAGCATTTTTTTTGAGCACTGAAGCTTGACAATGCTGTATTTTCTTTGAAGTTTGATCATATTTCAAAGGATTAAAGAACGTTTTACTTGCAAAAAACTCAACCAACATGTATCTCTAGGCTGGCACTTCATGCAATCTGTCGTGTCTGTCCCCATTATTTTTGGGACAGGCCAACATTTTCAATCTCAAAAAAATCATTATTTAAAATGGGAACTGACAGACCCATGCAGTCCTGCAAGTGTCAATGTAATCATGAAGAAATATAATTAAGTTGTCTGTGCCAGGTTGAGGTTTGGCCAATCACTCAGTGCTCATCTTTTATAAGCTTAGCTGTGTTTAAATGCTTTATTTTCAGCTGGAGAATATGTTGATCAAACTACAGCTCTTACTCTGTTTAATAAGGAACACAACATTCTTCTGTTCTCAAGTCAGGCATCACAAAGGCATTCTTAAAATAAAAACTCCTCTGTCAACTGACCTGAACAACATGATAATAATGTTATTTTTCTTTCCAACACAGGACCAAAGCTTCAGACAAGGTGGTGTATATCTTGGATATCCAGATTCAAAAATGGGGGTCTGTTGAACCCAGAGATTTCTTGTTGATTTTTATAGTTAATCTTGTTGATTTTGTAGCGTAATATTGCTTTTAAAGGAAGCATCCGTTTACATGGCAGTATATAGCTGTTGTCCTAAGATCATGTAATATTGAGTGCTTTGTTAAAGTGAGGGGGATTTCCCCCTGATGTGCTGTCATGTATTTTAATACAGAAAATGAGCACGAAGCCAAGGCTCAGATCTGCAGAGACATCAGAAATACCAAAGAACTGTCAACTCAGCCTTCTTCAGCCTAGCTTTTAAATTTACAGGGAGGAATTAATATTTGCTTTCTTTACACTCCTTAGATTTTAACTATCCTGCATTGATCTAGGAGAGCCTCTAATCTCAGGTCATTAGCAATCACTGGGAAATTTCCTCCTGCTTTCCTTCTCCCCTTCCCTGGCTCCATAGAAACATATTTATCTCTTATAATGCAAAAGTGCCAAACCAATACCTACCACCAATGCATGAGAAGGCACTTAGTGTGGATGTGGGCTCCAAAATGCTATGTTGGTCTGGCCTAGGAGGACATGAAATGCCCAAATATTCACTGCAAGGACTTCTGCTCCTGTCCAATTGTCAAATAAGATAATAAGTTTTCCTCACAAACTGCAAGAACTGCAGCCACTGAGTTACTGTCTCCCAGAAGGGCTGCAAGCAGACCTAAATCTGAGTCCTTTCTCATATCTAAGAATTTCTCACCACCAGAGGTGACAGAAGAATCACCTGAACCTTCTCTCTGAAGATTCTACGGGTACAGAAGAAAATCCTTGAGCAGCCAGTGAGAAAGTGAGAGCTCTTTTAAATCACCAAAGCAACCAAGTAGGAAAAAAATAATCATGACAGAAGAACTGGCCATGTTTCCTATGGTAAAATTCCCAGTTGATGGAATGTAAAACTTTCCACTTGAATTAGTGCAAGAGCATTTTGAGGGCAATAGTCTGAAGAAATAAAGCATTTTAATTGGAGTAACAGAAGGGAGAAGGGGCACTCCTCACTGTGCTAATTGGAAAAGCAAACTCATTGATTTTCCTCACTGAATTGGTCAAGAGGTTTCTTTCATGTTTTTGTTAATTTAAACATGGCACTTCTGTGACTCCACTGCATTGCACACAGATGGCATGCTTTTGTTGAAGTGACAACAACATTGCTTTACTTGTCAGCCTGGATAACCTCAGATAACATGAAGAAACTGCTTACATTATGCTTAATGGAAGTTTCATTCATTTTGTCCCTTCATCCTTTCCCTTTATCTGAGTTTTGTTAGAGTCTTAATAGTCCTCTCATTTACAGGAATGCCCTGGGCACAGAAAAGCTGCCTCACAAAAACAGCACATTGCCTTTCCTTCCCTGGTGTGCAGCTCCCTATGAAAACTCCTGTGACTCTTCAGGGGGTGCCTGAAAAATAGGAGAAAGAAGCAGGAGGTGGGCAGGAGGGAATGACAGAAGCCTGTATATATATGAAGTGTTACTCAGTAAAGTGAGTGCCCAGTGAACAAGGATGAAAGCACAGACAATTAATGACGATCACCTCAGCAATGACAGAGAAGCAACAAGTCGCCTTCCAGCACTGGCCTTGATATTGCCTGTCAGAGCCATTGGAGCACACATGAAGCATACACACGCCATACACGAAGCAACCTTTCCCTGGACCTTGTGGCTGATGAGTGAGCGTACAGTTCTGTTGAGCCCGGGATTTCATAATCCACAGGGCAGAGTGATAAGAGTCAAGCCCCTGTATATGCTTTCTTACTCTCAAGAGAAACTGAATCGGGGTAGGAAAAGGAGGCTGAGCTCTGGAAATGATGCCCTGTGAGTTTGCACATCTTCCTGCTGGACATCACTTAAACGATAGGGGGATACACACAGCCTAGACCATTTCTTGTGACTGGGTTGCAGAAACAAGCTAAAAGTTGCTTTTACCACCACTATTAAAATAGATAATTTTTCACTTGGAGATTAACAGCTTGGATGTTTTGGCCATGTTTATCCAAATACCTGCTCATTAATTAGCACAGTGGGAAGATCTACACTGACACATTGCCAGATCTGCCATGGCCTCAGAAAAATGCTTAAGGAAAAGCACCTCAATGAAGGACACACTATCTTTCTGTCAGAAGGTGTGCAGTTTTCTATGAAATTGCTATGATATACTGGGATTTATGTCCAAAAAATGTGAGAGTCCCATTTTCATGCCTGTTCCTCTCTTAAATTTTTCCCGTTCCCCACTGAGCTTGTTTCAGCTACTACCACCATCAAGGTTCAGTATAGAGGCATGATTTTTCAGTTCGTTGTCCTGGGCACCAGCAGGTACAAGAGCAATTCACAACCTGAACATGAAACGTCCTGTCTCCTGCTACACTTCCTTTGACAGGTAAGTAGGAAAGTGTGGTTACCCACAGACGGGAAATGAAAGTGTGTTGCCATCTCACCCATCCTCTGAGCTGGCAAGACAAGGAAGCATGACCCATCTTAAGCTTTTGTGCAAACTTTGAGTTCCCATTATCAGATACACGTTTCAGGACAAATGTGCAAACAATATAAGTTAAAAGACCATTCAGGATGGTCTTGTATGCAACTTCTGGATAAATCTGGCATGAAAATACGTTGACAACTTAATCTACCTTTGTGCTTTCTTTTGTTTAGATCCCAGTCTTAAATGCATTATGGATCATTTCCTCTTGCAGAATAGCTGAACATTCCCAGTTTCCAATGTCCCATCCCTTCTCTCATCACTATATCAATAAATGCCCATTATCTGATTAGATGTTTCCCAGCCTATGCTAACAGAAGTAGTGATTTTGATAACAACTGAAGACTTTGAGTTAAAAGATTACGGGAAACAAATCCTAATGAAATATATCAACAGAATTTTGAACATAAATATCCTCTTTCACATACGAACTGAAACTGCTTTGGGAGGAAAGTATAATTATTTTGGATAGTTAAGACTCAGCAGTCCCCCTATTACCAGGGTGATAGGGCCTTCACCACCACTGTATCCGAGTGTTGATCCAGCTCTTTAGGAGAAGACAGGACAAAGTAATTATTCAAAATCACAGTGGAAACATGGATTAGGTTTGCTCTTCTGTCTGTATATAAGAAGAAAGTACTACTTCAATTTCTATCTGAAACTGCAGAAACAGGTTTAGTCTGACTCTGCACCCAGAACTTGTCTCTCTGATGAAGAGGAATTTGCTGCCTCCAGAGACAGGAATGTGTGGGAGGGTGGAGGAGTGTTCCATAGCTGTCTTTGTAGAGTTTCAAGGGTGAATCCAGGCTAGAGAGAGTATTAATTCTAAAGAAAATTAATAGAAAAGTAAATACAAAAATGAACATAGACTTGCCTCTGAATCCTAATGTCTTTATCCTTGGGGATTTTGATTCCATTACAAATATTAGCAAATATCAAGGGCATTTTATTTTGAGGGCAAGTCTTTCCAATTGGAAAGAAGTTAATTCGACAAAAGTGGAAATCAGCTAAAGAGTTTAAAATTAATGTCAGGTATGCAGTGGAAGTGTCAGATCCTTTAGGATTCTTCCCACACTTGACTCGAACCTTCAAGGAACCTCTTGTATCTTTTAAACCCAAATCCACTCTTTTCTCTTATCTTCCTAAGTCCTCTTAGCCCTTCCTCTGCACAGTTTGCCTTTGATATTCTTGCAGAATATCCTCTCGCCTTCCTAGCATGTTTCTTTGGAGGCACAAAATGCTGCCTATTATCTATTGAGACCACCAAGAAAAGATGGAGAGCATCCTCCCCATTGGTTATTTTAACTGCCCCCTTCTGAAGTTCCCTTTGTCTATTTTCACTGCCTCTACTAGTAGGGAAGATCCAGACAGATGGGTCTTTTTAATAAGGAATATATGTGTGTGGCAAACCAAACCTCAACTCAAATTCAGAGAGTGACATCCAAGGAGATGTTCTTAAGAAAATCCTCATCAATGAGAATTAAAAGATGAGGGCTTACTCATTTTCTAGAATTAAGATTTTTTGACATATATTCTTCTTCATTAGCTGTTGAACTGATGCATCTCAAGTGAGAAAAGAAAAAAAAAGACAGTTTTTGTCTTTTTTCATCTACATGCAGATGAAGTAGACAATGAGCAAGAGCGAGACATGAGACTAGTTTCAAATTTCTTTCTTACCTGGTTGTCTAAAGAGACAAAGCGCATGTTTTCACAGGTTAAGAGGCACATAATCCTATCTGCACCTGTGCATCTGTGTGTCTTCCTCCCTAGCATCCTTTCAGTGAAATGGCAGAGCGGCAGAGTCTGAAGCTATTAGATTCCTACATTTGTGAAAAAACCTTATGAACTTCTACTAGGCCAAACGCAAAGCCATGCCTTTGAGTCAAGGCAGTTCCAAGCACAAACTACAGGCCAGGAGGAGAACGGATTAAGAGCAGCCCTAAGAAGAAGGATCTGGGAGTGTTGGTGAATGAGAAGTTCAACATGTGTGCTCCCAGATTAGAAAGCCTCTGTCCTTGTGTCATGGGGTGATCCTGGCTAGGTGCCAGGTGCCCACTCAGTCACTCTATCACTCCCTTTTCCACTAGGACAGGGGAGAGAATAATATGGGAAAACTACCAAGGTGAGATGAGGCAGTTTTATTACAGCAGGAAAATAAAGAAAACAAGCAGAGATCTGCATGTGCAAGAGCTGAAGAGGAAAAATCAGTCTCTGCTTCCCATCAGCAGCGATGTCCGGACACTTTCTGGGAAGCAGGGCTTCAGCATGCATGACGGTTGTTCAGGAAGGCAAACATGGACAACTCATGAATGCTCCCCTCTTCCTCCTCCTTCCTTCCCTTATATATCTAAGCTGATGTCATATGGGATGGAATATCCCTTTGGCTGACTGGGGTCAGCTGGCCTGCTGGTGTCCCCTCCCAGGATCTTGCTCCCCCCATCCCCTTCAGTGGGGGAAGGAGTGTCAGAGGGACAGCACAGCTTGGCAGTAGCCAAAACACTGCTCTGTTATCAACACCAGCTACCAAAGCAAAGCACAGCACTGTAAGGGCTGTGAGCTTTACCCCAGTCAGACCCAATATACCTTGGCTGCAGCCAAAGAGGTGTAACCTGAGCAGGTAGAGGGAAGGGATTCTGCCCTTTTACTTTTCTCTCATGAAACCCCACTGGGTCCATTCCTGGGGCCCCCAGAATACGAAGGACATCACCTTGTTGGATCGGGTCCAGAGCAGGTCATGAGGGCTGAAGCAGCTCTCCTATGAGGGGAGGCTGGTAGGAGTTACTCAACCAGGAGAAGGGAAGGTTCTGGGAAGACCTCAGAGCACCTTCCAGTAACTAACAGTGCTAAGCACTAAGAGTGCTGGAGAGGGACTTTTGACAAGGACATGGAGTGATAGGATAAGGGGGAATGTTTTCAAACTGAAAGAGGGCAGGGTTATATTAGATGTTGAAAAGAAATTCTTCTCTGTAAGGGTGGTGAAGCACTGCCCCATCCCTGGAAGTGTTCAAGACCAAGTCGGACAAGGCTTTAAGCAGTCTGGTCTGATGAAAAGAGTCCCTGTCCATGGCAGGCAGGTCACACTGGGTGATCTTTAGGGTGTCTTCCTAAACAGACACTTCCTATGATTCTATAAAACAAAGTGTTACCATCTGCTTGCCTTGCTGTGACTCTGCTCCCAATTGACCTCTGGTGAATCCCTCTGGCCACTTTGTCTAACTGTGCACAGCAGATTTTGCTTTCATGATAAACAGATTGTTTGATGAGCAAGGTCCTGCAAACATATCTACCAAAGCACAATCTACACACAGCATGGGTACCAGCCTCTCCTTGCTGAGAGAAAATACCTGCAGGCTCTGTAGTTAAAGTCAACAATAAAAAGGCAATTTGATGTTGTTGCCCTCAATAAAAACTCCGCAATACTGAAACCATTTAGAGGTTATTTTGGGTACACAGAGATTTTACCGTTATGTTAAGAATTCCTCTAATTGTGTTAGAAACAATATGAAGCTGCAAGATATCACAGAATGATATCTGCTGTATAAAAACCGAAAGGACTTACATCATAAGTAATGAGTTGTAAATGGAGCTGGTTATAGAAATTTACAAACTCTAAAGGTACAGCATCTGTAAAATGTAGGATCCAAACCACATTTCTGTATACTGCCTGGACTTGCTTAATCAAAAAAGTTAATGTGAAACAGAGACACTTTCAAAAAAAAGCATGTAAGCTACTAGAAAAAAAATTGCAAATTATATATTTAACTTAATTTTTACGTTTCCAAGCAAGAGTAAAATGTTTCAAAATCATGTGTATAATGAGAAATAACTAAGAGAAGCAAAGAATTTCAGTCTTATTCAGAGGCCACTTTTATTCAGAGGTCAATTTTATCAAACCTGGCAGAATCTAATAAGTTGTGAACATGTGAGAGTCTTTCATTTATCAGCCCACCCCTAAAATTTCAGCTTACAGAAAATAAAGCAAGAAGACATCCCTTGAAAATGCAAGTAATAATTTCTAAAACCAAAGCATTTGCATGTTACGCCAAAATATTAATCTTGATAGTAGAAGAATTTCTGGTGGGAAGTTCATGGTCAAAATGAATTATTTTTTTACTGATAAAGACACTATAATCTTGGTCTTCTGGCATGTTTATGATATAGACTAAAGAATGAGTGACACAGCTCTGAAATTTCACTTTATAGAAGTAACATTTATAAGTAATATTTCCAAAATGTAAGCACATCTTTACAGCTGTGCTTAAGAGAGCCTGCATACAATACTTGGGAAAAAAACATTAGGAAATTATTGTTAATTCATCTACCAGAAGTTGTATTTTTCCTCAGAAAATTAAGTCAAAAACCAGGATGCAGTGACAGTTTTAATACAGTTTCTCCTATTGATATAGAGCATGAAAGCTGAAGGAGCATAAGGAACAAAAAAAAAAAGAATGTAGAGATTGAGGCTAGCAGTGTTAGAGTGTGATTGAGACATCATAATGTAAAAGACAATTAAGGTAAGAGATTAGTTATGGTCTTCAGAGAGCAAGGCATTCCTATTTGTGGTGCTCTGGCAATATATCTTCAAATAACATTTCTCATCAGGTTTGTTTTCCTAAGGAAGGAGGGCTAAAACATAGCCATCTGTACTTTTTACACTTCTGTGATCACAGAAACACGTCTTACACATATTCTTCTATACAATCTAGGCCACTCCATACAACAAAACTTCATGTAGTTGTGGGAAAAGGTCTTGATCTTTGTCTGTGATGGGTACAATAGCTGACTATGATTATAAGTAGAGAAAAATGCATGAGCTAGAAATCATAGAATTGTTTAGTTTGGGAAAGTCCTTTGAAGTTGGAAAAGATTATTGAGTCCAAGTGTTAACCTAGCTAAGATAACTTATTATGATGGCATCTTCTGCAATTAAAGGCCCAAGTGTAATGGACACAAGTAGTACTGCACACATGCTGTCAGACTGTACCATGATCAAATTCTTTGGGGAAATTTAAATAATGGTATAAATTGCTCTTAAGTTAAATTATACACTTTATAACCCAGTTCTTATTTTAGAAACATTTAATAGCACTAAATTACCTAAATGTCTAAGGAGGGCTATGCTTATAATTGCTGGCAGTATCATTCCAAAAATGAAACCCCCATATGAGCCAACCCCAGTTCTGGTCCATTCGCTCCCAGATTGTGAGTACTCTGAAAAAGTTCACTTTCAATTATCTAAAACTTGAGTGTATTTGACATTGCTTCTAGTTTAAATACATTAGTTGATCTCCAAACCTCTCTCCAATTAACACAAAAAATTTCTTGCAAATTTAGTGATGTGTGGAAGTCACACTCTTGAGTCTGTTCTGTTGCTGCTTCTTCCCGAGAGGAAACTCCAGCAGAACACTGCAAAACATAATCAGTTGTGGTGGGAGGCTGTTATTTTGAATTTTTATAGGATGTGAACCAGTGGTGTGATTAACATTACAGTCTTATATTCACCCTTTTTAGGCAGTTCATATGCTTAAAGTTTAAATTTTCTGCAGTGTGCTTCAAATCTTTTAATTACCTGTAACAAGAGCTTAGCAGCATAGGCAGTCACTCTACTTCACTAGCAAAAAGTAAGCATCTACTGAGTCTGAGAGGCTTAACAGACTTGAGACAGTGACTTAAAATCAGGATGCTAAAGCTATTGCTGCCTTCTCTTTTTAATCCATCTTTCAAACAGATGGATGACCAGCTCAGAACAAACTGATCTACTCACAGATCAGTTCCCAGCTTGTTGGTTTTCATGTTAGCCCACTAACAAAAGCAAATTCAGCTTTTGTTTCTTTCTTAAAAAATCATGATTAAACCAGTGTCAGCTCAGGAGCTGATTCATGAATGGACTGGATTATTTTGCCATTTGGAGGATTAATATGTCATTGACAGATAGAGAAAATACCTGAGAGATATAACTCAATTTTCGTTGGTTTCACTGACTCCTATATCCACTTTTGCAAGCAAGCCGTTTGCCTGAGAATCTCAGTCTGACTTTTGTTATACTTTTTCTATCACGGTTTTCACAGCATTTCCCTGCAACAGATGCCTGAAAAGTGCTCTTCAACAGAGCACTTTGAATAATACTTAAAATCCGTGGTCTTTAACATGTGTTTTAAAAATTTGCACGTTGCTCCCGCCTATTCATTCAAGATTTGTCTAATTCATTTAACACCACAATATTTAACAGCTTTACCAGATATTTAGACAGACCCCTACCTGATGCAACACCCAGAATGGTTTTTAAATAGCTTCCGCTCTGCCGCACTTTGAAATGGCACACCTTGGCACTGAAAAACAACAAATAAGAGAAAATTGAGCCTTGCATGAATGCCTTTGGTTCCTTTTCTCCCACTCCCATACTGACACTGCGTCAAAGTAATCTCCCATGTGTAGCTGCTTACAGCATAAAAAGAAACAGTGGGACAGTCTCACACAATTCGGGGGTTTCCTTCATTTCCATATGGCAATAATAAACAATCCTTTTTCTTAAGGCTTGCTTGCCTGAGTGCCTTCCCTTCTTTCTTCCCATCTTCCCTTGTTTTCGTGCTCATTTTGTCTGCTGTTGCAGAATGCTAGGAGTTGCCTGGGTTTGGTCTGTGTAGCTCAAGGAATGTGAAGACCATCTCATGTTTGACCTGGGAAGATGCAATAGATACGATATCACAAAACCCTTCAGATGTTTTTATGGTGACAGACAGGTGGATTTAACTGTTTCTCAAAGCCAGGACTATATGGAAAACTACAATTCTGTCTGACTGAATTACACTGTGGTCCATCATTATTTTTAGGTGGTAAAGTAAAAGGAACAGAAGCAAACTACATGTTGAGATCTTTCAGTGTCTTTGGGTTGCTTACATTTTTCAGCAACAATTTCTAGCACCATGTTATGAAATACCAGATGCCTGAGGTGATGAGCTATTTTCTCCACAAGCCTGTAACATAATTTAGTACTTAAGAAACTAATTTAAGAAGGAGTGATCAGATTAGTGTCCAGAAAGGGAGAAAAAGATCCCACTTTAAAATTCAGAGCACATTTTAAGAAATAAAATTTAATAAAAGGAGGGAGGCAATTTTCAGTGGTTTAGCAAAGCTTTGTGAGAAATCCAGTGACATTCACTTCAGCTGGAATGATGGCAGAGCTGCAGATCTCTTGTCAGGATCAGATGATGGAGCAGCTAGAATTTGGTGAGGAGTTCTTGGCATAACAATGAAAACTGGTATTCTATGCCCTTAAAAAAGGTGTCACAGAAGTCTGGAAGATATTGGAGTTTACAGATCCTGAATCAGAACCTTTTTAATTAGTTTCCTTAACATTCTGACTCCTAATGCTTTTTTTCCTATTGTATTGGTGTTTTTTAAACCTACCATTTATAAGGCACATAACACCAAAATGTGAAAGAACTCTACTGTTGCAAAAGGATGAAGTTGCAGCTAACACATACTTCCCTCACTTGAGCAGAACAATGGTGTTCAGATGCTTAGAAATCTGCCACTACCAGGTACTTCCCACCCTTCTTTTCCTTCTTGTCTTACAGCCAGAATTTGGATTGTACACATCAATGTGCATCATGTTGATTGAGTATTTTCAGCCATTGTAAAGGTCAGACAGCCTCTTTTTATTCTGATTTTTATCTGTTTCTTAATAAAACTGAAAACTATCTCTACTTGAATAGAGTTGAATTATCAGGTATATTTTATGAAGGAGCCTGAGTAAACTTCAAAATTGCAATTAAATTCCTGGAATCATCAATGAAAAATGTTTGCTTTGCCATTGCTTAATGAGAAGACAGGCCTGGCTCTTTCAAATTTTGTCATAAAGTGTTTCAGTGACTAGTTAACTGTGAATCTTTTGATCTCTTGATTTCGACAGACAATGACCCCATCATCATATCAAAGCCCTTCCTATTACAGTATCTGGAGCAATGTGGCTCTCTGGAGATATCCTTAGGGCAAAGTGTATCTGCATACACAAGGAAGATGGAGATAAAGGAGAGATCTGTAGCATCTAGCCTGTTTAAGGATTTTCTATACTAGAAATACAGTTGTGTCATGGGACCAACCCACTTACAATACAGTTTCATTATTGAGGGCAGCTGGTTAACTTAACCTTTAAGCCTTGACATAGAACATAGTTATGGACCCATCAACACCACAGAAAAGGACTGTATTGTCTTTGGGTCAGGGAATAACTATGCTGTAACTCCATCTCTTGTTACAGCTGTGGTTTTACCACAGACAAGGCTTTCTAAAGCCTAGTTTTGTATTATATGTCTTGTTCACTACTAATGACTGCTACGGCTGTTGCTGTTGCTGCTGGTGCTGCTGCTGTTGCTGTCCTCAGAGAGAAACCACCAGCTGTGACCCTTTCATTTTGTAAAACAATCCCTTTAGCAGCAATATTAATTCTGGAAAACCCTAATGCAGACAATTGAAGCTGTTTTACTGCATATAAGTAAACACCTTTTTTTGTATAGCAGATTTCTAATTATGTGCACAAAAATGAATACCAAATCTGCAAAGGAGAGTTGCTGCTATCAGAAACTGTCTAATTCTGTGGTCTTCCTGTGAAGTAGGAGACAAGGCCATTAAAGAGCCTCCTTTCAACCTTTGCTACTGACATAAACTTGGTAACAGGATGTGGAGGTGTGCACCCTTCAGATTGTTACCTTAGCCTCATTACCCATTGTTAGCTGATAAATCCAGCAAGAGACAAGAATTCTTTATATGCTGCTTACAAAATCTATTGGACTGATTTTTGGAGGGTGGGGGATGGTTATGTGTTTGCATTTTGGAGGTAAGCAGATGATGAACTCATCTAAATTCTCACCTTCATTCCAAAAGCTTAGGAGGGACACAAGAAAATGTCCTAAGAGCTACAATGAATCCACCTTTCCTCTGCACTCCTACAAGTGGGTGGGTAATGTTTCCCACTTCTGCTACTCTAGTGATGCAGCACAGGGCTCCCATGGGGAGGCTAATCCATTCTAGCCCTACTGGATGCTCTCCAAGTGATCAGGAAGCCTGCAAGGAGCAGGGAGATCTATAGTGAAACATGCTGCAAGATCACAATTGCAGCAGTGCCTTATGCCTCCAGCTACCATACACCACCTACCCTATATCCATAGGGTGCTCAGAGGATGGCTTATGGTTCTGTGGGCAGCTGTCCCTTAGTGACCCTACCTGACATTCAGCCAGGTTTGATGATTTCCCTGTGGATAACCTTCCTTCTGAAGTATTTTCTCAAGGAGCAAACTATTAGCCACTCCACTTGTGTCCCAAACCCAACCATGCCAAGGAGGGATGAACTGCCTGTGCACAGGGCAAAGCAGACAGGATTAGCTGAAGCACGTTTGGTTTGAAATCTTTGCAATGGGAACCAAATGCAGGACACACATCCTTTAGAGCACAGCACAATTTTCTGAAGAAAAGTTATGTGGAGAGCAGGAGGGCAGAGGAAGGACTGCAGAGTGCCAGTCCCGCATTCTGGTGGAAATGCCACCTCTGTTTTAATGCTATGCCTTCCCCAGTATGACAGAAGTAAAGGTGGTGGGGAAGCTGCATTGGTTTCAGTTGCTGTTTTAGCTGTCTTCCCTGCCTTCATTTGCAGGATGGTGATACGGAGCCTAGGGCTGGAACCATGTCCTGCCCATCTACCCCCTCCTCCAAATTTATGCATCAATTCTGGACTACAGCATTATCCTAGTAAAGCCAGTCACAGCGATGGCAGAGCCTGAGGGGCTACACAGCTCTGCATGTAGCTACTGCCATGCAACTTTCAGGGAATTACTGGTGTCAGAACCAGTGCTGATTGGCTTCTCACAACTCCTTCTGCTAGAGAGCCAGGCAAGGAGGGAGGGGTATATTGCAGAAGTTAGCTGTATTTGTTAATTCATCACAGTTCTTATTAGTAAAGTTTCCTTTCCTGCTTCTTTCTTCACCTTTTACAACTTCTTGCTGAAGTTTAAAGACTCTCTCTGCAAAATAGTGAAATAGAAGGAAAGGTTTTCTAGTCTCAAATCTGCCTTATGCCTCCAATAATCAACTCTTGGTTCTGTATTCACTCAGCTCTTGTCTATATTTACAGATCAGTCAGCAACAAATCATGTCTCTTTTATCTCAGCAATATCCAAGTCGTATTCACGTAGGAAATCAAATGCAACAAAATGAAAAGTATTGCACTCAGTATCTGAAGCTGAACACAGGGAAAGCTCAAACATACTGAACACGCCCTTAATTACCTGCTGTGAGTGGTGTTAAAATTTTCGATGTTCTGATCCTTCTGTTCTTGATAAAGGCATCCATGGACAGAAAATTCTTACTGCATTTTGTTCTTATTGCAGATGTCCTACACTGTCAATATTCCTGAAGGCATATTGACAAAAGCCCTGTAAATCCTGACAGCCTGCAGTTTCACCAAAGGCATCTCATGGGAGGGGTTCCACAAAGACAAAATTCAGCCTCTCTCATCCCTCAAACTTTGTTTGATCATAGGCTAAGTGAAACAAATTAGTCAAGTTGTCATTTTGTGACTCCAAATATGAAACATCTGTGTGTGTGCTACCAGTGGTTCTGCTGAAACTTACTGCCATAAATGACAAATAAAATACAATTTTGGTGTATATTTGGGTGAGATTTTTTTTTCTGTAGATATAAGGAAATGGCTTGGTTTTGCTTAGGCTTTTCTTTTGCTGCTGAAAATGAGGTTTGGCTTTCAAGACCTTTCATTTTGATAAGACTGATTCTAGGTATTACATTCACACCATTTGTCCAGCACTTTCTTTTCTTCAACTATTTGACAGCTATACTTATATCATGAAATGTTTCCATCTCCACAGCTATCAACTGTGGAAGATAAGCTTGCTGTATCAAGCACAAGCCATGAGATTTTGGTCTTTTTTAATCAGACTGTGTACGTGATTCAGTTGTTTTCATTCCTTAATTGACCTACTTACTCATCACTAATTTAAATAAATTATTTTCATCTGCTCCACCTTCTTTCCTGTGTATTCTATAACAATTTAATCTATTCCAGAAATATGTATATGGTTACCAAAAGATTTTTTTTCATCCAGAATACTGCAACTCCCTCAAATAACACTATTAAAAACCAACAGAAGAAAATGTGTTGTTTTGATAGTGATGAATAATAGATTAATATTTGGATTGTTATGATCTGGAGGGTGTTTTTTCTTCAGCCAAAATGAATTCAAAAGCAAAAGTTTTACACCGTTTCCTGCATTCAAGAATCAATTATTGCATAGAACATTGATAATATTTGCAAATGGGCTGTTTTTATAGTTATTCTATTTGTACTCCTTAAGCAACGTCCTTGATTCAGGGATCTTCTGCTATGACAAGAAACACAATTTACAGGAAAAAAAGGAAATTAAATCCTGAGCAAAATATTTAAGCAGATAAATTCTTCAGAGCCTGGCCCAAAATTCTCTGTTATCAGAAGAAAGATACCTGTAGGACTAAAAGTGTGTTATCAGAAGAAAGATACTATAGGACTAAAAGTGTGTGTACTCATGTTTCATCATTTCCTACCATAGTCTGAAGTGCACTGTTCTCTAAAGATAAATGAATCACTGACAGTTAAACAAAACACTGTCCTACTAAAGGTGTCTCCTCAAGCAGGCAGATTCTAGTCTGAGATGATGCCTTGAAGGGTATTTTTGCAGTAGGTTTCATAAACGCATGATAAGGCTGGCAACAAATAAAAGAAGCAAAAAATAAAATATTACTTTAAAAAACAGTGGCTTTCTTTACTGCTTTCCAGAATAAAATTTTACAAAGTGGTTTCTTTACTTCCATTCACACAGTTTGTTCAAAACAAGCCTTCTAATAATTAAGGGCATCCTGCAGTCAGTGGGAGTTGCAGTAACAGCTCAGAATAGTTAAAAAATCAAAATGAAAAAAACCCCATGTTTCTTAACTTTAACATTATTTATGGGATTTCTTGAGGCAGTTTGAGAGATGAATCACTCACACTAGAGGCACAGCTACTGGCTGAGGTTGAAGAAGTTGGTACAATTCTATGCATTTCTTGTATAAAGGTTTAAACAAAAGTCAATAGCTTCAAAAAAAAATAACAAACTAAAACAAAACCAAAAATAGTCACAGACTCCCAGCAAAACATGCACAGCAAAAGGACAGGAAAGTAGTTTTGTTCAATGCCCACTGATGAAAGCACCATCATCTGACCAATCCTGCTATTGTTGGTTTTGGTTTAGCTCCCTCTCAATCAACATGTAATGTAACATGATTTAATAAGGTTTATTAATCACAAAAAATGGAGGGAGGTCAGTTGAGGTATTTTCATTCATCAAAGAGAGCCTTTCAGGTTTCTTTGCTTTCACCTGCTGGGACCCATTTGGTCTCTTTCAAAGAGAATGAAATGGCAAAATGAATGAGAAATGCAAGAACAAGAGTCCCTGATTCTACCCAATAATATAATTAATGAGCATTTATAATCCCTATTGTACTTCACACAGATAGTTGTAAGACAATTAAATCTTGCTTCTCAGGCAAATGATTTTGGTGGTTAACCTGAAACAGCCAACAATATTGTAGGGATCGAATGCGTACACAGCAATGATGTCCTGGAACACTGCTTAACTATAAATCCCTGATGGTTTGAGGGTTCCTGTTTGTTTTCTTTTGTGGGGGGTTGTTTTAGTTTGTTTTGCTGTTTGTTTGGGGGTTTGGGATATTTCTGTTTGTTTTTGTTGCTGTTGTTATTTTGTTATTTTGTTGCTGTTTGTTATTTAGCCTGGAATTATCATACATGCAAGTTACAATTACAGAAAAAATACTGGGGAAAAAGCAGAAGAGATTTTAAGTTTAAGCTTTATGCTCAAAGATGTGAAAGAGGTGAATGGTCCGTATAAATACTATTTTAAATGCAGTTTATGCCTTAGATGTACAGCAGGAGAGTCTTATATTTTTATCACAGCCTAAATTCCAGATGGTGGCTTAATGTCATTTGCAACACCTAAATTAAATTCTAGACTTTTTTCCCCTTACTGAATTGTTTTCATGTCAAAAAAGAATTCTGAATTCATGTTGTTCTGAAGAGACAGGCATTCATTCTGGACTCTGCACTATTTGTCCATCTTCTAGTGCATGGACAGGATTTCTTGTAATGCATTTATTTCCTACATCATGTCAGCTTATGTATTTTGCCCTTAAAAACTACATTTTTGCTATTAGACTCACTGTCATGTCATTTGCACTTTTCAGCAGAATCATAAACATTTGTGCTGTAATTAGGGTACTACACAAAACAGAAATGGTCAGGTAAGAATTGTGACTAATACACCATAGGCAGAAGATACCAGAGTCAGCAGATATTTTTGCATCCCTACTTTTTTCATATTATTTACTCTATGAAGGGAAATAAATGCTATTTGTTTTATTATTAAATATTGCTAGTCTATGCATGCATACTTCTATTGTTTTAAACTGTATTTGTACCAATAGATGACACTGACAGTTTTCATGTTTTTACTCCAGATTTTAAAGAGAAAAAGGCAAAACTGAGCAATCCCTGAGATGGTTTTGAATCTTCCTGTTGGTAAATTATTCTGCTCTCTCGTTGTTGGGGGGAGTGTTAGAGACAGTCACATAAGATTACGTTTTTTATCAGAAGTCAATCACATTATGAATATGATCAGATTTACAAACATGCTTAAAAATACTAACTTTTCTGCTAACTTATTTTTACTGTTCTACTAGAAAAACTTGTTAGTTTGGGGTCTTTTAGGTGGCGCTATCTGAAAGAAAGTACAGAAATATAGTAAGACTCTTAAAACCCCTGAACCACTATCCATGAATGCCAGTGCAAAGTTGCTACTCATCACCAGGTTTCCTGGTTCCACATGACCATTTAGTGATAAATCCCATGAATGCTGTTGTGTACTTTTAATCATAAATACTTCCAATTTCACCTAAAAACTTTAGCTCTGCTGTCACAGGAAAGTGATATAGTGCATTTTAAAAATGTCCCATGAAGTAGCTATTCTTTAAAAATACAGTCCTGCAAAGCAGAAGTGGGACAAGAGAACACGAAAATACATGTAGCTGTACCTCGATTAAAAGAGGCAAATCTAATTTTGGGCAGAGAGAATCAAACTTTCTGATTGGTTTAGACTAAGTGATATGCTATGATTACTCAGCATTGAGTAGGAAAAACTCTTGTGTGTGAGATACGGTGGAAAAGGGCTTAGAAGAAGATGAATGCTGCATTGTAATGGCTTGGAGAAGAAGGGACAAGCAAACTACAGTGGAGGTTCCAAGTGAGGAAGACCCTTGCCTATAGGCACACAGCATTGCTGCTTACTACATTTTTTTCACATATTATGGAATATTATGGATATTATGGATCAAATTACATTTAAACGAAACCGTCTTTCCTCACAGCAAATTAATTTGACAGCTATGTGGTGGCCTGATGGATTTATCAGTATTCTCCCCCTCACCCTTTCCTAAGTGGGGAAAATTCTGTCCCTTTTCCCTGTAAATCCAGTTTGCCATTGTTACCAGAGGAAGAGTGATTTGGTCTCCTGAATCAGCCAAACACTGCCTGCCTCAGCGCGTCTGTAGATAGTCAGCAACAGCACCAGTAACTGAGGTTTAACACAATATTAATGTATCACAACAGCAGTCATGATTTTCTAAAAATGAGAAGCTCCTTCTACTTTTTTGTACAATAGGAGTGTTTAGATTTTAAGCCCTTGAAAGCTACATTTATTACCATACTTGTGTGTTTCCCATCATACTAGAAGGATTAGGAGAAACACCATGCAGAGGTCAAATGTCGTTGCTTGGCATTGTAAGTGGTGTCAAAACCCAGGGCTCCAATTTTTAAGCCTACTCTCTATGAAAATGGCTCTCTGAGGATGCTTCTAAGAATAAACGACTGTATGCTTGTCTTTTGCAGAGATGATTCTTTCCTTCTCAGATTCCTCAGCCCTGTCTTAAGTGATTCAGTGGGGGAAGGAGCCTACCTCCATACCTCTGCTTTGAACTGCTTCATAAATAAAGATTGTGCCAGTGAAGGTGGGATGTTCATAATTCCATGGCACTGCTGAACTCAGCTGGGTAACCAGCAGAGACAACATTGCTGAAATCATCTCCTTCATCTTGATTGTTTAGCATAAGAAACCCAAAACAGGAAAAGTAATGAGTTCTCCCACTCTATATTTAAAACAGCTGTGATGCTACTGTGAAATTAGTTTTTGCTTTTGCAAGGCATATTCATCTCTGTTATAATACAAAGTTTCAACAGAAGAGTCTTTGGTTGTATTTGACCCAAAGTGGATGGATGGTAGCTTGCTTGCAGAATACTCTTTGCTGTTCTTTTATGTTATTTTGATTTAAATGGAATTTCAGTGTTTAAAAAAATTGAAACAGAATCTGTAAGGCTGTTGGTATATTTCAAATATATAAAAAATACAGCACTTTTATTTCTTTTCTAATAAAAACCTACATGTTGGTCTGGATTTATTTAAATTATTTTATTATGGAGGGGAATAGGCAGATACTTATTCATCTGTGGAATTGTATCATCAAGAAGAGAGTTTGGAGACTGATATAATTCTATGCGTTGATGCACAGTGCAATAGCATTTGATACATGAATTAGGTAGTTGCAGAGTTAATTTTCAGCAGTAATTCTGCAAAATAAGCTAACCAAGTTCCAATTGGAATGCCGCCAAAAATAAAAAAGGTTAATAAAAGCCCAAGAAACAAACCCAACAGCAACCAAAAAGACACCACCATAAAGGAAAAGAAGAACATCAGTTTGTATTTATGTCAGTGTGTCTGCTGCGCAAAAGCAGGAGGGAAAGATGGAAAGATTGTAGACAGAAGAAAGGTATTTCAAAAAGACAAGTTGATTTTTATGAGAAGTAAAAGACAAAGTAAAACATCAGTTGATGTAGTCAAAAGTCCTTGTAGATCTCATACAATTTGTGCAAAAGCAAAACAGGAAGATTCTTTTATTTCCTTTTCATAGCCGTATTTTTATCACCAGATTAACTAGAGCCTTTGCTCTTTGTACTTTCCCCTAACTCTTTCCACAGCAGTGGGACTAAATGAGAGGGACAGGTCCAATGTTCTGTAGCCCTGCCAAGGAAAAATCATAACATCAAAGCTGTGAGACATTATTCCAACTGTGGCTTTTGAAATGGTTTTAAACTTCAATGCAAGAATTCAAGTTTACCACTTTTAAAACTGCATTTCTTAGCAACTCTGCTGCATGCTGACACCAACAGGGATTAAGATGAACTCTAGAAGTTGTTCATCTGACCCAAATTCTTTGCCAGAGCAGCTGCATTGGTGGCAATAATGTACCTGTCTTACAGGCTTGCCTCTGCATGTACCTCTAAGGGAACAGGGCCTTTTTGGACAGAAAATCACATGTGAGGAATGGGTCTGCCATAATTTTTGCCACCTGCTTTTTTGTTGGTAGGTTATTTCAGATGGCTTCCATGGCAGACAAACATTACCTGTCATGCAGGGACACCTCACTAAACTGCTGCTTAGAAATAATATTGACTGTTGGGACTGAAAAGTTATAGGTCATATTTGTGCAACTCTCTTACATATTTCAAGAACATCTGGTAAGTTGTCATGACAGGGGTTTTTTAAGACTTCTTGTGATTTAGTTTTTTTCAGGAGAAGATGCTTCATCTGACAAAATTTAACCTCAAATTCTTTCCTTCACAAAATTCCTTGCAAGAATTCACATGTGGAATAAAATTTTCTACACTGGGGCCAAATTTCTGGAAAGCTGGAAAGGAGCTGCACTCACTTGCACTTGCTGTGCTTTGGAACTTTCTGCCATAGATCACATATTTGTGATGCAAATTAGGTCATCATACAGGCCTTCTGGTCTGAATCCAACTCAGACCTGCAGGACTTTTTGTAAGATTTATTGTGTTACTTCGATTAACAAGGAATTCTAAATTGCAAGATATTAAAATAAAATCTTAAAGGAATCTGTTAGTTCAATAAAAAGATTAAGCACAGAGTGGCTTAGACAAAAAAGGAAAAAAATGTTAGAAGATATTTTCAGGGTTCAGATTACAGAGCAGCAGGTATACTCTCCAGGTTTCTGAGACTGTGCTGTGTGGCCTGTGACTTACACATAAATTCCTAATTCTCTTTCTGTTACAAGATTTGGGAGTTTTGTTTAAAACATGTTTACAAGGAAAGTCACCCCCATAACCCCAAGACGTATATCAAGCATCCATATTATCATCCAAATCATGCAAAAACTTCCCAAGTTTCAGAATTTGCTGCACCAGGCACAACAGAATTGTTACATATGCCAGAAAAATCTCAGTTTTGTCTCCAGACAGGTGAAAGATGTCTGGATTTCAAATTCTTCTTTTTGTTGGAGATAATATTTTAACAATTTCAAAGATTTCTACGTGGATTGAGAAAGAATATAGAAATATTGTGAACACAGGGCAAAAAAATTGTGTGTTTCAAAACACTTTAAAAAACAGACATAAGTTTAAAAATCTCTTCAGATTACATGGACTTGTATAATAGCAAATCAGAAGCTAGAAATCCAATATAGCTGTATAATCATAACTATATCAAGAGCATGCGAAATAAATAATGGTGCTCAGTTTCCATATATTCAATAACTTTTCCAGGAATATGTTATTTTTCCCCAGGATGCGTAAAAAGAGTTTCTTAAAATACTCTTCAAATTACAACAGATCTTTTATTTATGCTTTGCTAGACTTCAAGGCTTAATTTCACTTTGTTTTGGTTTTTACTTGGGTTTTCTTCCCTGTTCTTTTAAATCAAGACAGTTCTCCAAAAGATCAAGAAAGCTTTTAAGTGGATATTCCTCCCTGGGGTAAATGATGGTGTGTGATGGAATAAGGCAATTTTTTCATATATTTAAGGTGCAAATAGTGTTAAAAACCTTTATAAGTGCTCTGGAAAAGTACAGAGACAGCGAGTAAATTTTTCCCCTGATACAACCTCGTTAAATCAACAAATCTACACAGGGAAAAAATGGGATGGTTGAAAGTTCTCTCAAGAGAAGAAAAAGAAGTGAACCTGTTTCTTCTTCCCAGGGAAAAGGCAGTCCCAGCACGTTTGAAGATGCTTTTTTTGGCGCTAAGGAGAAAGCCAAGCCCAAGCACGGCCCGGGCCGGTCCCCGCGGGGCTCTCCTGACATCTAGTGGTTCCCGCTGCTCAAGTGCTCAAATAGCAGCTCGGTTACAAACTGTCAATAGCTGGCTGTTTCGGCACAGTTTTGTGTCATACCCACTTCTAACTAAATACTTTGTACTTAATTCTAGAATAAATATAAAATGCTGCAGATACAAAGTACTTTTTTTTTTTTTTTTTCAAGAATAGGGATAATTATGAGTCAAATACTTATTACTTCTCAAATCAGAGAATTCAGGACCAGCTGGCAATACTTTTCTGTCCTGTATTTGTTTTCTGTGGTTTTTTTGCCCTCCATGTGTTGACACAGAAAATTATCAGCTGGACCAAAGTGCTAATCTCCATGTCAGGTGTATATTCCAGTCTTTAATCAGTAACAAAGAAAGCCATCCTCCCTTGGTGTATAGTGGAGAAAAATTTGTTAATTTCACAGACTAATGTGGAATAATTAGCTTTATAGTCTATTTCAGGATCTAAGGCATTGGTTCTGGATGCCCAGAGGTATTAATTTTTTTTTTTCCTTCTCATAACTCCACCACTTTTCTCTTTAATCTCATCTTGTTGGAAGCTCTCACTCTGATTCAACCTGGGATCTGTGTATTTTGCCACAGGTCTCTGAGCTGGTTAAAAACCGTCCCTTTCCCTTTGCTGCATATCTGCACCATTTCCAGAACTCCTGATATCGCCTGATTTTCTAAGATTTGGAAAATTTTTCTGTCTTACAACATTATGGCAGGTTGTTCAGGTGGTGATGAGGACTTCACACACACGATTATTATCAAGCAAATGTATGGATCAACATTCAGATCGCTCAAAAAACATTATTAGGAAATCCAGATGGTGCTAATTATCTGCTAAGTAAGCAACATAATAAAGGTTGTATGCAAGTTCTACTGTAAAACATCAACATCAGCCCAGATCTCCATCTTCAAGCATCTCAAGCAGTATCTCAGTCTTAACACAGAGGCAAATATTATAGATTTTTTCTACTAGGCACATTCAAAACAACAAGGAGATGGCAGAATACTGCAGAACAATTTTACATTCATAACTCTTTAAAATGGAAACGTCTGTGCTTCCTTTCTTCATCAACTTATGCAATGTCCATTTTGTTTTCATCTTGGCTTCCCGTGACTTTTTATTTGTTCCTCTTTGGATTTCTACAGATTTTCAGAAAATTCTGAGGGTTCAGTCTTTAGCACAAATTTAAAGTCCAGAGACCTAGATATAGCAGTAAGACCTCTTTTTTTTCATTAAGTCGAAAAGGATGGAAGTATTTATAAATTTATATCAAAATTATGTATTGTATTTTGAATTGTGGAGTCCCACCGTTGCTATACACATTTCCTCATGTGAAAGACAGAAAAATTCTTAATTATTCATATAATCCAGGTATCCATATAATTCGTTATCTAAACTTAGAAAACTTTCTCTGTGCTCATATTCTGCTATTAATTTGAGTAGACTTTGGTTTCTTGATGAAATGGAAAAAAAATTTGTTGAAGGTCTGTGCTGGTCTCCTTAAATAAAAATCCTCCTCTGAAGCTGAGTTTTCTACATTGTAGTTCCTTGACCTTCATCTTAAGAGTGTAGCTGTTCTAAGACTATTAATTTTTTTAAGAGTAATCGCTAAAGGGTTTGTCCCATGAATGTTATCATTCTTAGGTTTATACAGTAAGGTGCCCATTGTGCTGTTTAGTGTCTTCTGCCATTCCTAACATCTTGTCTGATGTTGACACACACTCTTTGTATCTTGTAGTGCTCCAGAGCACCTTCTACTTCACTCTCCACTTCTTATTTCTTGGTTTCTTCTTAAAAAAAATCAGAAACTCCTTTTCATACCCATTTGAATAACTGCTCTCCCGCTGCAGGTCCCTCACTTTGCGGCTTTGCGGCACCCAATGCCAGACAGGCTCTTCATTCACTCAGCAGTTCAGAGCAGCATTGTGCAAATCAAAACAAGTTAAATGACAGATGGCTCGTGGCATTTTAATGAAATGTCTAGCAACTAAGTAGCCTCACACTTGTAAACTACGATAATGAATTTGCATTTGTATGAGCTACAGTAATGGAGCAGGCACAGGCAGAGATGCTGAAGCTGTGTTTTGCAAGATCTGCATCAGAGTCCTTCCTAAAGTAGGGGTACCTCCTCCAGCTCCTGCACCACAGGGTCGAGTTTCTGAGATGACAGCCACCCCACATGATCCAGTCACAGGCAGTCCTTGCTGTTTTACACCTTTTTCATCACTATAAATTTATTGCTTTCTTAATTGCTTCACATTACACATATTTTCCCCTGGTGTTTATGGTACCTCCCTATGGTAAACCCTTCATCTTCAGGGTGAGAATAAACACTGCTAAGAGACCTGAGTAGGACATGTGTGACACAAGAACTCTAGAAAGGGGTGTCATCATTGTCATCATAGTAAAAGATAGACGGTATCCTCCTGTCATATTCTGCAGGCAAGAAAACTTCTAACAAGGCTCAGTTGCTCATTTCCATTAGTGGCAGGTACAGTATGGCTATGCATCCCTGCATTTTCTGTACTTGTTATGGGTTCAAATGTTGCAGATCCAAGCTTATGAAGTTGATAAAACCATGAGTCTACCCTCAGGTACCACGGTGATAAGCAATTACAGCCATCAAAGACCCACAACAGATCATAGAAGTGGCCTCAGTGATTTCAGCAGAGGAAAGAGCCTTGCTGTTCCATTTGCAATGAAGCTTAGAGGCACCATTCACTGCCATGGCTTCACATTAAAGTAAAATAATTTTTTTTTTTTTAATTAAAAAAACCAGCTAAGATGAGTACCTTCTGAAGCATCTTAGAAACTTAGAGGTAAATCAGCCTGTTAAAATATAGTATTTCTTTTCTTATTTGCCTGAATTGAAACTGAATGCTAGCCCTGATCAGTCCACAGTGCTGAGAAATAAAAACAGTTTTTGTAAGAATTCTATGTGGGTGTGGTTTTGTGTGCACAAGCTGATCATATTTGGTTTCTCCTGGGAACCAGCATGTTCTACTGCATTCCAGTCAAATAGTGCTATACTAAGACACAAGTTCTTGATTTATTAATGCTAGTAGGACTTTTACCACTGAATTCAATGGGAGCAGAAGATGTGTGGGTGTCAAGAAGTCCTCTTCACCCTTGCCTAACAGAAAGCAGTCTGGAAAGGTTCAGCTAACAGGGAGGTACAAACCAGGTCCTGTAGCCAGAGATGGGCTGTGTGGCTGTCTGTGCTTGCCTGTGTGAGGCAGGGATTGCCTGGGGAGGTGCATGGACAGCACATGGTCAGAGAGCTGCTTGGGTACAAGGGTGGATGGACAGCAACCGTGCAGTGGCAGCAGCCAAGGGGTGCCTGTTTGGGGTTAAGTTTAGAGCATTAAAAGAGCTGGGTTTATTACAATAAATTGATCTTCTTGGGGAGAAGCAAAGAAGTCCATGTCTTTGTTCCCCATTACTATGAAAACGCTACATTTTCAATGTTATGGTCAATTACTCCAAAAAGTCTTCCTTCATATCCATGTAGATTGTCTAGGAGAAAATGGTGCCAAGAAAAAAAAATAAAGGAAATGTAATTTTACAAATTGATTATTTACGTAATTTAAAACAAGCTTAGAGAAAGAGAATTAACATCAAAACAGGCTTTAGAAACATAGAAAGAGGATGGAAATCAGATAAATTCAGGGATATCTGTCTGAAGTTATTCAGTTCATAAATTATTTTAAGATTATACTTTTTAAATTAGCATACAGATTAGTCTGTACCTGTCACGTGGTTATATATATTGGTGTCTTCCAACTTGCCAGGACAATGTGCAGCATGAAGAGCTCATGATGGCATTGGTCAGGTTGCCCTCATAATAATTTATTTTTAATTACTTTTCAGTCCTCTTATGACAGCACCAGAGTATCTTAGTAAGGGATCAAGCATCTGTGGCCCTAATTCCAGGCACAAGGCACTGTGCTTAGCCAGTGAAGGTTTGTTGAGTTTGGGAAGCCACTTTTGGCACAGAGGCTGGAGATAAGGAATTTGGGAGAAGGAGGACAGGAGGAGTTTCAGAGTGCTGCTACTGTTGCCACTGGAGTGCCCACTACAGTGCCCAAAGCATGAAACCCAAGCATTGAAGCTTTCTTGCTGTCATTATCAGCAGCAAAACTGATTTCACAGACGCAGAGAAAACCGTGTCCACAGTTTTTATCCCACTACAGTAGTCTGTTGTGCCTATTCTGTCAGTGCACAGATCCCTTCCAAAATGGTACATGTATCACTCAACAGAACTGATCCATAAACTTCCAAAAGTGTTGGAAAACAAGCGCGAAAGAAAAATTATTCATCCCATTAAATAATCATCACCTTTTTAGATAATGTCATACCTTTGTATTTAATTCCTTTGGCCAGCAATCAAAATCCAACATCAGTATTTTTCAACCCTTTAAACAGTGGGGTGCTTCAGTACTTCCCCTCCCCAGAAAACAACCTCCCTGGTATCATGGCACACTGGACGCTCATACATGATGACTTTTTAATGATTCTTACTTCACTGAGTGGAGGCATGTTTTATAAAAGTCAGAATCAACAAATACAACCCTTTTTGTATTCATGAAACGATCTCTGGATACCTGGCCAAATGACTCCTAAAAGAGAAGTCCAGAGGAGTTTTATTTTGAGGTTTCCCCTATTTTTTCTTTCTTCTTTTTTTTTTTTTTTTTTTTTTTAAGGAACATTATTTCAGCTGCGGTGTTGTGTGGTGATTAATTACACCACCCACTCACTGGTTACATTAGTCATAGGTGAGCTTCATACGGATATTCCAGATTTATATTCTCTTCTGTTTCAAAATGCTGGCAGAAATTCCGATGGGATGAACAAAACTTTTCCCTCTAATATGTTACAGGGCCTAGTGGTTCTTTGCACTTGGTAATCTTATTCCTAAAAGTATATTGCTCAATTTGCTTCACCACCACTGAAAGCAGAGAGAGCCTAAGCAGCTAAGGAGACATATGAGCTAAGAGAGTTTAAAAATGTTAGTTCTCTTGTCATGGGACTGGCAGGAGCTGAGAACACACCACTGAACCCAGTGGTGGCAGCAACTTCCACAACAGAAGATCCCTCCCAGAAGACATCTGTGGGACAGTAATTTTCCAGCAGTTCATCCCACATTGCTGCTGATTGGGGAACATTATTAGTATTCAGATAAAACCTTAAAAGCAATGCCTAAGTTCCATGGTTTTAGGAAAGCAAAATAAAAGTAATAAAACTATTGGGCAGAACTTCTCTATTTCTGGTACATCCTGGTGCTGGGAAGCAAAACAGTGATGAACAACACTACAAAGGGAACAATCAGAGGTGATTAAGAGGAGGAGTTTCTTGACATGGGGGATACAATAAATATTTATTAGAAATTGGTTTTGATTTGCCCACATTTTAAAGAAAAAAGAATAGGAAAGTATTCTGAATAGGGTAATTGCAAAAAAGGAACAGAAAAGGGTTTTTTATGTTGCATACATCAAACTCCCTGCTGCAAGTCAATGTCATGGCTTTATATTTTAACAAAAGTGGACTAATGTTAGCTTCTGCCAAAATTTCTGTTGAGAATGGCCTGGAGCACACAATGGTTTTTTGATAAGTCTATATATTTAAGATACAATTAAAGTCTTTATTTGTACTCTAGAAACATGTCTATAAGCCAGCAATTTGGGGTCATCTCCTCGTATGAACTTCTTTTCCAGTTTGAGGGGAAGGAAGGAGTACACCCAGAGGAGCTCAGGAAATGTCACATGTACTTCCTCTGGTGTGTTCAGGCTCCTGATTCTTCATCAATCTCATACCTGCAGCAATCTCCTTGAAGAAAATGGCAGAGCAGCAGCTGATAAATAAAAAGATCCAACCATACAGCAGTGAGGCTGTCAATGTGAGGAGGTCAGACAACTGTTCCACTTTTGTACCAGACCACATCTTCTCCCAGTGCCAGTCACCTGAGCCCTGTCGCCCTTCCACTGATGGCCATTATGGGCTTTCACTCCAGTACAGCAATAAACCTGTCTTTGGCATTTCTTGATTTACACTATGATGAGTGTAAAAGCTGGATCCCACTCTGTAATTCAAACAATACTGTATTGGCAGAAGAGTAAACAAAGTAATAATATTTCTACTGGACAGTTACTGTCATTACTGTAAACTGGGCTTGTTCCTTAAAGCATGCAACACAGATCTTCTGATCAGAAAATTACAATAACAAAAAAAGCAAGTAAATCACATTGCTTTAGTATCATCAACACAGAAAAAGGAAGAAGAGGATTCTGACTGATCATCATTTAAAATAAGACAACAGAGAAACTTCACACACTGCTAATTGAGACTTTCCATCAGAATTTATTTTAAAACAGTGTGTATTTTCTTCCCTGGATAAGGTCATTTTACCAAAAGGAACAAAGTGCACATGACTAAAACATTACTAGCTACTTGTATACACATATCTATTTTTCTTATCAGGCCTCACTATTCAGAAAGGTAGACATGGCACCGTGATAAAAAGGGTCATTTAAGAGACCTCACTGAAACTCTACTGTGAAGGATTGAATTTTCACTTGAATGCTTACATCTTCACATTTTTTCTTTATAGAAATATTCCCCCTTTCAGTGGCAGGCTGCAATTTGGGGTTTCCTTGTGTTGCTGACCAGGAATCTATAAAATATTAGAGCTCATTTGCCCCATGGAAGGACCACAGCTAACTCAGAGGTACATCTCTGTGATGATTGTGATTACACAACCAGCCCTGTGCAGCAAAACCTCTTCCATCTCTGCACAGAGTGGAAAGGTACAGAATGACCAAATTAAGCCAATTTCTCAAATCATTAGTTCCCAGACATATTTGCAGGGTTGGCTTTCATAATCTTTACATCTTCCATGTGCTGGCAGAATGCTGACTGTCCTCCTTTTCCCTTTTCTCAGCAAATTTCAGTGTTAAAGGGCAATAATTAAAGTAATCTGCATGCAGACTACAGGAATAATTGGGGGCTTGCATTTGTGCACATTTAGCAACATGGTGAGGCGAAGTCACTCCATAGTCCTGTTGGATCTCTGGAAACACAGGATGCTGAATAGACACAATAGGCATTTCAAAAAAAGCACATGGACTACTGTAAGGAAAACCTGGGGTTTTTTCAGATATGGCAGCTCCTCCAAAGCACTGTAAGTTTTGGTGACGCTTATGAAAGTGAGCTAAGTTTCACCCAAAGAGAAGGAACTATTCTGGCTTGATATGGACAAGGTCAGCATAACTGATTAAACTGGTTGTGTTTTTATACTGAGTTGCTCAATTTTTGCTAGTTACCTACTGAAACACTGAAGTAGGTTGTGCACAGTTAAACAGACCAGAGATTTACCCAGACCTCTGTAATGGCTTGAGAGTTTGGCTCCCAGTCAAAGAAGTTTCTTCCTCTATAATCTCTTAGGCCTATTTTTCCCATACTCTATTTTAAAACATAGAAATATAGAGAAGGTGACAAGCAGGGTCAAGAAGAGAAGTAGTTCCTAATAGAGAACAAAATACAAGCACTGTAGTTCTGGCAAAAGGGAAATTAATACACCACTGCTTTTCTAAGATACAAATGGGTAGATGAGTTATTACTTTTATTTGTTCAGGCATCCTTATACTTTTTTCTTCTAACAACTTTTCTCTAAAAGAAGTTCTTTCTACAGTGCTTCTGTTTGCTTTATGGCAAGTTTTAGAAAAACTGCAAAACGTTGTCATAAATGAGAAGCAACTACTATCTTCTACTCCAATATATGCCTTTTGTCCCTATGAGGAAAAAATAAACTTTAAATAAAATTACATAAACTTAATCCCTTAGAAATGTCCCATACACAGGATGCAGTACAGCTAAGCAGCAAAATATCTGATGTTATAAGCTTAGATGCACACTGTTGATCCATCACAAGTTTTAAATTATTTTAAAAAATTTTACTGGATCTTTTTATCACAGTGTCTGATCCTGAGGCTTGAAAATTCAGGTGTCTTCCTGGCCAGTATGTTTTCCAATGGACTGCTGTCCTTTGTACTTATTGTAGGATATTTGTTGCAGGTTATTTGCGGCAGTACAATAATTTTGAACAGTCACAGTCTCTTCCAGGACAGTTAAGAGGTAGAATCTGAGCTGATGTAAAGGGAAGAAGGACACAGCACCAATGGTGTTTTGTCAAACTGAGGTTCACCTAAACTGCAGAGCATGGCTGGCGGCAGATTTTTGAGGGGCCAGACCATCAGTACTGAGACCATTTTTTCTTCACAGCCCATCTGCCCTTTGTTATGTCCTGGCATCTGCAAACCTTTTCTAAGTATTTTCTCCTTGTTTTCATATGCTATCTTAAGGACATTGCTCAGAATTGCATTAGAGGCTCAGGATCAGGGAGTACCTGTGAATTTATAGAGTGATTCTTAAAAGCTTTTTCAGGGTTTTTTGCTCATGTCCTCATAGCTACTAGCAATGTCAGTGATAATGTAAGTCAAATTGAGCACCTGACAATGGATGTAACACAAACTCATTCACATGGGCTTCCTTCCTACCTTAAGAATTTCTTTAATAAACTCAAGTGAACCGTCTGTTTATCCCTCACCTCCCTTATTTACCCTTTACTCCTTGTGTGCCCATTAGGAGCCTGGTCTGTGGAGAGAGATAAGATAGAATTGAGTTACAGGCTGTGGGACACGCCTGCAGAACACCATGAGAGCACAGAGAGGCTTTGTCTCCACCTGACCTTGGGGAGAAGAAATGCCACGTGTCAGATCCCTATGGAGAGGAGCCTGCCAGAGGCTGCCAGACACCTGAACAGGGCGTGATCACCCCAGACAAGGACATTAAGAAAGCGTGTTGCTGGTGTGGCACTGTGTGATAGCTCACTTAGTGAAAAATACCCTATCAGGAAATAATGTGTCCTGAAGAAGTCTATAAAACCAGCTTGTTTCTCTAAATAAACCTCTCAGTATCCCTGCCAGTCTGAGTCCATGCCTCAGTTGTTACACTAGTCTGACTTGAAATCTGTTATTTTTTTAACCATATCTCATTTCAGCTGTTGTTTCTTATTTCCTCAATACTTTTTTGTCCCTGACCTAATTAAAAAGTCTAGCTCTACATTTTCATGGTTTTAGTACTTTCTTACCTCTCTAGCTGTCCTCCTGCAGATGATACCACAAAGATTCTACCAACCTGAATGATGAATTTAATGCTATTTAGCATCTTCATAAAAGATCTTTGAAAGCTGTTTTAATACTATCATGGGACAGTTTTTCAGTACTCAAAGCTGCATCTATCTTTCTACCAGAAGTTTTTGCCAATCATTGCAAATTAGTCCAAATTGGGCAAAAAAACTTGTGATTGCATGTATACAGTGATGACCTATATATTAAATGGTAAGACAGAGGAAAAGCACTCTGGATTCAGTGCAGAGCCAAAAAAAAATTGTACCCAGAGATACTAGGAAAATAATAACTGAAGAAACAAGAAAATATTGTCATATAATGGCTTAAATTTCTGCTGCTTCTATGGCTTGAGTATTCCTTGAGGTTTTGGTTCTTCCAAAAACAAAAACAAAACAAAACAAAAAAAACCCACCAAAAAACAAACAAACAAACAAGATGTAATAGAAACTAACAAATATATAGGGAAAGGGCATTATGTATGATCACATAGGAAAAAGAATCTGTATGAAAAGAGATTAAACAGACGAGGATTGTTGGCTTGGGAAAGAAGCCTGTACAAGTATGAAAGGGAGGCAAAAATGAACACGAGGCTGCAAACTGTGATTATTTGCAACATAAAAAATAGATTAAGATAATTTAACTGTGAAACTTACTTCCATGGAGGCAAAGTGAAGCCAGTGTTCTAGGGACTAACTGTTGAAAAGATCAAAATGAAGAAAAGATCGAAAAAATATCACAGAGGGTAAGTTCACTGATGGCTACGAAAGGTAATAGTCTAGATACAACCTCTAAATTAGAATACTAATATGTTACTGTTTGTGGGGACAGGATAGCAGAGAGATGTTTATTCACACATACATGACCCTGTCTCTTATGCTTTTAAGAGTAACTTTAGAATTGCTGGTAGTACATGTCATTATTTGTGTCATTAATCTTCACAATGAGTTTGATGTGTGCTGTCTTGTGCTTTCTCCATGCAACACAATACAACTATCCAGTCTTCTCTGTCATGCCATTCTGTGTTGTTTTCTGTGTATTCACAGGGTGTTTACTTCCTCCTACCTTTCTTCTCTTCCCTTCCTCTTTGTATGTGTTCTGCCTCTGCTCCCTTGAATCAGTGCTAGTCTGAGGCATAAACAAGTCAATTAGCCCAACATGTTTACTAAGTTGAGCTCTGTGCTATGTCTCACCTTCAAGGTAATTTTGGGGCAGGGTAAAGAATCAATCACAGAAAAGTCTGTCTGTGTACAGTTTATGACTTCTGTTCGATTTTTTGGTAATTCCTCCAATGTACACATTTCAGACTAGAAACACCACTTTGAAAGTGGAATTTTCCTGCCTTTTCTATTATTACCATGATTTTTTATTCCCCAACTGATTTAGCAGCAGAATTTCAATGAAACCATATTGGTTCCCTGCTCCCAGTGAAGCTGGTTTTGGACAGAGCTACCACCCAGTCCAGAATGAACTCGTTTCAAGACTCGGGGGCAGAAATAACCAAATAGTAATTCTACTGTTCATGTGTTTCCTGAAAAACCCCGCAATAATCTGGGAAAAAATAAAAGATAGAGAGAAAAATAAAACAGAGATGCTCCATGTGAAAAACAGCAGGGCTTCCTAGACAATAGTGACAGCTATACCAAATTCCATGCTTCAAAGGATGCTGCTGACAAGATATAGATACCTAGTTTTCACCACAGACTTACATGTCTTGTGCTAACATAATTGCATTAAAAGTCTTCACAAAATAGAATTTCTATGTACTTTTCACTATGAATCTCAAAAGACTGGTGAAAAGAAAATCAAATCTATCACAAAAGTAAAACTGACCAAGGAGGTTTGTATTAGTTGATCTTGTAAGATCTTGCCATATCTGTAAGAAATTAAAACACAATGCTTATCCAGGACATAAGTATCCAGACAGAAAAGTTTTAAAAATTTGAAGTCTACACAAAATGGATCTTTGCCTTCTTTAGGAAGAAAAGTTTTGCCAGATTAATGAAAGACAAAATTTTGCCATTGGTAAATTGAAGAATCATGTTTAAAACCTTAGCAAAAAAATAGAACTCTCTGTGGCTTGCTAAGATTTCAGGTTTTGTGCCTTTTAGCAACACTAATTCTACTGACAAAAATAAAAAGTCGGGAAAAAATTAAAATAAAATTTTGAATGGAAAGAAGTGGAAAAAACTGGACAATTGTGCAGTGGACACTGTATTCTTTCAAAATTTTGTTTATTAAATTTTCATCTCTATACACAAATACAGGTACTTTATGAAGGCCTGTGTATTCTGTGCAAGCTATTACCTCTTAGGGCTAGTAGCCTCCTAATTTTTTTTCAGAATGTTACACAGTTCCTCACAATTTTTATGTTCTACATTGCTTTGATGTTTTAACTCATGACAAAGGCACCTTACATTGGTGACAAGCCTGTTTTAGGCGTGTTATAATAAATATATCTACACAGCTGTATCCATGAACATAGTAAATATCAATACTAAATTGTCTATCATACCACACAGCTGAAAAGACTTTTTGCAGCCTTCTTGAATTGTTGCTTCTGAGAATTAAGGCCTGAGAGTTACGTTGCATTGTGGCAATAAAACTCAGTGTTTCAGAGTATCACAGCAGCATTTCATGGTGTAAAATGCCAGCATGGATGTGTTATTTTTACCTGGTGATTAAACATGCAGTATGAATCACAGCGAGGAAAATGTCAGGTTATATCTTCTCAGTGATATGCAAGACAATTAAAATGTGCCTCTGGCCAAGTTTATATTAAACATTCCTCAAATCCCCCAGGCTTTCCTGGTGAAATACTGTCCATTTTATCAGGTCATCTTCCTATATACAGCCCTTACTTGTCCATGAAGTGGGAAGAAGTTAAAGTACAGAAATATCAGGAGTCAGGCAAAACTCAGACCTCAAACTTACTATGTGGTAGAGTTTAATCTTTGCTAGACTTGATAGGATTTTTATCTAGTTCAGCATTAACAACTCATTTTTGTGCCTGACACACAGAATCATGTGGATTTAAAAGAAGGACCAAATTCTGTACAATACAACCAAAAGGAAAAATATACTAACTTTGCACCAAAACTCACCCAAATTCTTTCAAGCTATATCATGGGCCTAATACGGAGATGATAAATTTCCTCTGAATGCTCAATATTAATTCAGAGGCATTCTAAGACATTTAGTCTGATCTTGGTTGCACTGCTTATTATTAAGAATACCCATTTTGAAGCCAGCTACACTGAACAGGCATAAAACTGCCAAAAAGTCTAGAAACTCAGGTCTTCATTATCCTTAAAGGCCAAAGGAATTTGTTCTCTTCTGAGCGGATGCCACTCTTCTGTATAGCACAGAAATTATTTTTAGCCTAAGAAGTACTGCAATCCTCCATAATAATTACTTCCCTTAGACAGTCCACATGAGGATCAGAGGAAATGGGCACAGATTGATTTGAGTGAGTGATGTCACATGTAGGCATGAAGACAGTCATTCCATTAAGTACTTGCTGTGTTAAAGTTACGGACATTTTAGGGCAGAACAATCCATGCAATATTTTTTGACATTTACACTTAGCAACTCAGATCTTGATAATTATACATCTGGAAAATTATTGATCTAGGTGCAATTCTAAATGCACAAGTTTAGTTTTTCAGGGTGCTATAGATGCTTTTTCTTGTTCTTTGGAGAAGTGCTATAGAAAAATAGATTGTTGACTGTCCTAATATTTGCAGAAGAGATACCATTTTCAGTGGGAAAACACTGTATTCAAAATTCTGATGACAGGACATATGAAAAAAATCTTGATTTGAAACTTACTAAGGTTTCAATCTTACGTTGGCATATATGAGAGTGAGGCTAAAATGACTGAAGATATGCAGATAGATATTACATCTAGTTCTTCATAACACAAACATTTTCATTATCATAAAATGGAGAAAAAAGGTTTTTTAGAGGTTCCAGCAGGCTCTTTACTTTTCTTAAACTTTAGTGAGTTCAGCCCTGCCAAAATCTACCCTTCTTCCTTATGATGAAAATCTGTCTTTTAGTAAGGGGGATGGGATGCTCAGCTTTTGAGCCTTACTCATTCTACAGTAAAATGGATTTGTGAAACATTTTTAAAGGAGAATCCCAAAAAGTAATGTGATTTGAAGTTACAAATAGCAAGAAGCAGAAGTAATTTCCCCCAGAATATTTTCAAAAACAGTGGGATTGAACAGGAGAAAGATTTGTTTGAAATGAGTTGAGAAGGATCTAAGTAAGTAAAAGAGGTAAGTGATTGAGAAGAAGAAGAAAAAAAAGGTAAGCTCTCCTGACACTCAGGCTGCTGGTTATATCATCTTATTTATCAGATAATTATGTTATAAATGCATAGCAAAACTCTCCTTTCTTATCTCCTTTAGTTCTGTGCTATGAATTATGCCAGCAACCAAAGTGGAGATCTCTACATTCTCCTCCTCTTGGGACCATAAGTGAATAATAAAAGGAAACATTTAGGAGTAGAATAAGTGCTTTTAAAAATTAGTAGTAGTAGCAGTAGTAGTAGTAGTAGTAGTAGTAGTAGTAGCAGTAGTAGTAGTAGTGGTAGTAGTAGTAGTGGTGGTGGTGGTGGTGGTGGTGGTGGTGGTGGTGGTGGCGGTAGAAATAGTAGCAGTAGTAACCACCAGCAGCAGCAGAAGTAGAATCAATAGCAGCAACGTACAAGGAAATGTGAGGCTTCCTTGGAGACAAAGGGAATTAGGTCTACCTGAAAGCCAATTGATAACTAATTTACATGTCTGATTTATCCAACTACTCACTAGTGGGTGGTAGAAGCTAAAAAGTGAATGACACTGAATACTTCTCCCTGCATTTATTTAAATTAGCAGTCCAGCTGGTTGTCACCTTGGGCTAACAGGGGGAATAATTCCACTATTCCCACTGGTAACATGAATTTTAATTAATGTCCCATTGTGTTTGGCAGCTTACCAAGGACTGGGACTGAAGACATCGATTCTTCAGACTAAAACTGACTTACAACATACATTGAAATGGAAAAGGCTTAATTTATACCAGCTGTGAATATTTGTTGGGAAGAAGCATTTTGGTGCTAGTGCAATTACCCAAGATAATTGCCACCTATCAGAATATTTTATCATTATTATACTAAAACCTTAAACTCTATAGAATGAGTGAAAAGCATTTCTAGAATTAAAATGCCAGTTGGTAAAAAAGAATATTAAAAAAATTCAGTAATTCTTCTCAGATTCAAAACTTCGGGAGAGGGAATGATAACCACCATCAGAGTAAACAAATTTATTGAAATTATCAGTATTTTATGATCACATTTTCAAATAAATGAATTTGACTCTGTTTTTGATCTATTCCTTGAGCATCCTTTGAGAAAATTTCTAGCTATTCTCAGAAACAGTCAGAAAGTAGGTTTTTTTGGAAAGAGTACTTACAAAAAACATAACCTACTTTTTTTTCCTCTGATAATCAATTAGAATTAAATTTACAAAAGGAAACCAAATCACAGTAAGATATTCATCCAATATAACAGAAAGGGCTGCTCTTCATATGAAACAGCACAACTTCTCAATAGCAAAATGGCAAAACAAACAAATTTTGCAAGTTAGGGATAATCCAAAGAAATTATTGGTTGAGTAATTTCAAATAGCAAATACATTTGTGAAAATTATGACCCAGTTCTTGACAGCTTGAAAGAAGAAAAAACTCAGTAAAGAATATGAAAAAAATGTATGAAAAATGTATGTATTACAAACTATTAATTAATCTACTCTGTTAATACTATATATATAAAAACAGTTAAACACTGCCAACATCACACTACTGTGTGTTGTAAAAACAATTGTGAGCAGGATAAGAAATCACAATAATCACAGAATAATTACAATTTTGTAGATTGTTCGAAGAGGGTGCCTGTGGCCAGAATACCCAGGAACTGAGTAGTCTGAATTGCTCAGGTAATTGGCAATGTTCAGGTGCCAGAATTTTTTCTCTGCTTGCCTTTTCTAGGGTAAGAAAACAAGTGAATTTTTACATGAGGTTTTTTGCTAGACTAACTTTATATCCCTGCACATGTAGTCACCAAAGATGGAGGCAGGCCCACCCCTAGACTACATCACTTGCTCTGTGCATGAGACCAGTCTGCAGCCCCCATCACCTGGAGACTGTCAATCAGAAGTCGTGAAGAGGTGCTTAGGCAGCCAGGCAACAGTTGTGGTGTTCCAAAATCTAAGGACAACTCTGCACTTGGCAGAGCTGTTTCCCTCTTCCTGTTGATAGTCTTTGAAAAAGTTTCCTTATACAGGTTAGAACTCCTGGTAAATAAAGTTAACCTTAAGATTAATTTGTGGAGCCTACTAATACTTTATTTCAACACTAACTTCATAGGCTCTATGAAATTTGCAATATTTTTAGATAGGAGAGTAAATTCCTGGCATTGCATGATTTCCCCTATAAAAGAAAAAGCCATGCTTTGAGACAGGACTTACAGAAAGAAAACACTGTAAAATCTTTCTGAAACTAAACTTAGCAGACGGTACTAGTCCCTAGTGAGAAAGGGATGAGTCATATCCTGTCAGCATTTATCTCTCCAGAAAAAGAGCAAGCCTGAAATTTCAGTGACAGAACCCCTTCTACTTACAGATAAGACAAGAACGTCAATGTCCAATAGCTTTCATTTTAATAAATTTCAATTCAAAAAACATGGATGTTGTGAGAGACTCGAAGGATTGCTGGCTCTAAACATTTTGGATGAGTGGAGATTGGGCCTCCAAGAGGAAGGAGAAGTGTTACAACTGAGTGAATTGTGTAAGGGACGACAATTACCATGATAAAAGACACCATCCGACCTTGTAGGATTTGCCTCTTATTGCCCTCCCAGCTCATCCTGTAGCCTTCCCCTCAGTCTTGTGGGAATCACCATCACACCCCTAAATGTAGTAGGGCTGGAGGAGTCAATGCTGCCTAAAGAGCAATGGAAGGGGTTGTGTCATTAGCCAATTTAAAACATTTATCAAGTTTTTCTTTCCTGGTGTCCTCAAAGCACACATGCTCATCAGCAGTTCAATATGAGTATATTCTAGAAGGGGAAAGACATTTCTGACATCAGCCTAGAATTTTTTTCTTCTTCAGTTAAGCAACTTTCATCATAAAAACCTTTGAACATCCCATGGCAAATTTGACCACTTCCCAAGGGACAGAAACTTTGCTGAGATTCACAAATGGAGTATAAACCATCAGTCTCCCTAACGCATCAAGAACACTCACAACGTCAAGGACACAGCTCTGCTTGTACCACAAACCTGTCAGCTAAACAGATATAGTGAAACCACATGAGACAGAGTTGGAGAAATTAACTGCTGTGGGCTGTAGTTAATGGGTGATTTGACAAGAAGAAAATCGTTTTTACTATAAGATGAAAACTGAACTAACACTGTAAAAAGGAATTTGTTCACGCACATTAAAGTCTTATTTCATCCATCCAAATTTATTTACTTTCCCTGGGATCTACCCCCAACCAGCTACTGAGGTTTTTTTACACATGATTAGTGAGATCAATCAAAACATTGAAACTTTGGCACTGCTACTGGGTGACAGTATGGAAAATTAAGTCTGTGACTTCATTAAAAAGAGTCTGCATGACATCTTACATAAGACATGCAACTGTCTAGCAGAACTGCCTCATTAGGAAAAAGGTCTGTAATCATCACTCACTGAAGAAAAGTTGTTTTTCCACATTATGGGTGGCCACAAGAACATGCTGCTGTGCTCCTAAGCAAGACATTCTCTGGCACAGGAACTAGCCTTTCTTAATGTGCCATGTAGTAAGGCTTAAGAGACTACCACTGATATTTTTCCTCAGTCAGATCTTGCTTTCCATGTAGGAGTCCAGCATGGACACATGTATTGTCTGGACTAAGCATTAGAAAATCTTACAATAGGAAGCAATTGTCCTTGGGTGATGGGAGGAGAACCACATGGGTGAAAAGACTATTTTTTACTATTTTTCTGATTCCTGAGACAGCCTTTTCTGAAAGGTAAAGATCAAAAATTAGACTGCTCTAAAGGTATTGAAATCAGACACTTTGGAAAGAATTCCTTTGTTCCAATCTCTACCAGTAACACTCGGGTTAAATCTCCCCTACATTTTATTTCAAAGCATCAGTGGTCTTGTTATTTCCAACCACAGAATATTCACAATCTGCTCTTGCACATATGTCCAGGGCATGTAAAACTGAAGTGCCAGAGGTGATCATGACCAGCAAAGGATATGCTGTCAAGAAAAAACAATGGAAATACAACTTAATGATGTTTCCCAGGGCTCACAGGTAGAAGGCAAAATTATTTCTCTTCTCTCGTGAGTGCTGGTTAAAGTCTGGTAGAGGATGGGAATTTTGTGACTGTTGCCAGTTCATTTAAATAAAAAAATATCCACACATCAGTTGTCAAACCTATCTCACTATTTGGGTAGCATGTTGTACTGACCTCCTTCTTCCAGCTAATTGCCATGAATTTCTTTAATCTTTTTTCTTTCTAGAATGGAGAAAGCATCCCATGACCTATTTTACAGTCAAGTCACCTCTAGACTCATGAAATACACTTGTAAAGAAGTACCAGGGACATAAGATACAACTAGTTTTTCAAATCAAAGGCAGAATAAGCACTACAGGCAGCAGGAGTTGCTAGATTCGTTTTATCTAAACATAATTTTCAGTTATTATTTCATATTATTAGCTAATATTTTAAATTATGATATCTAGCATAAATAGGATATACTCAAAGCAGTTAATTGTATCTTGAATTTACTGACCTGAAAATATTTAATTGTTTTTCTCCTGTTTTTCTCTTGGTCCCTTATCCCTCTCATTGCTTCACCAACCACTGTCTCCTAGGAACAGAAATCTGACACTTTGCCCTAAGCAGTCAATATGCAAAACAGATTTTTGCTTAGTGAACTGTGATTGGTCTTGTAAATTATTAGGCAGTGGTTTTTTTCTCTACTTTGATCCAATAAACCCACATTCTCAGAAGGCAAGTCTGAAGGAGAATGGAAGTTTTAATTTTGCCAGAGATGAAAGGATAAAAATTGTATGAGCAGAAATTAATTTCAAGAAACATTGTTCTTTTAGGACCAAAGCACCATAGACTGAAATAGAATTCTTTTAAAACAGGTTACAAACTGACTGAGCGCATGGAAACCAAAAGTTTTATTTCTGTTCACCCATACCATCCAAGCCTGCAGAAAAAGAAAGCTAAGCATGTCTGTATTGTTTAATTTCTTCTGATGCAGAACTTTGGGGGAGAGGTCCTGATTCTCTATGAATTTGATGTATCAAGTAGTGTGACTGTTTTCAAAACACAATCACAGTCCTTGTTCTATCTCACAGCATATGTACAAGTGTTAACACAAAGACAATTTTGAACAGACATTTTATAACTCTTGATAGGGTTTCTTAAAATATTACATTAGAAGGAGAAAAAGTGACGCAAGTAGCTACCACCAGAGTGGAGTTCAGTGGTAAAAAGATGGAAAAAGCAGGTTTTGAGGAGACCAAGCGAGAATTCTTTGGATGTTTCAGAGGCAGAAGGCAGACCAGTTCTTCTTTTCTTGGTCATTTATAAATCCAAAATGTATTGTGAAAATTAGATAATGCACACGTAATAGCTCTGTGCGTATATATATATACACACACACACATATATAATCACGTGTATTATTATCATTATTTACTTTCCGTTGATGTGGAAAATCAAGCTCACCATTAGAAGAAAGAAAAACCAGGTGAAAAGAAAGATATCACTAGCATGTGCAAAGAAAGCCTTTTTTTACACTGTTATTATCACCAAGATTTCATACTGGATTATTAAAGGAATACTTCAAAAGAAGTAAGTCATGTTGGATATTTTTATTTGGATTTCTTTATCATGCTGTAGATTCTCTGCCGTACCTTACAGCATTGTTTCAGATAAATTTCACAGGCAATATGCTCTGAGAAAGAGCAGATCAAAGAAAGGAGAAGAAAAGAATGACTTGAAGAACCTAAGCTTCTTGCTTTCTACTTTCTGCAGCTTCTTGCAGAGCCTGATTTACTAGTTTACATACAAGTTTTAAAAGTCAACTTTTTAAGCTGTAAATCATAACATTCTGTACTTTCTTTACCTTAGGAAAAATTAATGATAGGTATAGGCACATTCAAAGAAGCCATCAGAGTTATGTTATCATATTAAAAAAAAAAAGAGTAGAAGTTTAGGAGTTGTGACACATAGCTCAAATCTAGTTTGAGTGCTGATGAGCATTGTTGTGTAGAGCAGTCTATTACATTGAGCTAATGTTTGCACAGTTTCCTCATCATGAATGGGGTGAAAAGTATACTACAGGACTCAGACAAACATTTGCTCCCTGAAATGTTTATACACACCAACCTTCCTGTGGTCTGGAGGAAAGGTAGAAGCATGAACTTAGCAGTGAGAGGTGGCAACACAAGAGGTTTTATAGGTGACATTTGCCTTAACAGAGCTCAGCCATAATAGAAAGATGGGAATTCCAGCACTGCAGTCCTTGATATTTTGCTTGTTATCCCCTTGGAACTCCACATTCATTACGGTTACTGGCATTGTTGGTGGCAACAACATTCAAAGGCTATTATAAACATGGCAAAACACCCCAGAAAGTTCAGCTGGCTGGTTCGTTCAAATAGCTGACATTTCTGATATCTTTTTTATGTTTCCTTAGGAAAGAGACATAAGGTGGGCCATTAAAAGTCCCATGCATACATTCGTTGTCATCCCTGGAGTAGGGAACTGGTTCATAGAATTGCATGCATGTTGCATTTTTGTTTTTAATTTAGGTGAGAGTTTCCATGGTTCAAGACATCATAAAAACCAGTTTCAAAAGACTGAGAATTTCTGTTGACGTCTTTTTCAGAGGAGAGATGTAGTATTCTCTGTGAAGGTGAAATAAGATTGGCTCCATAGGCCCCTGAAATCCTTATGAAAAGAAATGTCATTGTGAGCCATTATTCATATATAATTAAATGTCAGGATACTTCCATCTTTCATGTAGTTTTCCCTTCATTTCAAGCTTTAATTCGGGTGCCACTGAAAACAAGGAGCAGAGTTGTATTCTACATAAATGACAGAGATACCACAAGAAGCTTTTGATCCAATACTGGCAAGTTAGTCAGAAAAGAAAAGTCAAAATATCTTTTTCCTGAAGTCTTATTTACAAAGCTGGGCATGTTCTACCACCCACCCACTCCCCTCAAAAAAAAAAAAAAAAAAAGAGAGGAGAGAGCATGAAAGAAATTAGGACATTTAAATCAACTGGAAAACAGCATCCTGAAGTAGCTGGGGTTTTTTTATTTGAAAAAAGCAGAGCTATCCAGTTAATGAAATGAGCACACCAAAAACAATGATTTCTCACACCAGATTCTCACCGAGCTGTACCCAAGCAAATCACTTACCCAGCTGAGTCAGGAAGGTGACCCCCAGTGTTTAATATATTGGGAAGACTTTAGTAGGGTTCCTACTGACTATCTGCACAGAGAATGAGCATCAAAGACTGTAGATAGGTTCCAGAGTGAAGTTCCGACAAGTGGTTGCTCACCAAAGAGAAACAGATGTTTTCAAAATTTCCCCACTGATCTCTGAAGAGTTATACTGATAGCTCAAAATACAGCAAACCTTCGTACATGAAGATTCATACAAATCTTCAACTTCCACGCTTCAGCAAAAAAAATGTAAAGACTAAACACCAAATGGATTTTTATTCAGAAGGATAACCTGCTTCTGTGCTCAAGTAAGAGCTCAGTGCATGCCCCTCACCCATGAGATGACTGAGGAAGGGCAGCAGGGAAAGGGAATAAGAAGAAAGATGGTCTTTTAGATGTTGCCATGGGGCCATAATGCTTGTAACAGCTTTCCACCTGATTTGCCAGGCACGTGAAAGGAGATCCATTCAGCAGGATATTTATGATCCATACTTTTATCTTTTTAATTAGATATCAAAACACATAGTTTTAGAAGCCTGGAAAAGTATCTTTTCTAATGGCTCTTGCCCATATAGTCTCTTGGGGCATTAATAAGATCCTTCACCTTTACTTAACAGCCAGAAAATTTATTGGGAGTTGATATCTTTGATGCATCAGCCTAGTGAGCAAACTTGATTGAAATTAGTCAACAAATCCAAAAGTTATTTAGAGAGGAATAAAATGAAGGACTGAACAGGAGATTACTAGAGAGAAACATGTATATTCTCCTTGATAAAAATTAAACAATTTTTCCTTTGTGAGGCACTGTGATTGTATTATTAAGATTTGAGAGCCATTAGTACTTCAGTGGGAAGCTTAATAGGGGATACAATCCCTGGATCTTCTTTCAAATCAGTTCAGGTGTGTTAGCTCAGTGTTGATCACTGTCTCCTCATCCAAACTCTAAGTAGAGGATTTCACCACTGCTGCTTGAGAGCTCAGTCTGGGTTTCCTTTTTCTCCCCATTTTTTCTCCCTCATCTCTTCTTCCTCCCTCATTTATGTCCTGGATTTGCTACAAGGCAGAACTTACTGACTCTCCAGCTCTAGTGCAGCAAGCCTGTGCAACAGGAACTGGGAGGACGAGCATCTCCACAAAGCATCTGGAACTGATTTGGAAAATATTTGTTTCAATTATGCATAGTAAGAAAAATGTAATGCCAATACACGTGGCCACTTCTACATATTTTTTTTCCTCCACAGATCCTGAGTGACTAGGTACTTTACAAATATTTATAATAAGAGAAAATCAAATTCTTTCTTAAATATAACCTACTCAGAAAGAAGCTGGACTAGACAGAGACCTTAGCGCCTACCTCTTTGCCCATAAATTTGTCTCCCAGACCACAATGAAGAACTGACAATTTTTGTCCATTTGCTGTAAGGTTATTACGTTGTATGGGACCACTGGAAAAGTCAGAATATTTCTTTCATACAGAAATGATACATCAGAAATAATAAGTAGTGCCTCTATATTTTAACATGATTTTATTTTAAAAGTTCCACAATACCAAGGATGAAAAAGTCACATGACAATTCTAAATGTCACCTGCATCAAAAGAAGCACTGTACTGGTTGTTATACTGATACCGAGAAGAGCATGGAAGCATACATTTAAAATGTATGTCTTACTGTGGTTTGCTCTGCTTTAACTGAGAGTGAGACCTGGCCTTATTCATTAAAATACATTGGAGGGAAGATGAAATAAGTTTTTACTTCTGAGCTAGACTGTAGGATAGCATGGGCTTGGTTCTTGTGACAGCACCTGAGATGTTCAGCACTCAAGTGGCAAATCAACAAAGCACCAAGGCTTAAGCATCCACATGGTCCTGCTGACATCAGAAGGGCCTCTCACACAGCTAAGTGAAGTACAGGTTTCAGTGTAAAGATAAAAGCACCTCGAAAGACCTTTTATTGCTTGGTAGAGGCTGTAGAATGACAGCAGAACTTGTGTTTTTCTTGGGATTGGTTATGGTTTTTTTAACTGGTGAGTAGAATTTTGAGCAATTCATAGTCAGCAGCTGATCAAAAGGTAGTGCAGAATATCAATGAAAAATGGCTTTTCTTTCTTTTTACAAATTCATATTTATACTGTGGTACATATATTTTGCAGCTCAAGTTTGAATGTGTGTATAAAAATTAATGTCTCAGATTATAACCTGAAACAAGAAAAATCTTGTTCTAAGTACATGTGTACATTTTTCCTTAAGTACTGCATATATATATTTCTATTTATTTTATAGAATATATGCATATAAAGTATAGTTTATGTGTCTCTGGCTTTGTGTGCAGGTTATAACTACAGCTTGTATATAAATAAAAGCATCAGTGTTTCTAGATTACACTGCACAGTAGATAAGCTGTAATTAGGGGAAAAAAAAAAAGAAAGACATGCAGCTTTTCAACAAAAGAAGAGACTGAAACTGCCAGATTGTTGCCATGGTTTGAGTGTTTCTGTGTGCATGCATGTCTGTGCTTGTGCATGTCTCTGTGCCTTTTTTTTCCCACAGCATCCATCCCTGCCAATCTTTTCACTGCCTGTAGGGAAAATCATATCCATGGCAACGAAGTGCACCATTCCTACCCTCATCAATGATGACTCCAATCTAAACTGTCAAATATTCTATGCACATCATGTAAAATAGGTCTTTTTCCTTATACCTCCGTGCATCTTGTTTCTGTGGCTACATGTGTATGCAAATAATAATTGTCCCTTTTCTCTTAGGTTGACTGAACACTGAATTTGTTTTTCACCTTGGCAATGCAGTCATGCTCTCTTGCCATCTGGTTTGCCACATAAAGCATTATAATAGTTCTTAAATTAGTTGGATAAAACCAACTACCTCGCTTGTGAGTAAGATGAGGAGTGTGCTTTCATAGAACAGTAATATGGAGTTGAGATATGTGAATAATATTTAATTGGCTCTCTAAAGTGTACTGATTTTCAGGACTGGAAAGCTACCATTTGATTTGCTATTTATAGTTAGTAGAAAAAAAAGAAAATATCCTTAAAAATCCTCAACATATTAGTCACCATTTTTTGCACAAAGACATCAGATTCCAGGGATTGCCCTTTTGTTACTTGACAGGGAAAAAAAAATATTAAATGCTCTGGGCTTCTGCCTCATATTTTAATACATTTGACATACGCACCAATCCTTTTTCCTTGGTCTCCTTCATTCAAATGGTGATTCCTACATGTTGGGGTTTAGGAACAGCACTCCCCAATTTAGTGCCCCCTCTCTCAAACCAGACTGTCCCATAACAGACAGAGCTTCTGCCTCCCCCTCCCCTCCTCCCCGGCTCCTCCCCCTCTCCCTCCCTTCTCCACCCCTCGTGGTCCGGTGGGACGGACAAAAGGCATTGATTATGAGTTGAGATAAGAACAATTTACTAGAAACAGCAATGATATAAGACAACAAACAGTTAACAGCAACAATATTAATAACAAAAGGTGTAAGACAAATAAACTATTTACACAGAAAAAAATGCCACAAAATATCACCTGTCTCCTCCGCACCGCACCTGTGCTACTGAACTACGAGCAGGAGATACTACCAGGCTCAGGCATCAGAACACAAAGCACACTCTAGAGAAATGCAAGGCTTTGACTATTACTTTTCATACAAAGTCAGGCTGTCTAGACTTTGTCAACATTACCTGGTAAATAAAAAGCTATGAACAAGAGATACAGCATTAAAAAGGATATTATTTTGAAGCAAAGATGTTTTGGTAGTGTTTCTATGTGACTTGCAAGAATAATTTTGTGCCTAAAACTTCATTGTGCACTGTGGGTTCTGGGAAGGGTGAAGTGGTTGCACATATCTGTGACTCAGCAGTGCAATCAACAAAAGCAAAATTGTTCTTGCTGAAAAAAGAAACCCCAAAATGTAATTTTACAGTGATTATCCAAAAGAAAGGGTATTCCTTTTGGCACAGATGCTGTAATTTGAACATTAGCATGTAAGTGCACTTATCAACAAATCAAAGACAAAAAATCTATTCCAAAAATGAGTGTTCTCACAAAGTAAAATGTGTAATTTCTGTGAATATAAATCTTCTGTCAACTGATATGACTTCATCATTCTTTAACTAGTACAGTGTAACGCACACCACAGGTGCTGTACATATGGCACACTATACCTGCAAATCCAGTACAAACTGCACCAGTGAGACTGACTGCTGGTGCCTTATCAACCTCCCAGCATTCAGAAGCTCATAAAATATAATTCCACTAACGGCATTGTCTCTAGGTTTTCTCCAAAGGCATTTGAAAGGAGAACATTTTTAACGTAAATTTCTGAAACACTACCAATGCCTCTTCTGAAGGGAGAATGTGGAACCTATAAAAGGTTATTGCAGACATTAAAAATTAAGGTTTCCCCCCTGGCCTAACTGGAGCTGTCAGCTTCCTTCTGAAGTTCCCAGCCCAACTGCTGCTCAATGGAAATGTGGTGGGAACCCATACTCTGCTTGTGGTGCTCTGAGGAAAGCTCCTCAGCCAGACAATGAGAAAGACAGGAATGTAATGGAGAGAGGATGGATGAATGCAAAGGAATTATTTTTGCTTATATCATACCTGAGTATTTATTTGAAAAGGCAGGTCAAATCATATAATATACCCTCTAGATCATCATACCTCAATTCTCTAGAAAAGTGAACACAAGCTTGAATCATTGGAACACGGGAGACTTCATGTCTTCATGTCTAGTAGACAGTGTTCTTTGCTGAAATGAGTTTTTTAAAGTATTTATAAATATAAATATAAAAATAAAGAGAAGCTACATTATATTTTTATTGCTGTGATAGTCAGGAGTGAGGAGGGTATATTAATAAGATATGATAACTCCTAATAATAGAATCCCTGGTCTCAGTCCTTTGTCACGAGCTGAAGTGTTCCCATGAAAACCAATGATGTCATCCTGCTGTGAAAGTTAACAAGATCAATTGAGTTCCCATACTTAGTAAGGTAAACATAATCACGTAAACAGTGCAAAATCAGGAGGCAATTTTGTACATGAGTATTCATTATAAGACTCGGAACCTAATGTTAAAAATAAAATCCCCTGTACTATTTTTTTGGCCTTTTTTATCAGTAATACCAGAAAATAACAGGAAGATGCTTTCCAACTGTGACTATCCACAAAATCACCAGTCAGGTTATTATTTGTGCATGAGAAAACGTGTATAAGACATTCATGGTTTAGAGATACACCTGTTACAAATCAAGACATTGGAAAGTGACAAGGTTTTTATTTTGCATAAACCTACATATGCTTTAATACCCCTACTACAGTCACACCATGCTCTACTATCAACAGCAACAGCAACTTTTGACTGACTTTAGTCCTACTGTGGATTTGAGCCCATTCTTAATAAACCTTACTGAAAGCTGTTCACATTCAAATAATGCCACAGGGAGAGTTAAGGCACTTTTACTAAAAGCTGTTTTTGGTCTCAGGTCACCATCTGTGGTACATCTGACAACGCAGAACAAGAAGTCAAATGCACTTTCTTTCATGGTTTGAATGAAGTCCCTGCACTGACTATGTCAATTTTAAAGAGTTTATGTCTTCCAACTCATGAACTCATACAATCTTCACCAATATGATAGGTCCCATGCTGGGGATTGTCTTAGGTTACAATGTAAGATGGAACCTAAAGAATGTGTCCTATCATTCTGTCAGTTTAAGCCAGTGTTTACTGCCTTTATTTTAATTTTCCTAATTAATTGTAGTTCTGACTTGGAATTTCCCACTGGTTTGTGTTCAAACTAGTACAAGGATGTAAAAAGCCAAATGCATTGATCATACCTTGCCAAATTTTACATTGTCTGTTCCAAATTTGAAATTGTACAGTTGCTTACAACTGCAACAAAATTATTCTTCTTTACATACAGCAGAGTAGATGACACCACTCATATTAGTGGAAATTTATCAGCACTCAAAACAATTCTGTTCAGATTTGATCTAAATAACCACTTTGGCCTGGAAACATTTTTTCACTCAGCTTGTTATATGACCTGGAGTGTAGCGGACAGCCTGAGACTGAGGAACTAGGGACATCAAATCAAGAGGCAAAAATCATAGCATGATCAATATGAAAAAACACAAAATGAGATCAGTCTGCGGTATATTGCTAGTTCACTCAGTTTCTAAAGTGTCTTCCAATCACCAGTGCTATTTGTCAGTTTCATCAATTGTAATAAATGTCTTTAATGTTTGCTCAATTGAAGTTTGACAGTCATTAGCAGCTCCATTTTGTGTCATTCAGATCTTTCAAATTAATTTGTCTTCAGTGAATAATGATATCCTTTTCTTCCAGGCAGACTGAATTGCAATGAACTGAACCTTTTAAAACTGTATAATGGTTTAAAGAACAAGCCCTTCCCTTCCCACCATCAACTTTTCTATTTTTCCCACTCCTGAGAAAATGTCACTTTCTAGACCAATTCATAAAGTTCTTAGTGGGGAGAGTGGATAAACATGGTGCTTGTGTGAATCTGATGAGACAGAACTGGGTATGATAGTGTCTGCAAAATCCACAAACCACAGAAAACAGATTATGCTTATACTTTGGCTGCCAGTAGTGTTTAAGCTCATATCCAGGAGGAATATTAACCAGCTAGCCACATGTTTTTAATTCAGAACATGTATGCCTACATACAAACACCAAAACCTGCAGCACAGGCAATAACGTCCATTTTTAATTTTAAAAAAAATCAAATCAGCAGTTGAGAGTAGCTCTTAATGACCATCATTAGCAGATTCTCTCTCATGGTTGCAGAGATGATAGCTATTCTCAACACTACAGTCATGCATTTAAGGCAGCTCTGATATTTTTTAATCCATTTTGTGTTCCCAATACTAAATAATTTTATTTTTTATACTGTAATAAGAAATTCTGAGCATGTTCAAAAGTGAAACCTCTATTTTATTCTTTCCCATGTTTAGTAACCCATAAATTCTCTTCACCCTTATCCTCATCAAACCTATTTTACATTTTCTTTTTTCTGTAACACCTGCAATATTCCTTCTAAAACTAAGAGTATTGATAACCCAAGGGCTTATGATTTATTGGTTCAAAATGAAATATTTTTCCAGTGTTCTTCCACCAGTTATTTATAACAGTTCAATCTGCAAGTTTTCCAGTTCTTCATGACTTTCAAGTTATCTATATCTCTTTTTCCCTTTTTTCTAAGTTAGAATGTAGCTAAAAATACAGTTCACCTATTCAGTTATTTTGCAGTTCATCACTGATTTACCTATTCTATCTCCTTTATTAATAGATCTATTTTTCTAGTGTTTGCACCGATCTATTTCAAACCTTTTTGCAATTCCTGTAGAGTGTTGCATTATTCTGACAACTGACTTTATAAGTGGAATGTGGATTTTATGTGCACACTAACTTATTCTATATCAAATCTTAAACACAAAATCTGCCCAGGCTTATAGATGAAAATCGCCACTGCTCTGCCACAGACTGCTGAGTTTTCCACACAAATTCAACATTTTTATTTGTCATGCAGGCAAATGAAACACTGATGCACAGCTCAAACTGATTTACACATACTCATGCAATATTACAGCATAAATTTGACCCATTGAGTTGGAGACAGAAATCCCACTAACTGAGTTTTGTGGCAGTTTACAACATCTTCATTTCTGGAAACAGTGTAGGAGAAAGAACATAATCCATTTTGACTTTCAGATCCCATATTGGCTTCTGGAGTTTGGAAAATTATTGTTCCACGTGCATGAAAAACAAGTAAACTAGGAGTTAGTGAAACAGTTTTAAAAATTCTTTTTAGTACATTTTTCCTACATTGTTTGCTGGCATTCTACATATTCAGAGTTCAATTTTCTTGTCTCTTCCTATGTCATTAACCTTGTGTTCACTTTCTGTATATTATTTAAAGGCTGATTCTGATTCCATTTGGTTAACTTTTTTCAGCACATTGAATCTAACTGCCCCAAATATCAAAAATCCAGCAGCTTTTCCAAAGAGACATATTCAGTGCACCCACATGCTCCAAAGATTTGCATGGTGTTTCTTAATGACACACATTAAAACTAAGACTTTGCATTTAATTGGGATCTTTGGGGAATCATTTTTGATTCCCTTTATGCTGGTATAACTTCAATGAGGTTGAATTTATCTCAATATAAGAGAAAGTGTGACTCTTGTCCTAACCTTCTAAAAACTCAGTTTAGTCATACAGATAATACCTGAAACACTGATTTTTTTGGTAATGCACAGTATTATTCTTCTGAATTGGGGCCCAAATATTACACACTCAAATAATGAAGGACAACTAGACACACTATTAAAAATGCATATTGGCAACAGATTTTCCTAATGTTTGGACTGAAACCTTAAATACCTGTCCCACACAATATTATTTACCAGTCAGAAATAAGGTTTTAATTTGCTTTAGAGTCTGAGCTGCAATCACAAAAACTTTGGCAGTGGAAAATGTCATTACCAGCCTCACTTACAGACTAAAGGTAGATCTTCAGAGCAGTCTTAAATGTTCTAGTTCTCAGAATGTTTCGCCCCCATCACTCCCCCTCCCCCCCCCCCTCCAAGTTGTTTAAACTTAATATAACTTTTGGGGGAATAAGAAGTTCTGAAATAAGTCTATTACTCTGTTACTGAATCACAGTTGAGTGAAATACCTCACCAATTACCAGTGTTTTATGAAATGCCACAAATCATAATTTCAACACTAGGAAAAAAGGACACAAATATTGGTAGAGAAAATATTTCTCTTACTGATTTGACAGATCCCCTCTTCAGCAGGCAGCGGAGGTAGTCACTTTTGAATATGCCTGTAGCGATTGAGGCATGTCTGTGCCAGGTCCACCATTTTGGGGCCACCACCACCATCACATTCTACCATTTTTCCTTGCCCTCTTCCACCATTCCCACCACTTTGCACAACCCACCCATTGGTCCGTACATCGCGCCACCCACCGTGCAGTAAACTCCTTCGTCAGGCCTTCCCTCTGTATGAATGGGTGTTGCTGCGTTGGGACCTGCCCTTCTGCCCAGGAAGCCCTTTCGATCAGGACCCTCCCCTGGAAACCCTTCTGTTACATCAAGGGCGGTCCTCACCCACACCGTCGATGTTCCCACCCCTTTCTCCAGAAGCACAACCCAACCTTCTGGTTCCCATGCTCCACCTTCCAGTTCCCAGACCTTATAACCAGAAGTGGGTGTGGAGAACCCTGGAAAATGGGAGGGGCTGAGGGAGTGTTTGCTGCCCCTGTAACTTACAACATCAATGGGGCCAACCCACAGTGGAAACCATTCACATACTCAGACTTAAAAGAAGTGTGCAAAGGAATTTGGGAGGGAGTCCCTTATTTTAAAAGCCTGGTCCTCATGACCTTCTCCACAAACACTCCTGCGCCGTATGATTTCAAGTCGATGATGTCAGACCTCCTTAACCCAGGAGAGTACCTCCTGTGTGAGAGGGCACGGAAGCAGCAATTAAAGGACCTGCTAGTAACCTATTAAAGAGACCCTGCAAGAGCACAATTGACCCTTGACCATTTATGCAGAGAAAGCAGTTTTAAGAAGCTGCTTGACCAGGTTGGAAATATCCTCAAGCCTGTCTTAAATGACATTAAATTGCTGGCTCAGAGAGCGCTGGCACTCACCCCCTCCAAAAATACTCCCTACACATGCCTATCTGGTTTGAAATAAGCCCCAAATGAAACCTTTTTAACCTTTTATAATTGATTGAAAGAAGCAGTGACCATGCAAGTAGAGAGTGTGGAGGTCCAGAAGGGGATGCTCCAGATGCTGGCTATGGTAAATGCCAAGGAAAGATGCCCCAGTGTATTGAAAGCTCTCCCTCTAGACCCGCCTCCCACTCTCGACCAGCTGGTGGAGGTAAGTACAAAGGCTGTACCAATAGGGGCTTTAGAGTGCAGGGAGGGGAGAAAGAAAACCATTGGGACAGCGGCTTTAAGATCAATCATAATTGACAATAAAGCCAGTCCTAACATGGTGTGTCATAATTGTGGAGGTGCTACCTACTTCACAAAGTAAAACCCAAGAAACCTAACCAAGGTCCCAAGTCGTCTGTTCCAGGCTGCCAACCACCGCAGCCAGAGAACTAAGCAAAGAGCACAGTGAGGCCCCGCATGATGACACTCAAGTGGAGGCCATACCCTCCAGTGCTGTCTCACACCACCTTGACGGGCCGAGAGGAGTTGACTCACCCAACCCACACACGATCCATGGGACCAGATCAATTTCACTCAGATACTTTAGGACATCTAATTGTGAAAATAACTTACCCATAGGCTGTGGAGGTCCTGATAAACACTCTACAAAAACTCCCTTGGAATGCTTTGTGTTCCCTGTCATGCATAGAGTTAACCCAGACTGACCATTTCACATCTTTGTCAAATGCTGCAACCCACCCTGGTTTCTGCCTCAGGATCAGGTGCTAGCTCAGGCTATTACCCTTCCCTCAGAATACCCCCTTTGCTGTTCAGCGTCTGTATTCTGGGCGGAATGGGTGGGCAGAGACAAACCAACATTACAGTGTAAACTGAAAAATGGGGATGCTGTCACTGCTCTCAACGGGATGGTGGACACAGGTGCGGACGTGACGATCATTTCCCAGTCTGAATGGCCACCCTATTGAGGTCTAGGGCCTGTGGGAGGGAGAGTCACAGGGACTGGGGGAGCGACACCAGCCATGCGGGCACAAACAACATCATTATAGAGGGCCCTGAAGGACGTGCTGCCACCATCCTCACCTTCATTATTCAATCAGGATTTACCCTGTGGGGCTGGGACTTGTTATCTCAATGAGGGACTCGGCTAGAGATCCCATCAACACCATGGGATTTCTAGTCAGGGCCACTGCAGAGCATGTCACTCCACCCCTTACCTGGAAGTCTGACAACCCAATCTGGGTAAAGAAGTAGCCCCTCACCGAGGAAAAGCTAGGAGTGCTAGAGTCCCTCATGGAGGAGTAGCTCTCCAAGGGCCACATCGTTCCATCTGACAGCCCTTGGAACTCCCCGTCTTTGTCCTGCGCAGGCTCAGCAAGGACAGGTAGAGAGAGGCTCCTCCATGACCTCAGAGACATCAATGAAGTCATTGAGGATATGGGTCCCTTGCAGCCAGGGCTGCCATCGCCCTCTATGCCACCCTGACTCTGGAAGCCGGCTGTCATTGACCTTAAGGGCATATTCCAGTCCACCCCCATGACACACCCCCGCTTCACCTTTTTGGTTCCCTCCATCAACCGGCAGGTCCCAATTCACCACTACCACTGGACAGTTCTACCACAAGGCATGAAGAGCCCTCCTACTATCTGTCAGCAGTATATGGTACAAATCCTCACTCCCATCCGCAAACTGTTCTTCAAATCTATAATTTACTACTACATGGACAACATCCTGGTCTGTGTGGTAGATGAAGATCAATTAAACTGGACTCTACACAGTGCTGTGTCTGCCATCAAGAGGGCGGGCTTTGAAATTCAGCCCAATAAGATCCAGAGGACTTGCCCATGGACCTACCTGGGAGACCGCATTGATGAGCAGAGCATCGTACCCCAGCAGTTCACCATCCGGGATGATCCAAGGACCCTGCAAGATCTCCATCAACTCTGCAGGTCCATCAACTTGGTACGTCCCCTGCGGGGTGTTACGATGGAGGACTTTGCCCCACTCTTTGATCTACTTAAAGGCGATAGGGACCTCGACTCACCAAGGACCATCACCACAGAGACCCGGGAAGCCATGGGTAAGGCTCAGGAAGCCCTGTCCTCTTGACAGGCACACAGAACACAGCCCAACTTACCCTTCAGTTTCATCATCCTGGGTAAGTGCCCAAAATTTTATGGACTTATCTTTCAGTGGGATGCAGAGCAGAAAGACCCTCTGCTGATCATAGAGTGGATCTTTCTTGCTCATCAGCCATCCAAGAGCATTACACAGCCACAAGAGCTGATAGCCAGGCTAATCCTGAAAGCCAGAGCTCACCTCCACACCCTTGCAGGCTGTGATTTCTTGTGCATCCACATGCCATTGGTGTCAGAGTTTCTAGAGGAGTTAGTCCAAACTAACAAGCACCTCCAGTTCACCCTTGACAGCTACACTGGCAAAATTGACACCCTTAAGCCAAAACATAAGCTGTTTAACATAGCATTCGATTTGGCCCCAAAATCCAAGCTCAGTAAAACACCATTGAAGGCCCTAACTCTTTTTACAGATGGCTCTGGAGCATCCCACAGGTCGGTGGTGACTTGGCGGGATCCTCAGACTCAGCGGTGGGAAGCTGACATTCAACTGGTGAAAGGATCACCACAAATTGCTGAACTAGCCACTATGATTAGAGCCTTCCAAAAATTTAATGAATGTAGAATTTGTGGGTCGGATTTGGATGGTCGGGACAGACGAGAGATCTCTGAAGTCGGGTTGTAGAGCATGAAGTTTATTGCGAAGAGATGTAAGTTTAGGAGACCTGCTGGGAGCTGCCAGATGCAGCCTGGAGCAGGTCAGAGAGGCAAGAGAAGAGAGGGAAGAGCTAAGAGAGCTAAGAGCGAGGATCTAAGGAAGTTAAGAGAGGAGAGATAAGAGCGAAGATCTAAGAGCTAGGAGAGAGGATCTAAGAGAGCGAGCTTGTTGCTTACAATACAATAAATCATCTTCTGTGCTGAATATTCTAATTTTCATTAACCAATCTAGAACAAACTACAGATCTTATAACATTTGCATACAGCCTATGAGAACTATTGCATTACCATACAGTGTTATATTTTAAACCTTAAAAACTGCTTTTTGGACCCTCTGCCAAGTTGGTAGGGTCTGTTCTGACCCTTGGACCTGTCTGCAAGCAGAGGGTATTGTTTAATCAAAGGGAGGGTTACCTGCAGGCAGCCATGCCATTGTTTTCTAGTTGTTCAATAACTGGGGTTTGGTATCTCAAAGCTTGTCTTCATTTCAATCTCACTTATAGTTTCTACATTCTCAGCATCTTTTGCTAGGTAATCATATTTATAAGGCTTTCCTATTTCATCTTCCCCAACAAATGAACATCTCAATTTGGTCACCGATTCAGCATATGTTGCTGGAGTAACTGTCAGGGCAGAACACACATTGCTAAATGAGGTCTGAAATCCAGATTTACACCAACTGCTCTCAAAGCTTGTACGCTTGCTTTCCCTCCAAGAGTACCCTTCCTATGTCATGCACATGAGGTCACACACTAACCTCCCGGGACCCATTGCAGAAGGCCAATCGGAGGGCTGACGCTTTGGCCATGGCCATGTGAGCGCCTAATGTGCCAGATACCTTCACACTGGCCAAGCTGAGCCATCATTTTTATCATGAAAACGCCCCTGCCCTCAAGAGAATGTTCCACCTGTCCCGTGAGCAGGCAAAGGCGATTGTGGCTACATGTCCAAGCTGTCAATCCTATTAAATCCTGTCACTTGGAACAGGGCTTAATCCCCAAGGACTGGAGAGCTGCCAAATCCAGCAGACAGACATCACACATATCCCATCATTCGGGCACCTTAAATATGTCCATGTGTCCATGGACATATTGTCCTGCGCTGTTCATGCCTCTGCCCATGCTGGCAAAAAAGCCAGAGACGTAAAAAGACATTTCTTACTCTCCTTTTCCACCTTGGGGGTACCAAAAGAAATTAAAACGGACAATGGTCCAGCATACACATCCTAGCACTTCTAAGAGTTCTTTAACACCTGGGGTATCCAGCATACCACGGGCACCATGGGATTGTGTGAAATAGTTAATATTCTGAAATACACAGATTAGGCTGAATTCTAAAGCAAACCCTTACAATAGTGGCAGAGTGTATTCTCAGCAAATATTTTTATAGTGTTTTCATTTGTTTCTTTTTCATTTGTGGCATTGTAAATAAAGAATTTGGGTAAATCTATATTCCCTTCACTGTATAGAATGTGGACTCCAACAAATTTATATAAATAGGAGTCAGTGCTATTAACATATTTCTATGTTTTGAAAAAGTAAGCATATAAATAAATAGATCTAAAAATATAGGAGCAAGGAGAATTGTTAATTATGTGATGTCAGTGCCTATATGCTGATGTAGTACATGCCCCATCATGTGCTGTACATCTTCAGTGATGCAAGGATATAAACTTTTACACCATAGTTATCGAATGTAATGCAGTACAGTTACACTACAAATCCAAGAAATAATAATATTTGTTTAAAAACTCTAACATCTTTAAAACCTAGCTAATTATGTCAGAAACATACAAGGCTACTTATAAAACAGGGAACTTTAGGTGAATAAATAAAATACTGTATGAACCACACTTGGACTTTTTACAGTATGAGCAGATATCTGTTATTGCTGCACATAGAAATTGGCATCTCAGGAACGAGACCATCCTAACTCTTTGTCTATGCTGCTTGATGTTAACTCTCTTTCACACATCAGCCTAACACCATGTTTAAAATTTATTTGGTGAGCTGTCCAATGTGAAATTGCCTGGACTTTGTGCTCTTATGTCACAATGGGACTCAATCTTCCCTTTCCCAAAATTAATTCTGCAAGATCTGAACAAGGCATCAAGCCCTATACAGTAGTAATAAAGTCAAACTAACCACAGGAGATGTGTGTTTGACTAGCTGGTAAAACAGAGAGCTGACTGAAATGATATTTTCAAATGATCTTTGAAAATAGCGCTTGAAAAATATCTTCTCCAGTCTTTTTCCCATTCTTCAACCCATGAACCAGAAGGAAAAAAAAAAAAAGAAAATAAAGGAGAGGGGGAAAAATTCCAAACCAAAACAGAATATAGGAATTGAAAGTATAAAACATGGTTATTCCACAAGTGCAGAAATTTGTTGTACAGAATCCAGGGCTAATAGCCTTTTGTTCCTGTAGCATCATGCCAACACATATGTGAAAGATTTGGTTTTTCTAATATGCCCTGCATTATACATGAGAATGATAATAACTCTAGCAGATGTTTTTTAAAGAAACAGGAATTCCCAAGAATATGATTCACCTTGCAGTTCTGGATATGCAAACAACTCATTGTGTAAAAGTGCTTCCTTCCATTACAGCTATTTTTTATTGCTAATTATCTGTCAGAACTTTCATTCTAAAAGCATTAATCAGTAGATTAACAGTGGTGGGCAGTAAAAAATCCTCAAAATATTTTTTGTATTGATTAAAAGACAAGAGAGAAGAATTTGTGGAAGATTAAATGGATACAAGTGCATTAAGGCAGGCAGTGTATGTGGGTAGATGGTTGGAGAAAAAACCTGTTTTCTGGGTGTCAGTGTAGCTCTGTTATTTTAGAATGTATAAAGGTTAAATATACTTGAGCCGCACGTGTTTTAAGTCTGTAGCTTATGCCAAGGTCTATGGTGACACAGCCTGAGTATCTATCTATTGAAATTTTTTTGTCACTGAGAAAGCTATAAAAAATTCAAAGCTTGATTTTCTCCTTCCTTTCAGCAGAGCCACCACTGATGTCAATGGCATTGCACCAGTTAAAACTGGGGTGACAGAGAGGTGAATGAACATTGTAATTTATTGTTTCATGCCAGGCTATTATTTTTCTTTTTAGGGCTCAGTCCTACAGTTCTCCAGCACAGCAACCAAAATCAGTGATACTGTGCCTCTCTAAAGGTTACTCACAATAGAAAATGAAAAATAGTTTTTCTTTTTCTTTTTAGAACAGTAAAGCCTGTTTGAATCCTTTTTCTCCCTATAACTTTTGCCAATATCAGAAATACTGGTTTTGTTCCATGCTGTTGTCAAACTGGAATGTGGCACCACAAGGACTGCAGGAGCAAAGACAGTGGAAGTGGGATCTTCTACATTCAGATTTCCTTCTTGATTTTATGTCTGCTCAATTAAAAATCTATAAAACTGCTGAATTAAAATTTACACATTGCTGTCCCCCTTGCTGGTCAATTAAGGATGAATTAAGCTCAAAGTTCAGTCTCCAATCACAGCTATTGAGAAGAGGTTTCGACTAATTATTTATTTCCCCTCGGGGAAAAAAAAAAAAAGGAGAAACAGCAGGACCTATTAGGCCCGGCACTGCTTAATTTCTGATTGCCCCTGAAAAAAACAGGTGAGATTGATTCATCTGATATTATGGTTTCATTTTGAAGGTCAAACAGAAACTGCTGCATATTTGCAATGACTGGTGATAGGTATTTCAGAGGTGCTTAGGTGTGCATCAAGGCATGCTGCTCAGCCAAGCCAAATCATGTGTAGGAAGAACATGTTTGTCATGGTTATCTCTAAGCACCCAGCAGGGAGGATTGAGTTTCTGACTTTTATTGCATCTTCACTTGGAGTCATTAAAGCGTTTCCCACCATATACTTCATCTCATCTCATTATAGACAATTACATTGTGCTCATTGGCCCCCAGGGGCTTTTTCCCATAAAATGCCTTAGGCATAATCGCCTTTCCCTTCTGTTGTGCTAACAATGGCACCACCTGCTGTTCATTAAAGACTGTCAACATTTTGAAAAAATTTAAAAGTCTTTCCTACATGTAAAATTCTTGCACTTACTCTGGAAATTTCACCTAAGCAACAGTGGTAATAGCTACAGGTTATAATCAATTTCATGAAGATACTAACAAATTATTTGTCTTTTCATTGTGAAAAAAAGGTAGCAAGGGAGGGCTTAGCACAGTGCAAAGTACTACATCCTATAATTACCCCATAACAATATATTTACGGTTACAGATGTTCCTCACAACACTTTTTTAATAAGTCATCGAGTTCTAGTAAGTATATTCCTTTAAATTATCAGCCCTACAATCCCTGTAATGTGTTAAAGACCACTTACTGTTTATGATAGCTGTAAACATTTAATGACTGAAAATTAAATGTATGGTGAACTTATTAATATCTGAAAGATTTAATTAATTCAACTCGACAGTTGATGTAAACTTAAAATTAGTTTTAATAATTCTGTATAAAGTTAACACTTTTTAAAACCTAATCATGAGAGCCTTTTTCTCCTATTTTTACATCTTAAGTTTTAATCCACTTTCTTGTTTGTTCTTCAAAATACCAGGCACTGATTTAAAGCAAAAATTAAAACAAAAATTGAAACCAGGTCAAATAATAAAACATGAGTCTGGCAGGCCCCCTTGCTAAGAATCTTAAAAATATTCTTTTGCTGTCATATAAGAAATGGCAGAAATATTTGAAGAAACAATATTACCTCAAATGAGGAAACTAGTGACTAAACCAAACATTTTTTTCTTTTTCTTCATTCCTTTTTTGTTTTGTTTTTAGTTTTTATTTGCATTAGATTCACAGGAATAGTTGACACCAGCAGTGAAAAGGTTTTCTTTGCTCAGCATCTTGTCATCAGAGATCACAATTCAGTGGAAAACACATCAACTGGATATCATATGCCTCACATTACTCCAGGTTACCTGCAGTCAGTCTAATGTATAATTTTTGTAATGTGGTATTGTTAAAATCCATCTGTTCTACCGGTAGTCCTGACCCATGGACAGCTCAGTATTCCTCATTATCATTTGTGAAGCACATGCATTGGTGATTTGATACAGTTTAATGCATAGATTGCTGATTATGCTTTCCATTAAATGTGAGTTTTACCCTAAATTTTATTGTGTATCACACTTCTGTTTCATTAATTTTCCTTTTTCACGTGGCTGTCTTTAGTACGCACATATATATTATATTTGCCTGGGACACTGACTCCTCCAAGGACCAGCAGGTGTACAAGTCTCTGGATCAGAACCCTTTGTAACAAGCAAGCTTTAAGTGGGATTATTTTATCCTCTATGTTGGGTCATTTCAAGACACCCATAAAAGCTGAAAACAAAGCTAAGAATAAGGAGAAGGACGTTAATTATCTTCAGTAATTTAAATACATAAACTAGCTTTGACTGTCTGTGCCAAGCGCTGAGTCCTAGATTAACTCTTGCCTTCTCACCTTCCCTTGATTTATGAAAAGATAGCCCTCCCTCCAATCCTCCTCCCTTAAATGACATTTTAGATAGCACAAAAATCACACTAGTATTATAAGTAACGTATTTAGTGTGTAATTATTCCTTTCCCAGATTGCATCCCAGCATAAGCAGAGGTGAGGGTAGAGATTTCCAGTATGTAAAAGGAAGGGTGCACAGTGCATACCAACACAAGGCTTTCTTACTTACATGTTGCTCCTATTTTTACATTTTAAAGATATGCACAGCTGATGCCACCTTCCCCATGAGTCCCAGGCACTGATCAAGGCTTCAAACAGCGGGCACAATCAAGCTTGTATTTCTCATGAAAAGTGAGAAGTGCTAATAGCTGTGGGGGAAGGGAGAGAAATTAATGCAATTCTCTTTGGAAAAATAGACAGCATTTTCAAGAAACAAATACTGCACATTTAGTACAGGTTCTTTAGTGGCTTTCATGGTTATAGGCATATTTGCCAGCAATGAAAATGTTGCAGAGCCAATCAAACCACAGTGCCATACAGTCATCTATGCTAGGAGCCCAGTCTTTAAAATAACCCTAATGTATTATTCATTAAGAGTTGGTGTTTATGCAAATTAGAGAAGCATGTTCCAAACCTGGCCATCTGGGGTTAATAACAACAATAAAAACAACAATAATAATTATAAAAAATACATCAACATAGCTTCTCCTTGATCAAACTAGTAAACTCTGAGTCATCCCCAGAATCTATATAATTAATAAAAATTCTCTTTCATTAAACATATCAAAGAATTGCAAACCGTACCTAGTTAGCTTTGTAGGGCTCTCAGAATTTCTGGAATAACTGACTGTGTGCACAACCAATAAAACTGAACTGAAAAGCTGATTAAGGGAACTTACTTAATGCAAAGCTACTTACATTCATATGATGTCTGTTTTTATGCAAATTAAAGCAAAGGAAGCCCTAGAGGATTGGTTGCCATGGTCCACAAGCACTGTGTACAGAAGAAAAATAGAGAACAGTGACAAATAAATCTTGAAAATTATATCTAGGAAGGAGAATGGGCCAACATTAAGATGTTATCTGATAAGAAGAAAGGGGTTTTTACACTTATCTTTCATGTTGTTTAGGGAAAAGGGTTTCCCTTCTAAGACCACTGAATCCTGGTTACCTCTCATCCCACAAGAAAGTAAGATTATTTAAAATGTGGTGCAGTATTTGTAATAACCTATGAATGAAACGTATATATATATATATATATATATATATATAAAATAGTTTATGATCCCAACATCAAAAAAACAGTCTTTACTCTGCCTAAGCTGGCGCCACACTGAAGGGGATAAAGATACTGATCTCCACCGTCCTGACAAGTCCTAAGATCAGAGTGCAGGCTGGCAGTGTGGGCAGATGAGACCTCCAGCACAAACAGTATGGGACTAACCTGAGAAAAATTCCATGGCAGGAAGGACTTCAGGGGGACCAGGAAATGCTGGGTGTCTGGGGCAATGTTCTAGGCAAATTCAGCAGTGGATAACCCAGCAAAAGCAAGGGCAATCAGCTGAGGACATTGCTGTCCAGACATTGAGCCCCAAACAACTATTTATTTTACACTTGTACTATTATTAGTTGCACTGTGGTAACAGAGATTGCACACTTACGCTTTGTCCAGAGTGAAGAATAACACAAAAAACACATTAAAAACATCTGGCTCAAGAGAATGTACTGTAGGCGAGTGCAAGTCATGGATACCACTTAAGCAGGTAAAAACAACATTTAGCTATGTATGATCACATCTTCTGTAGATACCTCCATAGTCATCACATGAGGCTATAACTTGGATATTGGGCCCATCAACTCCTACTTACATGGAGAGAACAGGAGCTATAGCTGGAAAGAAGCTGCTGAGAGGAACTGACAAAAACCTCTGGAGTTTATTTTCCTGTTGTCTATTTCCCACTGATAGATTGTCCCATTTATGTCACCCCTTAGTCTGATGGGTAGGTGTGTCAGCTGGCAAACCTGCTTTGCCTCATCCTTTATTTTTCCCTATATTTTAATAACTTCACCATCTGCTACAACTTCTGACCTTGCACTCACTCTTTACTTTTACCTTAAGAGGATTTTTTTCCCTGTTACCCTCACAAAGAATGTGCTTGCATGCTACTTATACTGCTTGTGTTTTCCAGAATCCATGCAAAATAATCTGTGTTGTGCAACTCTTTGGTCTGCAGGATCCTCTTACTCTCTTGCATAACATGAAGCATTAAGGAGAATGCTTGCTAAAGATGCCTGCTAAGAACTTCAAACATTATTGCACTAGCTAAGCAATGTATCGGTCAAGGTCTTTACACCTACTCCAGGTGGTGGGTTTTTTCCAGTCCTCATTCACATTATAAAGCTAGACAGCACCAATACTTGATTCAGTTATTTTCTTGTAGTTTCAGCAATTTGCTCAGTTTTATTACATGACTTGGAACAAAACCACTAGAATAATTACAGTGCAGCTCATGTGCTATAAGCAAGCTGAGAATTTGGAATGGCCAGAAGCAAAATTTAAATAGGACAGTTAAATATTTGAGCTTGAACCTTGCTCTTTCTGCATATCTTCACTAGTGCAATTTGAGTGCTCAAATGTTATGAGAAGATCAAAGAATACAGTAGTGAACTAACTCAAGGTAGATTTTCAAAGTCAAATAAATATTCATAAATCAGTTTTCTGCTATTTGTTAATTTCTATTAGCTGGCCAGTGATCAGAGACTTAAATTGTGAAAATATTCTTTTATGTCTTGGTCCTGATTCAGAAGAGAGAACAAGTCACCTCCACATTCTTATATTACTTCTGCATGGTGGCTAGGGTGAGTGCAGAAACTCGGTAACCTGTTTCAAACACCTTGACTTTATGGAATGCTTCCAGACCCTTCACAGCAGAACTAGTTTCCTGCTCCCATTTCACATGAGTCACATTGCTCAGCATCCTCAGCTGTTTATGATCCTCATCCTGCTTATGAGGCAGTAAAACAGTACTTCAAACCCCATTTTCTGCTTTACTTTTCTAACTGTGTCATTCTTTTCTACAGTTCTCTGCTTTAGGTCTCCTTTTCAAATATTAGTTTGCTCCCCACATTCAAAGCCCTGCAGAGGCTTGGGAAGTTGTATCTCATTCTCAGTTCACAAAGCCTCTCCCTTATGTACAATCAAACAAATTATTTTGCATTTTTTTCCATGCCAGTCCTTGCTTCCAGTGGAATTTATGTCACTCCTTTCAGAAATGAGGTGGGTGGGAGGAAGGGGAGCCCATGTACTGGGTGCCATTTAAAACAGTTGGGGATCCCCTGGCTGTAAGTTGTTCTCGTTTTGTTATGAAAAGTAGAGCAATGGGTTCCATAATTGGTTCATCCTTTTTAAAAAAAGAGGGTCAACAGAGGATTTGAAGGCATGTGGGACTTCCAGAGCAGGAGATGCAGGAGGAGACCAAGGCTGCAAGTACATCCTTCTGGATTTCCAAAAACAGACAAGGCAGGTCCACCTTCTGCTTGTTAGTAGAAAAAAACATGAGATGGACACTCCCATATCTACATATACTATAGGTGATTTGCTCAGCAATGTTAGGATAAGATTCAAAAGATTTTTAGGACTGATGGGCTCATATGTAATGTTTTTTGCTCTTTAAGATTAGACAACTGATACTACAGCCACCTAACTCTCATGCATTCCGCTTAGCTTTGATGGCTATTGACCTCTGTAGTGGTTTACCAGCACTTGTTCTAGTGCTTCTGGAAACCCCAGAGACATCAACATCTACAGCCTGAAGCTACCTAAACATATCTGGCAGTCCATTTCCAAGTTTAAATAGCTCAGTGGCAGTATTTGACACCTGAATCTTGTATTATACCACTTTTTAAACATTGAAGAGCAGAATAATTACTGCCAGGCATTCATTTATTCCTTTTTTTAACAAGACAGTTCTTGCATCAGAGGGCAGTACTAATTTTTCTGCTTCTTCTTCTGTTGATGTACTCTGCTATCTAAAATTGAAAATATCATTAAACAGCCAAACTTTGCCACAGATCTAGACAAACTATTCACACTCATTCTTTCTTCACCCACTAGCAGGGCCAACAAGCACCTATTCATGGTGAGAAAGAAAACTAAACAGTTATTTTAGACATATTTCACAATTCTATGTATTGCAATATTTAAAAATTTAAATAGAAATACCTGGCTGTGCAAATCCCCCACAAATGACAGTCTGTCATGGAAATCTCCATAGGTGAAATTTCACTCTAAACTGTTGCACCTGGTGAGTTGCAAGGTTCAATTGCTGTTAAAATAGGGTTGACAATTCAGCACAAAACAAATTGTGCCTGGAACTGAGACTATTAAATTATCTAGTGCAGTCAAGAAGGCAACAGTGTCAATATCAAAGATGTGCAAAGAATAAAAAATAAAACCACATTATATACAAAAACACTGCATTTGTTGTGTCACAGCTAACATTTCTGGCTTCAAGAAGATGATTCACATTGCTTTATCAGCTTACAACATATCAGTCCAGGTTAGAACGTATTTTCAGGACAATACAAGATTTCCTGGGAACTGCAATTTTTCAATGGCAAAAGTTGGAGTGTTCTTTTTCAACCCTGAGGGCATTGTGTTGGTTTGGCATGGTTTTTGGTAGCGGGGGTGGAGGGTGGGCACAGGGGTAGCTTCTATGAGAAGCTGCTAAAAGCTCCCACCATGTCTGACAGAACCAGTCTCTGATGGCTCTGAAGATGGACATGCTGCTGGCTCAGTTAGAGAGGTTGGTAAGGCCTCTGTGATGATATATTTAAGAAGAAAATCAAAACAGTGCACACGCAGTTTTTCCCCAGGGGTGGGGAGGCACTGTGGCCCCTGCTGTGACCGCCACCATGTCAGTGAAGCAAACTTTGCCTGCCTGGGCACCCCTAGCCAACCGTGCTGCAGGCAAAAAGGGCAGGGGCAAGGGTGGTGGCTTCCCCTTCCCAGTGCCCTGCATGAAGAGAGGCATTAAATAACGTCAGAGCTGTGGTGGCTGCCACTGCCTGTGTGATGGTGGTGGGGCCACCTGGCTGGCAGTGGAAGCGTGACGAGTGATTCCCCAATGTGGAACCTAGACAAGACCAACTTCTTGATGCTATGGGATCTTGCAAGAATCTTTGAATTAGTGAAACTTACTGACAGTGGAACCTACAAGTAGCAGTTTTTCTTCTAGTCAGAGAAGAGGAGGAAGAGAGGACATTTGAGAGAAAACAACATGGTGACACCAAGGCCAGTGGAAAAAAAGGAGAGGGAGGAGGTGCTCCAAGCATCAGAGCTGAGATTCCTCTGCAAGCCATAGTGAGGGCTATGGTGAAACAAACTGTCCTCCTGTAATGTGTGAAGTCCACAAGGGATGCAGAGATCCACTCACAGCCCGTGGGAAGAGTGCTCACACCGGAGCGGGTGGATACCAAAGAAAGCTGTGGTCTAGTGTGAGACCTGAATAGAGAAAGAGAGGGCCCTTGCTTCCAGAGATGGAGAGGGAGGGCCCTTGCTTCCAAACTAGAGCAGCCTGTCCTTAAAAGACTGCATCCTGTGGATGAGTGACCCATGCCACAACAGTTCTGGGAAGACTTTTTGCCTGTGGGAGGAATCCCATGGCATAGCAGAGGAAAGACTCCTCTCCCTGAGCAAACGGAACAAGATCTCAAGTGACGAACTGACCAAAACCCCCACAACCTGTCTCCCTGTGCTGTCAATGGGAAGGAAGGAGGATCTGGGGGTAAAAAAGGTGTTTTAAAGGCTTATTTTACTTCTCACTATCCTCCTCTGACTCTGTTAATAATAAATTTACTTTATACTTTTAAATTTGAATCTGTTTTGTCCTTAGAGTGATTTTTTCTCCCAATCCTTAACTCATGAGCCCTTCATTAATTTTTTCCCCTCTCCTCTGTCCAACTGTAGCAGGAGTGAGGCCTTAAGTTTTTAGCTTTTCTATTTTTCAGATCCTGTACCGCATTAGTGTATAACTCTGGACTCCATATAGAGTGGTAGTAAGCTCTCTTCACATTTTGGTCAGATAAGACAATCCTAGGCCTGAGGACCAAGGTCACCATCACAGCCTCAGGCCCCGAAAAATATGAACAAAAGTGAATTGGGGAGGTGCAAACTGGGGAAATATGACTTCATTACTTGAAGCTGTAATTGGACTATTAACCTCTGATATGCAAATAGACCAAACTTACATCTGTCTGAAAAACGTGATCGTCGTCCATCTTGGGTGTAGCCTCTGCGAGGCTTTTGGCTGCCCAAGGTGTATCTGTTGAAAGCCTTTATTAAATATCTACTTTATTCTCTAACTCTGTCTAGCCTCTGTTCTAGGTAACCACTCCAGGCATCAGGACAGAGTAAAGAAATTACTCTCATGGGTGCCTGGCATTTGGCCAATGTCAAACTACAGCAGGCATTTACAAAACAATTCAGCTTGATCTAGCAGAAACTTCCATTCTTCAAAATTTCTTCTCAGTTTGGTAAATGTGATCTGCAGCAAGTGAGTATTTTTCAACACACAGATTGTCTGTCAATTGACCTGAAACAGGGGGAATACAACTGATTCTGGTTTTGGTAGCAAAGAGAAATGCAATGTCAGTGCAGGTTCTCAAAGGAAAGGCAAAGAAAATTGGGGCTTTCTCCCTTCTTAAATCATCCTCCTCTCACTGCATCTCAGTGTGAAGTTTTTATTAATAATATTCCCTCACAAGGAAGCTTTCTGTAAAAAATTTCATGTGATTCACTGTCTAGTGCAGACATCCTTCATAACATAGCCCTCTCAAAGACGCACATGCACATCTCTAGTGTAAAAAAGAGATCATCACATCACATTGAGTCCAAACTTTGGAAAAGATTCAGTTCCAGTTTAATCCCCTAAAGGAGTGTCAGGTATTCAGAAGAGCTCAATAGCGAACAGCTCAGGTCTCATTGTCACATACACAGTCCAGAAATTCAAGAGAAAGAAATAATACATAACATCAAACTGTAGAAGTTACAAGGGTGAGGTTGTACTTAATACAGAAAACATTTCACAAAGATGAAAAAAATTTACATCTACTGTAGGTAATTGCACCTGTACTTCACTATTTTTCATACTTGCATTTTGTAGATTTCTAAATGTAACGCACACGCACGCAGGCATGAACTTTGGTGCACCCATGCACATACAAACATAAAGCCCACTAATTTACCACGCAGAACTCATACAACCATTTCTACTACACTTGGCTGTCCTGATTCCTTGCCTGGCACCCATGAATTATTATGTTATAAACATTCTTACATAAGCATACAGACTAAGATATTGCTAAAATAAAAGTAAAACCTTTGTGTATCTTGGTTAATTAACACTGTGTTTTTGTCCTCTATAAAAAGTACATGCTTAATGTAAGGATAATCTATATGCTATAACAGCATCAACTGACTTGGATGAAACTGATGAACGTACATTTCAGAAGCCATTTCATTCTCCGGGGGAAAAAACCAAAGCAATCTAAAATCTCTACACTAAACTAAGATAGAAACTAAAGTCTCTATATTTTAACTCTTTAAAATCAATATATTTCAACTCCTTCAAGTGTTTGCTAGCATTGTCTTGTTACTTTCACTGAGAAATCCTGAGAATCTGATGGTTCTTTAATTATTTACAGCTCATCCTCATGTTTATCCAAATGTGGAAAAAATCTAGCAGTACCCTCAAAAAAATCCCCAAAAAACCAAACCACAGATCTGACTCAATCCACAAAGGAACAGTCACAGACCTTTTAATGCGTTCTTCCCCTGGAAACAAAATCAAGGAGCAATAATTTCACATAAAACTTTGCAATACAATTGCCTTGAAAAGGCTACAAATATTTCTCACAAAATAAATCTCACTGTCAATTCCTGTCAGCTTTTTCAACCTCTGTTGTATTCCCAGAAATTGCCAGTAATGTAAACAGAGCAGAGCCAATACAATTGTTGTAAACACTACTGCATTGTGGGAACCAGGAGCCTTGCATTTAAAATAAGTCTTACACATTATTCATACACTACATATGTTTATGTAAATTACTAAAAGCAGAAGAGTTTACTAAAGCAGAACAAGAAGTAAAACAGTGATGTTAAAAATATGTGCAGGGAGATATATATATATAGAGAGAGAGACAGACAGACAGACAGAGATGTATATATATACATATATATATATATGTGTATGCATATATGTATATATGTACATATGTATATATATGTATATATAAAAATATATACATATAACAATATAAATACCCCTTCTAGGCCTCCTAGTTAAAAGCCTGCAGACATATGCCATATTCTGCACAGAAAACAAATGTACTTTCTGGCTTCCAGGACCAGACATATTATTCAACATTTATACGGGAACAAGTATATAAATATAAAACAAGGTATGTGAGCCTTTCAGTCATTCAGAAAGGCATTGGGAAAGTTTGATAGTGCTATTTCTAGAGACGATATATGTATTTTAAACTACATCAGGGAATGTGCAGGAACAGTCATCTGCAAATTTACAAAAATTGAAAAAAATCTTAAACTGTCTCTTTCCAACAAACCCAGAACATTTCCAGGTAAAAGCTGCTTTTTCCATCTATTTCCACTAGTTATTACCAAGTTACATACCCCATCTTCTGAAAGAGTTTTTAGAAAAGATCACATTCACTACACAAATGCAGGCAAGGATTAAGATGGTAATTTCATTCAGACTTTTTGAGTGATGAAAAAAGAGGAGCATTTGTGTAAAAGGCCTTTCTACTTAGAAGTCAACTCTGCAGCCCTCTGCAGCTGAGTAGCACGCATAGCAGAAATACATCGACGCTCTGATATTCACATATTTGCATGCAAAATGTAATATCTTCCCTCTAAGGCATTTAAATTTTACATTATATTATTTCAAAATATATATCTAACTTATATGTTATCTATTATATATGTTAAGCAATATAAATGAATATAACACATAATATATTAAGTTAATGTTACATTACTCCTTTTCATTCTTTAAATAAAACCATAGTTTCTCCTAAGTTCAGAGTATAACTTAGTGAGTGACTACAGCTACAGAATTACACATTTAGCATGAGCAGGAAATTGTTTTTCTCATCTGTATTGCAATTTTTCCTTAATGCTTTATAACAAAAACACTTTTCAGAATACTGCAGATCCATAACTTGCACCTCGAATAATCTAAGTTTCTTTAAAAACATGGGTATTTTGAGCAATGAATTATTCCATACAAACCAGAGGCAGAAACAGAGGAAAGTTAGGCTCAAGATAACTGATAGGAAAGTAGAGTTTTGAGAGACATTTTTTCCACTCTACCACGGTGCTGATTTCTGGAAATTAATATCAGGACTATAACATGACAATATCTCCAAAACTTAACTGTTGAGCTTGTTTTAGCATGTAGAGAATACTGTGGGAGGCAGTTGGACCCATAATCCTGGAGGACCAAATAACAGTGAGTTACTGCCTTCTGGTGCCAAATATCTCCCTGCAAAACACTGGTTCATACACTTTCTTTCCTACATGTACATATAGATGAAGAACCTCTTCATCACCATTTTCCTAGAAGTGTATTAAATAGATCATTTGAGAATGCCCATAATGAAACATGTAAGTAAAGGTCTGGGTTGTTATCTGTTTCTTAGCATAAAAAATCCCTCAGGGAAGAAGGACCTGTCAATTTCCATGTCTCAGGACTATAGTCAGAAATGCTCAATGCCATTAAGTCTGAGAATAGACCACTGTAATTAGTTTCTACTGTTAACTCAGTGATAAGCACATTCCACTCAAAAGACTCTTCTAGAGAAGAATCTTTGCCTTCAGACCTCTCTGAAAAGACTTTGTGTCTTTGAAGAATATGTTGTGCCAAACAAGTCTGGAAATCTCAGACAGCAATTATTTGATACAAGCATCTTACAATATTTCAGTGACACCATACTCAACATCTCTGATACCAGGGTATAAAATGGTTGGCTACAGACTTTACCTGGTATTTCCTGCATATAATAGATGCAAACATTAAATCTTTCTACATCAGATGTGTGATATTTTGTAATATATTGTGTAAAATAACAGAAGATTAACATATACACCTTTCTGATAATATTGTGACTATGAAAAGACCTATTAAGTAAGGAGATCAAACTATATTAAGCATTTTTAGGAAGAAACATGTCTATTTAGACTCCTGCTGGGGCTCACCTATGAAAAAGAAATAAAGTAAAAGTTTTGTTTTGACTTGAGTGTGCAAAATTTCTTTGAGAAATATTATCAGTGTCACCCTTAAGAGGTATAAAATCTATACTGATGTCCTAGAATTTTCCAGCCTTTTTTTTCTTGCTGAGGCATTTTAGTTGATGGTTGTGTTTCTTGTATGTTTCTGAAAATAATTTCTCAAGTAGCAGCATTAGCATACCCATCATGGTTGAAAAGGGCAGCTGTCAGTCTTCAAACGTAACACCCTTCCTAGTGCTGAATATCCTCACTGAAAACTACTATGACCTGTCAAATTAGAAAGAGAAGTTCTGTTCTTTCAGAAAGGTCCCGTTGGTATCCAGTCTGTAGCTTTGGAAGACTGCAATAGCTGACTACAAACCAGGGACATTTAAAATAATGGCATTTAGAACAGAAATAATTTAACACCTACTATGCAATGGTCCTCTTTCAGTTTATGGTAAGTACAATTCCAGTGAATACCCTTCAGAAGCAGACATCTCAGAGGATGATTATTAGTACAAGGCAGACTCTGTGGGGCTGTATGCAGCTCAACAGTTCTCCAATAAAATTACCTCCGTACTCACCACTGAGTGATGTAAGCTAAAAGTACCTGGACAGGTATTCTATGCACAATTTCACATCCTCATTTTCAAAATGTTTGTAGAAGTACCAGTCTTGGAGGTTTTATTTGGACCACTCAAAGATATGCTGTGAGTGCAGAATGACTATGGAGTCTCCAATGCTGTTCTTTCAGGTGCCCAGATGGGGTGGCAAAGCAAGACTCTATAAAAATATAAATGCTAGACACTGAGACAGCACTTGGCACCTGTCACTTAAACCTCCTGATGACCCAGCCAGCTCAAGTAAAAAGGATTGCCATCTTGTTGTGGTTACAGGAAAAAGGGTGTCAATATGGGTGTAATCAAACGATGTATTTTTCTTCCATGTATATCGTGAACTGTTAACAGTGGGTCATTTGCAACAGCTGCCTGGTACACACTCCACCCCTCAGACTGTGAACTGGGTATTTGACATAAGGCAAAACAGAGCCAACCCTGAGAGGCAGAGTAATGACTCAGCCCTGATAGCTCCCTCTGAGGATGCACAGTTGCACCCATTCTGAGGGGGTCATCCCTGTTAATGGGCCTTCACAAACTCAGGGCTACAATGACCATCAAGGACTCCAAAAATATCCTATGACTCATAGGATTACATCATTCCATTGTGAAATGCCCTGCCCTGGGGAGGGTACCACCTGAATCTGACCGAATATAATCTTGAGGTTTGGGGACCGTGAGGAGCCAATTCAGTTTTGTTATGCCTCAATAATAGTTGTCAGAGGCACGTAGGGCAGGTGTTGCACATGTGCCATGTCCAGGAGGCAGCTGGGAGAAGAAGGAGGAAAGCCCTGTCTCTGAGAAGACTTTGCCTGGCAATCATTTCACATCTCACATGGGACAGGCAGTCAGCAGGGGAACACCAGAGACATTGTACCCCAGAGACACTCTCCAATCACATGGCAGAAGGTCTCTATCAAGTGGGACACTGGACTGGGCCAATGGTCTCCTGCCAGCAGGCAGACCGTGGGAAGAGTCAGGGGCATAAAAAGTAACTGTGACACAAGCCCTAGAGCTTTTGGGTTTGTTCTGTCCTTTGCTTTTTGCCCTTTTGGAATGTTTTGGTCATTTTGGGGATCTTTTGAGTCTTACGTTTTTGCCCTGGCTCCAACCAGCCTTTTGGCTCTCCTGCCCTCACTGGCTCTTGCCCACCCTCACTTCTCTCCTGCCTCCCTGTGTTCCTGACCAGTACACTGCCTACCTTGTCTCTGCATCCCTGCCTGAGCCACCTGTGTCCAACCCTGCCTGCCTCTGAGCCTGCCTGCCACTCATCCTCGCTGCAACCCTGTCCAGGCTCTTGGATCTCCTGCCTGAGCGTCCCCACCTCGTGTCCAGCCGCCTGTCGCCAACGGTGCTGTCCCCAGGCAGGCAGCGTGCACAGCCCCTGCCACATGGACATCAATGGCACTCCCCAAATTCCGGTGGTAACACCCTCTTTTTGTCACCTCTCTCTCTCTCTCTCCCCCTTCCATTTTCCTTCCTCTTTTTTTGTCTTCTATAGCTCTCTTTAGTAGGGTAAATCCTTTTTATTTTGTCTTTTTGTTACCAATAAATGGTCCTCAAATACAATGTTTGTCTCATTTGACTTAATTTCATTGCTGACCATCTATTTTTAAAAGAACTCCTCGTGTTTCCTACAGTGGAACGCGAGAGGGACATGGGAAGCCACCACCACTGAACATCCATAGGTGGAACTGAACTTCCACAGGAGAGCCAGACCTTTCCACAGGACAACTGCTTTCAACAACACCACAACCATCATTCCAACAGGACTGCAGCCACTGCTTAAGCAGACTGTTACAACCACCCTGACCAACAGGGTGTCAAGTTGTACTCTGACTTTGTTGGTTTAAACCAGTGTTTCTGTAATACTGCATTTATTGTAATCATTCCATTAAATTGCAATTCCAACCTGAAATGTTTCTCAAGGGGATTGCGTAGGGGTTTGTTTCTCCTGCTGGTTTACCTGCACATGCCTCTCAGATCTTCTATACAGACATAATCCAAATTGGGCACAAACCTTACACTATAACTTGATGTATATTTTGGTCAGCAAACCCTTGGCAAGAAAGCAGCTGAAAGATGGACTGAGGCTCCTATTCCAACCGTTTCATAGCAATCAGGAGAGTTAAATCCAGATAGTGCAGCTTAGCTAAAATTGGAGGATGTAGATACATCAAACCACATGTGCAATGGCATTACAACAATGCTTGCTGCACAGTCATAACTGTGAGAATACTAATTTCTGCAGAAAGACCATTCTGGAAAGTCAATTCCCTCTTTGAAAAAATCTTATTTCGCTGTTCTGTGAACTCATTAAATGCTTGGCAGCAAGGGCAGAAGATAGAATACTTCCAAGGCCATAGATTAATCCAACCATGGAATCATATTTAGGTTGCAAAATCCAGATTTTCCAAAACAATAGAACTGCAAAATTTATGATATTTCAGTGTAAGACAAAACCACTCATATCCCAACAACCTGTACCCTGCATCATAGATACCTTACCATAGGAAAAGAAAAAAATCACTAGATTTTGCTACATGATATGACTTGTGCACTACTGAATGCTGCTGGTGGTGGTGGTGGTGGTGGTATGAGAGGGGCAGATTGTGACACTCCAAAGCCTGCCTCTCCAATAATACTGACCCTCCTGGTGTTCTCTTCTGCCAGCCCACCTCAGAAACTTCTGAGGGCAAAGCCTCTTGTGCTCCACCCAGTCTCCAGCACAGGTAAGAATTCTATGAACTTTTCATTCCTCAGCTTCTCGACTTCAAGACAGAAAGAGCTTCTTTAAAGGGCCAGACCAAGTAACACATAAAAAATTACTCCTTCTACTTGGTAAAAAAGTACAGTTTTGAAAATATGGTCAATGGGTTTTTCTAATCCTCACTCGTTTTTTGGATACAAGAGCACCACACAGCATCTTATGCAGCCTGAGACTAACAGGGATAAACAAACACACACAAAAGAACTCTCATTCATCAGCAGGCAAAACACATAGCTGCAAAAATGAGGATGCAAATTATTTTTCTGCCTCTGAATCTCATACAGCCTTTGTGTACCCAGGTCTGTATTAAATGAAGGATGCTCAGCAGGACGAGCACTGTGATTCTCCCCAGTTACCTCAGCAAACTGCTTTTTCCCTAAGGTTTTGGCAGAAATGGTGCAAGGCATTCCCATGGCTTTCCATTGCTTGCTTGAGGAATGCGTGGTAAGTCTTTCACTTATGACGACTCCTCTCTAAGCATCCACCTCAGCGTTTTCTCACAAGATCTTCCATCATTGTGACTGCAGCACCATTCCTTGGGGGATGCAGCTCTACCAACATGGCCCTGGGGCTCCAGAGGCCTTTGGCTGACACTTGGGTACTGTAAGGGTAAAGGAAAAATGCTTCAGGAGAAGAGAAAGGAAAAAGCAAGTTGAGACTGCATTAAGGAAATTGCCATTTATTTTCTTTTCCTTGAGTAAAGGCTTGCTATGGCCTTTCTAGAGCTGATCACGGTGCTGCCTCTTGCTGGAATGGAAGGCATCTGGGGAACCAGGGGCCCTCCTCTTTTGGCGGCGCTGGGATGTTGCAGCTGAGTGGTCACTGCCCTGGCCAGGAGCAGAGGAACCTGCAGCCACTGTTGTCTCTCCCAGCTCTTCCTGGGGCTGCTCCTGCTCTGCAGGGATGGACACAGATGGGGAGTGGCTGGGATGCACAGGGAGGGCAGTCCCTGATGAGCTGGCTTCCTCCTCCGAGTTGAAATTTGTGACGCCACTGGATGGGGCCTGGCTGAGGGTGGGAGCACCCTCCTGGGAGGCAGGGGGATCAGAGCTGGCAGCAGGGATCTCATCCTCCTCCCTGGCAGTGTGAGAGTGCCACAGCCTCTGAACAGCCTCACTGCACTGGGTCTCAATGATATTGAGGATGCCATGGACCAGTGATGCAGTGTATTGCTGGAGACGGGGCTGCAATCTCTGGATCAAGACTTCCCTGTCTGGACCATAGACACAGAGGGCAAGCACGATGCCACTCTCTGCACTCTTCACCTGATACCATTCGTGCCCATATATCATCTCCAGCGCCTGGCATAGCCAGGGCCGCACAGGGTCCAGGAGGTTCCGTCGTCTTCGGAAAAGTTCTGCCCAAAGCTCGGGCAGGATGCCACCCACAGCCTCTGGTTCTGCAGCCTGCTGCTCAGCTGGGGCTGTTATTTCTTGTGGAAAGGAAGTAAGGGAATCTGCAGCGCCATGGGGGCTGTTTTCAGCCAGGTCTCTAGGAGCTTCTGGTGCCGTGCTGCTGGTCTCTGGGAGCTCTTGGGGAGGTGTGATGACACAGTGTAGGTAGTCATCTCCACCACGATCAGAAAACTTCACTGTCAAGATGGATTTTCTGCAGAGTGGGCAGGCAGGATTTCTTTCTGCCCAACGCAGGATGCAGCCAAGGCAGAATCGGTGGCTGCAGGGCATGGCATAAGCGACGTCATCTGGTGCATCACAGCAGATGGGGCAGCTCAACTCCTTCCCTGTGGCCATGTCTGCTTCTTCCCACAGGCTGGCTCAGGCTCTGACAGCACCTGAATTTAGAGAGCAACGGATGTGATGTCACAGTCATAATCTACCACCAGGATTATGACTGTTCGTAGGAGTATTGTTAGGATTAATATCACCTCCACCACCCAGTGATGTTACAATGTGATGTCTGTCCCTATGGCTTTTGGAAATACATTGCTAGTTGGAGGCTGCCATCTGCAGGAGTCCCTGCTGCACCCCAGAAAGGGCATGAGGTCTGAGTTAATACATCCATGGCTGTGGAAAAACAGCAAGGTTAAAGTTTGGTCCACCACAGATCATCAGAACTTCAGCAGGGGTTCAGGAAGCCAGGAAAAGTTTCAGATGGTACTATGAGGAATGGCTGGAGTTCACAATCCATGAAGGAGTATTTCCCAAGAGATGGCCAAGATGCACAGATAACCTGGACAGGAGCACTACAGACATGATGGGAAATGGAGCCTTGCAAGAGAAGAGCATCAGTACAGCTACACCTGCAACATCATTTAAGTTTGACATTGCCTAAATAATGCTGTCCCAAATGCCAAGTCTGGGACCAGATCAATCCATGTTGGAAGCAATGGGAAGAAGGGTCATTGGGGTGGAGTTTTTTGTCAGTAGAGGCAGGACTGGAGAAAGCGCAAGGGCATCTGAAGAGGGGAAGAAAAGACAGAGCCTTTGGTGACTGGCATGAAATACCTACGGGGAGCAGAAGACATGGTTGAGGAGAAGTAGAAAGTGGAGCTGCAGTAGCCGCAGACATGTGCAGAGGTGCAATGGAACAGTGGGATAGGCATCCCTTGTGCATCACTGAGCTGTGGAGGCTGGCGTCACAGAGTGGCAGACTGTGACCCTCCAAAGCCTGGCTCTCCAACAATACTGACCTCCCTGGTATTCTCTGCTGCTCATGACTCCTCTCCAAGCATCACCCCAGTGCTTTCTCAGAAGCTCTTCATGATCTGGAGCATTATGGCACTCCTTCCATGTCTTGCTTGTTGTGACAGATAGGATACAGCAGAGAATGAAGAGCTGCTACCTCTCACTGGTGTCACACATTGCTGAAGGGTCATAGTCTTACTCAGGGTCACCAGCTGTCCTGGGGATGGAAAAAATTCAAGAAATGTCCAGACCCTCAATAACGACACCCTCCTGGCTCCCCAAGCCTCAAACTCACCCCAAGGTCAGCCCCAGGGACGTGTTTCCTTGCACAGCTCACCTGCACTGTTACAAGCATTCTGTAGTACCTAGCTACCTGAACTAGGGGAAAACATTGATGGGGACACAGAGGCAATGGCTCCTGGATGGGCACAGGTAGCTGATGGCAATCTCCAATGCACCACCCAGCACCAAGAAGGTCATGGATCAGTCATCCAGACCCTGCATGCACACATGGCAGGAGTCCAAGGGGCCTCTTGCAAGGCTGGGAACACTCACCTTCACTGTTGGAGATTGCGAATTAAGATGTTCTCCTTAATATATCTCTGATGTGACAGAAGACAGTTTCAGACTTCACTGATATTAAAGGAAACTTGTTCTCTAATCTGAAGGATTTGATGATTAGGTTGTTCAGAGATCTTGTTTCAGAAGCAGGGGTTTGGGGCTTTTTCCTCCTCATGTGTGAATTCAGAGCCAAAAAGACCTTTTTCTTTTTTTGCATTATGAAAAAAATATTTTTACTAGTGATCTCTATATATATCCAGATTTTATTGTACAAAATCATTCATTGGAGCTCTCCAAATGCTAAGCATAGGTCTAACACCAGAGAAGCTGTAGATGCACTTTTAATTATTTCTCCAACATTTTACCAGTTCTGGACATAGTAGAAGGACATGATGGAGAAATGTCCAGCACTGAAAAAAAATTGTTATTTGTTTTGTCATTTTTTAAGACTACAGGACCTAGAAGGAAACTGAAGTATTTTTAGTTTTATTCTATAATGAAACTAGCCTCTGTTATTACTCAAGCGTATAAAGCTTTTGGTAAACATCGTACTTTAGAGTACCCATAACTCTTCTGCAAGTTTTTGTTGATCAATTAGTCTCCTATTTTATGGTTATATAAATGTATATTTAGTTACATATCACTGGAAACACAGAAAGGTCCTTAAATAATTATGGTATTCAACTAGATCAAATTAATATTGCTCTGATGTTAGGATATACCTTTAACACCTGAGACCAACTGAATGTTTTGTATTTAAAAAGCTGAGCTGCTGTGCTGTGGCCACCCACAGTGTCCATTGCCATGTTACCTGAGATGGCTGTAGCTTAATTCACTACCATTGTCTAAGCAGCCAGATTTAAACCAATAGTAACTGATACAATTTAGCCACTGTCTTTATTTAAACATGCAGTAGTATTCACTTTGTATTAATCTCTAAAGCATAAGTCTAATTGAAAAGTCCATATTTGTCAGTACACATGGCTGGAGGCCTGTGAATTTATTGAAGGTTATCAGTAGGAATAGCTGTTTGCTAATGCCACATCCAGGCCTTGACTTCAGATATGGTATACTGCTACCACTGGCCACTGTTACCATATAGAAACTGAAAATCCAGACATGGATATTTCCACACTCCAATGAACCTCCGTGCACAGAGCCATGTGAGACAATCTAATAAAAATAGGGACTTTATTTAGCTTGAACAATCCTTTTGAATGCAGAGGAGTTAGCAAAAATTGAGGCAGATTTTGAAAATAAGGATTTATTTGACTTCCTCAGAAAAAGAAAAGGCTGTATATGGATAATTAGTATGCTTACATATTGCTGTGTTTGTATCAGAGTAAGGCATATTGACAGTATTCTACAGAACGGACAGATTCTTTATGTTCCTCTTATTAGCTTGTGCTTATGTATGATTGACTGCCTAATATAAGACTCAACATCTGAAGTGTGTATATCTTTCCTTAACATACTAATGCCAAATTGTATGGGGTGGGAGAGGTAGGATTTATTGAGGAGACGATAAGATGATGGCTGCATATTTTTCCAATATTTAATGTAGGGTCTTTTGTGGCACTCATTTCCATAGTAACATAATAACTCATGCCTTCATTCTTCATTTTTCTGAAGGTAAACAAGTAGGAATTGAGATTCACAGTTGAAAAAACTAAAATATGTCAGAACTAGATTTCTGTACCAGAGATAGTACTAATATTTAGATCTCTGTAGTCCAAATTCATTCTTTTAATCCAAATTCATCTAAACCTTCACTGGAGATCTAATTAATTAATTATTCACCAAATAAAATAATAATCACAATTTTCATTTTTTAGTGTTTCCCAAGTCATCTCCACTTGACTGATGTACCTATACCAAGGAAAAAGAAAATATCTGCCATTTGAAATACTTAGAGAGAATTTTTCATAAAAGTTCTCTCAGAGTCTCAGATCAGGAATTCTGCCTCAGTATGAGGATGTGGAACATGAACTGGATAAACCTAGAAGAGATGTGTCTGTCCCTGGATTACGTGGAATGTCCTTTTCTAGAATACTTGATTCAGATGGAATCCGAGTGTTATAAGACAAAATGCTCTGAAGTCATGGAAGAATAGGTGCAGTGCCAGTAAGCTCAGACCATGTATCTTTTCTCGCTATTAGATTTTCTTAAAATTAATTCCTGTGGGGAAAACTCAGCGTCATGTGGCGCCAATGATTATGAGAGGTTTTAGCATCCACTACCATTTCTTACAGATGTGACCTGTTTCTGAGGAAACGATGTGTTCTAGAAACGATGTGTTCTAGAAAAAAGCACGCGGGTGTAAAACACTCGGTGCGTTGCAGCTTGACTTCGAGTTTCGGTAGCACGACAGCCCTTTTAGTAGGGAAGCCAACACAGAGTCACTGCCAGGAGCAGGCAGCTGGACTGCGACTGCCTCTTCAGCCACCGCACTTGCTGCCCGCAGGCACCGCACGCTCCTCCTCTCCTGGCCGAGCAGGGACCGCTCCCTGCGGTTCGGGACGCTACTGAGCCAGTCCTTTCTGCCTCTGCTGTCACCGACGTTTTTGTTGCAGACCTGATTCTTCCTCAGGGGCTCCCCCCAGAACTGCCGGATCCCCGCGGGTTCCCTTGCCCTGGAGCTGTCCTGCCGCAAGAGAAGCCTCCGAGACCCGAGATCTGCCCCTCCGCTGCGGGTCGGGCCGGTCCCGAGCCGCTCCCCTCAGCAAAACAGGACGAACGTCTGATTTAGCTGAAAACCTCTTTTTTTTTTTTTTTTTTGGCATCTAATTTCTGCCAGGTGACAGTTGTCCGTACCATACCCATACCCCTCAGAGAGCTGCTCTCATTGCGTCCTTAAGCTGAGAGACCCTGCATCTAGGTATTCAGAAGGAAGTAATTCTAATTCGTTTACTCACTTTGTATTCTAAGTATGCTTATGAATTAGGTTTGTGTAGCCGGGTTTGGGTAGTAGCGAAGGGGGAGGGAGGGAAAGAGTGTGGGGGTGTTGCTAAAGGGATGGCTCTCACTTTTAAAGTACATTTCAGGGACACTTGGCTCCAAAGAAATCTTTGCAAACATGCCACAACTGCAGTTTCTGAATATGAATACAATTGCATGAGTGATCCAGAAGTCCCAAGTTCTCAGTTTCTTAACACCAGGGAGTTCTCAGTTTCTTAACCCACCCAGAAATCCAGTGATTACTTTTTAGCTTTGGTATCAATAATTATATTACATTCTTATGAGATGACATATTGGGAGTGAAGTGAGTGGGAAGAATGGAGTTGTGAAGAAATTATAAACAAAGGTAAAGAACACCAAAGTAAATTCAGTATGGGAGAAACAGAGAAGGACAAACAAGAAACAAGGGATGGAAGCAACAGAACTTTCTCCATGAATGACTGAAGACACATCAGTGAAGAATGGCAAAAATAACCACTCTTCTCCACAAAAGCTAGCTTTGGCTCTTAGGCTTGAGGTGAATCTTGTGCTGACTACAACAGAGGTCCTGCGTGGTCTCAAAAGCAATATCCAATTCTGATTGCCCTGTAGGAATTCAGCCCTCCCTGCTGAATGAATGGAATGCCCCACATTTAAGAATGAACACACATCTCTGCTTCATCATATTTCAGTTTTGCTACCATGAGTTGTGATTTCTTTGAGACTGTACACTTAATGTATTTTTGAGGTTGTACATTATTAAATGCAAAAGGCTTTCCTTAGTATTTAAAAATCCAAAGGTCACAAATCCCAAACTGTTGTTTCTGGTCCTTTTTTGCTTGATTAGAGTCTGTGTTTCTGCAGAGGATTCTTAAGTTTATGTCCCTGTATTGCATATTCAATATAAGGAGTTATAGCTATGTATGCATACTTTGTAATGCTTTAAATGAAAAGGACATTTTAAGAAAATAGAAATAAAGCTCCTTCAATGAAATAATCTCAGTGATACGAGTGAGACCAAATAAAAGTAAAATACTACTTAGCCAAAGCAAGAAAGGTAATCTGATTTTAACTATCTCCTGTGCTAGACAATTGACAGCCAAACACTGCAAAATCAAGAACTCCCTGTGATATTAATATATTCAAAATGTGAGAACTAAAACATGGTATTCAAAACATTAAATTTTGTTCTACTGATAAATTCTCAGCAGCATTAAGTATAGCAAATATTAACACCATGTGAGAATAAATCAATGTGTTTTCACCTCTAAAGCTTTTAATCCCCTACAGTAGCATCAGCAAGGTTAACCCTTTCTACAAATGTTTTAGACTAGTCAGCATCTGCAGTTAGGGTTAATAATTATTATAAGAATTACAATAAAAATCAGGAAATTGGTTATGCTAATTTAGTTGTATATATGTTATAATTTAATTATAACTTATATAAGCTGAGCTTATAACTCAGGTGTAGGGCTGTATTCTTGTGTTCACAATCCCCTTCCTCACATATTATTCTAAGAAGACACTACCAAAATTGAAGTTGAATGGTTTTATGAATGTTTATTTTCAACAGTAAACTGCAGGCTGAGCCTCTTTCCTTCAGGTACGTTTCCCTTCTTCGATGATGTGTGTGGTGCTTCGTGGTCCTTTTTGGTACCCTCTAGATCTTCTGAGAGATTCTGATTCAATATATTCCCCAAACAGAAAAATAAAGAACACTTACAGCAGCCATGGCTGTCATAAGAACATCAGGAAGAATACCTCTGTGGTATTTGTTGATACAAGCAGGCAAATTATGCTCTGTTTTGTATTTGACTGGTAGATATTTATTTATACCTTCAGGCAATTTTTCTGAGAAATTGCTGAACACACTAAAATGCCTAGGCTACTCCAGAGCTTTTATCAGCTCGTAAGTTTTGCTTGGTTAAACTTGCTACTTGCATAATTCTGAACAAATATCCCTGAACATGACATGTTTAAAACAAGCATAAAGGACAGATCTCAAACATTTACATTTGACTGAGCTGAGCAACCGATTAATATCTCATACAGCTACTTATGATAACTCAGACTGTATCTCCAGTTTCACAGCTGCCCATACATACTTGGCCCACCACAGTTCTGTATTTCACAATAAAACTGATGTGCTAAAGCTTTAGACTTCAGTTTCCCAAAAACCTTTCAGTTCTTGTAATTATCTTTCTGAATTTAGTAAAAAATTTTATACTCACTCTGCACTTTATTAGTGTATTCTATACCATTCTTTGTAGACCTTATTACTTGCACAAAAATCACACTGCAGTATTTCTACTTTTTATTAACCTCTTTGGCTACAAGAAAATACATTAAAATTGTGTTGTGGATAAGGAGGTTGTGAAAAGTGCTACTGTGAAAAAAACAAGAGAGGACTAGAAACAGTAAATTCTTGGTTCTACTCATAGCTTGGTCACAGACTTACCAAAGGTTTTTCTGAATATTTTATGATTACATTTCCAAATGTGTTATCTAAATCTGCCTTTGTCCACTTTCAGACTGAAATTTAGAATCACTAATAATTCATTATACCCATTAAAGTTAAGGAAGAACTACAATCAGTGAAGTCAATAGTTGTTTGGTATCGTTCAACTCATACACCTTTGATGTACAGATTCTGAAAAGTGAAAGGTATTAAAAAATGCAGTCTTAAAAAAAATGAAAAAAATCTGCTTTATCATCTGTACTGCTCTTTTCAGAAATTTTCATTCCTATTCTTACATTTTATCTAAGAGTGATGATGTGAAATAACACACTGTCCCTCAGAAAACTGAATATTAGAATAATATGCAGTATTTATGAGTCTCTAATTTGTGATAGAACTGTCACAATTAGATGCACAACAACACCCTTTTAGTATTTTTTGTACATAATGGCTCTTGAAACTCAGATTTGGTCAGATTTCAAACTGTTGATATGCTGGATGTGTTGGATTGCTGTAATTTAAGGCAAAGTATTGACAGATTCAGACTATGCAGATAATACAATTATTTTTTGTGTAGTTTAGGGAAAGGACCTTTGTCATGTCTGCTCACAAGGAACCACTTTGTAACTGAAAACCAGGAAACAAACTCTCCAACCAGTTTGTTATGTTAGAAAGCTGATATTTGTTCAACATGGTGGGTGCACGGGGATAGCTTCACCTAATATGCACATCCACTTTCAAAACTTTTCACTATACACTATAGCAAAGAAAGACATTAATGTTCATTGACTATAAATTCCACAATTATCTTCATTAATTACTGTTCTATCTCCTATTTGTTTTCTCACTTCCCATGCTAATTAGCCCTGTTCATCAGTCTTTTTATTATCTTTCTCCCAAACAGAGAAGGTTTCAGTGCAATTGCTGAACTGGCTTTCTTAGTTTCTTCTTTATCTTGGGTTTCTGCAAATTGTCCTCATGGTCCATGAATTTTGCCTTACTTGTGTCCAGCTTCAACAACAGATCTCTCTCCAAGGCTTTGTTAACATCCTTTTCAGTCTGGGACCATTGAAACGTATCAAAGTGTTGATTACACTTGTTTTACCAAAATTTAAAGTTTCAGTAATTTTCCCAACCATGTTCCCAATATACCAGCTTATAACAACCTCGCTAAATGCTGGCTACAGTGGCATATGACAGAGTGGAAAATTACACTGCTTCAGCGTAATTAAAACAATTAATTAGAAGAGCTAATTAAAATAATTAATTAGAAAAGTTATAAGGAAAGTTATATAATTTCCACAAGGCTTGTTAGTCAAAGATGTAGGGAGTTAGCACAAAGCCACATTAATCCCTGGCATTTGTAGTAAGCACTGCATGATACAAAACAAAGCATTAATCCTAGATAGGGATCAAACACTATTGTGCTAAGGTTAAAAGAATTTTCCCTCACTGCTGCATAAACTCCTTTTAAAAGAACATAACTTGTTGGGTAACACTTTTAACTACAGGTCCTGTAACTGTCCACAGAAGTATGTTTTACATACTTTCCTCACATACTTCAAATACTAACATTAGACACTACACAGTAATACCTAAAATTTCTGGCTGAAGCATGGCGGCTATGAAATGCTGCTTCCTTAAAAGTGTAATTGGATTTTATATATAATGATTATCTGGGGAGAGGAGACTCCCGAAGGAACCTAAGGGAACAGAATCACAGAATACGCTGACTTGGCAGACACCCACCACGATAATGGAGTCCAGTTCCCGGGCCTGCACAGGACACCCCGAGAGTCACACCACGGGCCTGGGAGCATTGCCCAAACACTTCTTGAATCCCTCCGGCTGGGGGTGTCACCACTTCTCTGGGGAGTCTGTTCCAGTGCCCAATCACCCTGTGGGTCAAAAACTTTTCCCTGATATCCAACCTAAGCCTCCCCTGACACAACTTCATGCCATTGAGTCCTGTCACGGAGCACCACAGAGAAGAGAACAGTGCCTGCCCCTCCTCTTCCCTCAGGAGGAAGCTGTAACTGCGGTGAGATCTCCTCTCAGTGTCTTCCAGGCCGAACAGACCAAGTGACCTCAGCTATTCCTCATAAAGCTTCTCCTCTAGACCCTTCATCATCCTCGTGGCCTTCCTTTGGACGCTAATACCTTAATGTCTTTATTATATTGTGGTGCCCCCAGCACTCGAGGTGGGGCTGCACAAGTGCAGTGTAAACTTGCAAGTCTGCATTAATAACACCGAAAGAGAAACACGAGACCGCTGCTATTCGGCAAAAGCTTACGACACGTTGTTTTAGCCAGAGTTCTTCCTTAAAAAGGAAAAGATTGGGAAAGGAAGCGGAAGCGGCGGTCTCCCAGGAGGGCCTGTCGCGGGCCCGCCCCGTGTGCGGAGGCGGCTCCCGGCGAGCCGCGCGCGGGCGCGGCCATGTTGCGGGGCCATGTTCCACAGCAGCACGCAGTGCCGGCACTGGACCTTCCGCGGCGAGGAGGAGCTGGCACGGCGCCGCGCTGAGGGGAACCGCCGGGCCCGGGCCAGGGCCACGGCCAGCGGGAAGGTGTGCGGGGCCGCGGGGAGGAAGGGGAGGGGGGGGTTGCGGTAGCGGGGTGGCAAGGATGAGACGGCGGCAGACTCAGGCGCGGCTCTGCTTCTCGCAAGGTGCCGCAGGGCGAGCCGGTGCTGCTGGAGCCGCACGAGGAGCTGGCGCTATGCAAGTACTACGAGAAGAGGCTGCTGGACTTCTGCGCCGCCTTCAAGCCCGCGATGCCGCGGTCCGTGGTGGTAAGCGAGACGAGGATGGAGCCGCAGCCTCGGCCCCCCTTATTCTTTCGCTTGCTGCCTGCTTGGCTTGTTCGTGAGAGCGCGGATATCTTTAAAGCCTGTTTTCTCTCTTCTAGCACTACAGTCTGGCCGCTTTTTATGTTTTTTTGTTTCGTTTTCTGACACGTGCAGCCATTTCAAAACCTGATGTTTTCCAGGGTGATCTTTTGCTTGTGGCTCTTTAACTTGTCGCTGAATTGTTTTGTTTCCCGTTAGCAAAGAGTAGAAAGAAAATAGCCGTAGATGGTTGATGTTAAAGGTTCATGATACAGTGAAACAATCTCCCAGTAGCTAAAGGAGACGGTCCCAAATTTGGGCTGTCATTCAGTTGTTTCTCCAGCATTAACGCTTGTCTGACTATTAAACAAGCTGCATTCAAATACTGACAAAATATTAACCTACAAAGGAAAAACAAAATTACCTTGAACTGACTTGTCTTGAATGCAGAAGAACGTGTTTCAGAAGGGAGAAGTGGGGACTTAGAGCTGAAGAACGGAGTGAAATTGTGCCTCTCTCTCACGAAGCCATTAAGATGAATGGTTTACATTGTCCCCTGTTAGTCTTCCCTTTTTCAAGCAGGTGTGGTGAAGAGTGCCATGCTTGAGGATGCCTTTGAAAGGTGGTAGTCGCTGCCGTGGCATGTTCTGTGAAGCCAGACTGATGTTTGAGAAGCAGCTCCTGCAGAGTCTCGTTTTGGAAAGCATTGCCTTTCATGCTGATAAACATGCTGCAGAATTTACTGATCTAAAAAGTCAGATGGTTAGGATTGCTCACAACTTTCAGGATGATTTTTAAATTTCATTGCAATACCAGTTTTGTCATGAAGATACTCTTGGCTTTTTAAGCATTGTCTTCCAAAATTATTTTCTAAATATAAAATTATTAGAAATTAGAAAATTATTTAGTGTGGCAATTGTAGTTCTTGCAGGCAAAAATAAAGACTTTGAAATATTTAATACATATAATGGCTGTATGTGGCTTATTGCCTCAGTGTATCCTGTGTGCCTGTACTATACATCCAGACTTGTCTGGTTTGTGATTTTTTTCTTTTTATGTACTTTCATTTATTTTTTCTTAATCCATTTTTATTTTTTCCCTCCCCTTTTTTTTTCAACTTAGGGAACAGCTTGCATGTATTTCAAACGTTTTTACCTCAATAACTCGGTGATGGAGTACCATCCTCGGATAATAATGTGAGTTATCAGCACTTCTTGAGTTACTCTATCAAATGGAATATTAGAGGTATGATCTTTATATTTGTAAAGACCTGAAAAAGAACCAAGAAAAAAAATCTGAGCACTTAAGTTGGCAGTACAGGCAAAACATTGTCAGTTTCACTATCCTTTTGCTGTGTTTAGAACATGGTGTTTTAAAGATACACAAATTTTCTGAGCAGAACTCTTGATAGGAGAAAAGATGCTGCATATGTCAATTGTTTGCTTTTTTGTTTTTCTCCCTCCTCAAGGCTCACATGTGCATTTTTGGCCTGTAAAGTAGATGAATTTAATGTATCCAGTGCACAGTTTGTTGGTAACCTTCGAGAAAGTCCCCTTGGACAGGAAAAGGCTCTTGAACAAATACTGGAATATGAACTGCTACTTATTCAGCAACTGAACTTCCATCTCATCATCCACAATCCATACAGGCCATTTGAGGGATTTCTAATTGATATCAAGGTAATAATCTCTGGTGTGCTATATGATCTATATAGTAAAGTAATACAAGTCTGTCATGCATTGTCTTAAAAAACTTTATTTCTTTTTGTGCCTGTGTTTTAAAAGATCAGTTCTACAGTGACAGACAAATACCTGAAAGATAGTTGTTTTACTTGTGATCTTTAAGTTATTTAGGATATTTTTGTAATAAAAATACGGTCTGCTGCTTGTTAGCTTTAAAAAATACTGTTGAATTGTGTGTTCTGAGGTCATGACCAAGAATGATGAACAGCTGCTTCTTTTCCTAAATCCTTACTTTTTAGACTCGCTATCCAGTGCTGGAAAATCCTGAAGTTTTGAGGAAAACAGCTGATGACTTCCTTAATCGAGTGGCTCTGACAGACGCGTATCTGCTGTTTACTCCCTCACAGATAGCACTCACTGCCATATTATCTAGTGGCTCAAGAGCAGGAATTAATATGGAAAGGTAGTATTTTCTTTCTTGTATGTGTGATTTAAACAGTTTATTTGCTTCTCATATAAAATTGTTTCGCTCTGAACATTTTTAACTAGTAGAATTGTGTGTTTACTGATTGATAGCACTGGTCTGTTCTTTATGTTTTGTAATGGCAGTGGTACTGTTCTATTTTCACAAATTACCTATTTTCACTGTACCTATTTTCACAAATAGGTGATGAAAGCAGTTAGTTGCAGTCTGATTTTTATATTCCTTTGGAAGAAGTTTAAAAAAACTCCTTATGATTTTGCCTTAATTAGAACAGCACAGTATTTTCAGACTCAGCTTAAGGGTTACACAAGGAAGAAAGTAGAAATATGGTAGAAACTGAGAATTAACTGAAATTACACTGAAGTGACAGCTAATGGGCATGCTGTAACATGCTGTGTTTGGCTGCTGCAACTGTTCAGTTTCCATGGGTATGAACCAGGGCTAAGGTGTTGCTTTAAATTGGTCTTTTCTTTCCCTTCTGTGTCCTTGCCACTGGTGTTTGCACAGGCATTGTCAAACACTTTGATACCTTTGCTGAAATGTGTAGTTTGTTTGGTTTAGTTCTCTTACGGACAAAACATACACTTTTCTTCAGATAAACAGCTGAGCTGGTTGCTGTAAGGAGCTATACCTGGCGTGTTTTAATACCATGCCACTGCCTGTGAGCATTTTGCATCTGGAGTGCAACATCTGCTCTAAATCCAAAAAGTCTTTTAAAAGAAAATCTTCCATGTGCTCTAAATGTATCTCAAATCTCTCTTGTTCTAAAAGCAGGAGTTTTGGGAGTATTCTCTACAGGATTCACTATCTTTTCAGAATTGTGTAAAAATACTCAGGTGCTTCCTTTACCTTGAAACTTGATCTCATTCCTAGTTCTGTATTCTGTACTGCTTGTGCCAGAATTCAGAAAAGCAAGCGTGCAAAAAGAAGTAAAATAATTTGTAGATAGCGTGTGATTCAAGGTGTCTGAACTTTGTTTGCATGTTCAGGAAGAATTCAAGTCTTTGTTACCTGTCTGCACCATACAGTTGTTATAACCTTGTTCTTTATTGTCTGATGTTTTTGCTGCCAGACATGAGAGAATCTGATGGTACAGCTGATGGTCTGTGCAGAACACATGGGAATTGGAAAACCTGTTGCTCTCATGAGGGAAGGGGTAGAACTTCTTGGTTGTTGTGGGTGTTGGTGAGGAGCATGGCTCATGTCTATTGGGACTTTTTTCAGGCAGCCTGCATTAGTGTTCTTACTAAAGAGAAGTTTGATCTCCTTGGTGTAGTGGTTTTAGTTTGCCTATTCAGGTTTGTGGTTAAATGCTAACACACTTAAATTTACTTGATTGTTTGTTGTGAGATGAGGATTAGGAGTAGGTAAAGCAGGCTCAAACTTTATAAAGTACAAAGAAACTTTACTAATATACCTAAGACAAAGGGAAAGAGAAAAAAAAACCCAAGAAAAACCAGAACAAACTCTTCAGACCACCCCTCCTTCCCCCACCTCTCCATTTCATTCTCCCTGACAACATACAAAAGACAACACTTCGACCTCCAGTCAGTTTACCACCTCAGAAATAGCTCTTGTTCCAGTTCATTTAGGGAGAGAAGTCTCTTTTGCTTACACCATGGATTTTCTGTAAGAAAATACAGTTTTTATGGGTCTTCTGCCTCACCATCAGCCGCCGCCCAGAGCAAAGTCCAGCTTAATGGTGGATCCCTCCCACACCAGTAGCCTTCCCACAGCCACTATGGTGGGTTATGAACAGTCCACAGGGTACCTGTTTTAAGGATGTACAGTTCAATTGCAGCAACAAAGAAAATTCCTTCTTCTGTGCTTAGCAACACAGGTTCTCTTGACAACTCAGGTTCTCTAGCATTCTCCCCGGGACCAGGGCTCTGGATCACAGCCTCTCCTCTCTCTTGGTTCCAGTTTCTCATCAGGCTGTACTTTTTCAACACCTACTTGTCTTTACCCAGGTATTTCTGGTCATTGGCTGCAATTAGAACCTCACATCCTCCTTTTTGGACTTTATCTTCATATATTACAGGGAATTTATTAGCTCAGTCTCCAACCATGGTTCTCCAAAAGAGTTTTCAGCTTCACTCTTGAAGCACTTCTTATGCACCTCGCTGTAGGTATCAGTTCTGCTTTCCTCACTGACTGTAAAGTCTCTGTGCTGCATTTATGCAGATGTCCTCACTCGTTCCTCTCTCTGCGAGGAAGGATGGGTGTCTGTAAATTTAATCCAGGCATGGACAGTTAATCTCTCTCTCTCTCTCTCTCTCTCTGGCAGTGTGAGGATTCTGTGCTCCCTGCCGGGCTGTTTGAACAGGTCCGAGCTGGATGCCAGACGCTCTCAGAGTCTCTGCCTGGCTCTGCGGAGCTGGCTCGGCCTGCTGGGGCCATCTGGGCCCGTGGTGACAGGGCAGGGCCTGGCCCGAGCTGGATAGAGTCCGGCCCGGTCCATGCCTGGCCCGGAGCAGAGGCCTGGCCCTGTCTGGTGTAGCTGGCACACCGGCTGAGCTGGATCTGCTGAACATTCGAGCCGGTTCCTCCCCCATTCCCAGCTGCAGCGACACGGCTGCTCTAAACCTCCCTTCAGCCCCCCCCACCCTCCCTCCTTAGAAGAAGTGGGGGGGGCTGGGGCCTTACCAGCGAGAGAAGCAGGAGCTGCTCCTCTCTACACAGCAGCAGCAGGTCCAAAGAGGAAGAGCTTCAGAAAGTCTCTGCTTATATATGGTTTTTTCCCTGAAGGCGGATCAACTTTTTAATTAGTTCACCTACATATCAATCCTTAAAACTACCTGATTATTGGCTCTCTCTCGCAGGAAGGAAGTTGTATTCTTTCCTGCAGCACAGATCACTTCCTAGATTTTGACTCTTCTGGCCTAACCTAGGACACCTTGGGAAGAGGAAGGGACCCATAAGCTCATGCTAGACAACATTAGTAATAGCTTTCAGCTACCAAAAGAAGCAGGCCTGCCTTGCAAGCTCTGCTGTTGGTCAGTCTGAAAACTACTCTTCTGTAGTATTTGCTTGTCCTGTGGGCCTATTGTACAATAGTGTGATGTTGTCACAGATTCTTAAACTTAAATTGACTTAGCTCCATGAAGCTTAGAAATGTCTAATTTGGCAGTGTTATATCAACATGGCTGGGGGAATACTTTTGTCACCTTCTTTCAGTGACAGATCTGCTTTTTTATCACTTTATGGCGCTTAATTACCCAAAGCATTCTTACTTATCTAGTTATAAAGCTCTAGAAGATCTTAGTAATAAATAATACACTTTTTATTTACTCACAGTAATTGCCATAAATGATTATGACACTTTAAAAATTTATTCTTCCATGTCTCTTTGCAGCTATTTATCAGAAAGTCTTATGCTGAAAGAAAACAAATCAACCTTATCCAGATTACTGGATGACATGAAATGTAAGTAAACATTGGAAAAGTATGATAAAGAATATCTCAAAAGGAGGAAAAACCATATTTTTCCAAATTACAAAAGCTTTAGATAGAAAGGTGTGCTTCAAGTGGTGCGTAAGTAAAATGCAGGCAGTAGAATGAACTACCCAGCTTGTGGATGGAAGGGGGAAAAAAGACTGAGATACAATGAACAAATAAATTAAACCAATTAATAGGAACAAATTAAATAAATTAACAGGCAGAGGACCTGCCTGATGCTTTCAGAACGTAAGTGCTAGCAGCTGATTCAAAAGAGAGAAATCTATTTTGAGAACTAGATAATGGTTTCTGTAGGATAGAATTAAATTGCTTTTTAAGTCATCATATCTTAAACATTACAGCTTCAGGCAGAGCCTGCATGTAACAACTACTACCACCAGAAGGTACCTTTTATAAGCTAAATGATTAATGTGATATGCCAGTATTTCTACTGCACATTTATTTTGCAGCTATGTTTCAGAAGATGCTTAGCTTCACTAGTGTGAGAAGTATCTGTGTGTGTGTGTATATATTTTACAAATATTAAGAATACTACCATGTTTTAGCTAAGCTAAAAGGTAGTACACTGATTATTACCTTTTTGTATTTAAATGAAAAGTCCGTGATATGAAATTCCCAGGAAGTAATCAGTTATTGAATGTGTTAAGCTAATGCATGCACTTAAAATGGGAGTGGTGGCACTGAAACTAGGCTGGCTGACATGAGCATTGAGCTGGCTGACATGAGCACCACATGAGTAACCAGGGTTTACAAATTCTATTTACCTTGAGTTTATAAAACTTAAGAAGCCCTTTGATTTCTCATCTTCTAACAAACCAAGTCTTCAGACTTCCATAGCTGAGATGAAAGGGAATGCTGGGATCACTTACTCTTCACTTCAGTTACTGTGGATGGCAGCTTTAGCCCAAAGGCAGCTTTTCCATAAACATAAGATGGTTGGAGGGAAATTTTTCAAACATTTGTAAATAACTTCTACAGAGTACTGGTGGGGGAGAAAAAATCTTGTAAATTTGCATTATATCAAAACTGGAATTGATATTTTTTTAGTACAGCAGGTACAATGTTGATTGCAAGAAATAGCTGTGTATTTTGAAGCTTGTTAGCAGAGTAACGTGAACTCTGCCTTAAGGAACTCCAGAGTCAGTAATGCTGGAGACTTGTTTCAGTGTAGTTGCAATGAGGGAAGGAAGGATGAACCGTTCACTCAAGCCTAACTATGAGACAAGCAATACTCAGCCACACTGGAGACTGGATAGGATTGTGCGATTCACAAGTGTGGTGGTTTGACCCCAGCTGGATGCCAGGTGACCACCAAAGCCACTTCATCACTGACCTCCCTAGCTGGGCAGGGGAAAGATAACAACAAGTTCTTGGGCTGAGATAAGGGCAGGGAGAGGTCACTCACTAGTCACTGTCATTGGCAGAACAGACACAACTGGGGAAAATAATTAATCACCAATCAAATCAGAGTATGGTAATGAGAAGTGCAAACCAAATCCTAAAAAGACCTTTCCCCTACCCCTCCTTTCTTCCTGAATTCAATTTCACTCCTGAATTCTCTCCTTCCAGTGCTTGGGGGACTGTAGTCAGCTTACCATATGTTTCTGTTATTCCTCCTCCTCACATTATTCCCCTGCTGTAGTGTGGGGTCCCTCCCACAGAGACTGTCCTGTAACAGATTTTTCCCATGAGTCTTTCCCACATGGTGCAGTTCTTCATGAACTTCTCTGACGTGGGTCCATTACACAGGATGCAGCCCTTCAGGAATAGGCTGCTTCAGTGCAGGTCTCCCATGGGGTCACAAATCTTGCCAGCCAACCTTCTATAGTGTAGGTTTCTCATCCCTGCATGGTATGGTACATAGCATGGTATTCCCAAGGGTGACAGCCTCCTTCGGGCACATCCACCTGCTCCAAAGCTGCGTCCTTTACAGGCTGCTGGTACATCTGTGCACTCCACACTCCTGTTGACCTCCTTGCAGGGGCAGAGGTGCTTCACCATGGTCTGCACCAGGAGCTGCAGGGGAATCTCTTTCAGTGCCTGGAGCACCTCCTTCCTCATGGACCCTGGTAGATATAGGGCCGTTCTCATATATTCTCATTCCTCTTTCCAGCAGCACTTAAGTGTTGCACTGGGGTTTGGGTTTTTTCCTTTAAATATGTTATCACAGCTGCACATCCACTGTCACTTGATAGGCTTGACCTTGGCCAGTGGTGGATACATCTTGGAGCCACCTGGCATTGCCTCTGTTGTGCATGGGGGGAGCCTCTAGGAGCTTCTCAGAGAAGCCACCCCTGTAGCCCCCCCGCTACCAATATCCTGCCATGCAGACCCAACCCAACGAGGCAGAGCAGAAACTATCTTCGTGCTTACAATTAGCTGTGTTGTTGCCATTTTAGGCATGAAAAATCTCATTAAAAAATACGAATTGCCGAGGCCTGAAGAGGTTGCTGCTCTAAAACAGAAGTTAGAGAAGTGTCACAGCTTGGACCTTTCATTTAATACGAACCCGTAAGTAGATCTTGGATGTATTGAACTTTGACCTTTTTTATTGGCATAGAAACATTAATGTTTTCTTAACTGTGATGGAAAATGAAAATCCTTCAGTGTTCACCCAATGTTTGCCTGCTTGCTGTATCTCTGCTGGAAGTTGACATCCAAGACTCAAAGTAGTGCTTTCAGTAATACATAAATAGGTTGTTCTGTGCTGATTTGCACTGCAAGGTGATTATTTTGTAACACAAAACTGAAATACTGGGTGACTTCTAAGGTGTGGCCTCTATCTGATGTTATATGTAACTAGAACTAAAGGCTTTAAAATCAGGTGAATAAAACAAGAATGTTGTAAAGGCTTAATGGTTTCTTAAGAATTGTGTGGCTAGCAAAGGACTTCCTTATTTTTCTTTTCTGCCCACTTCACTTCTGTATGCACCCTGAACTTCCAGCAAGCTGCATGCCTAGGCTTTGGTAGTTTTTTTATGGAACACATATGTCCATAATCTAATCCTGGGGTCAAATAAAGAGAGTCTTAACTTATTTCACTTTTCTTCTGGATTAGGAAGAAGAGGAAAGGTTATGAAGATGATGAATATGTCACAAAGAAATGTAAAATGGATGAGGTCAGTAAACCTATGTACAAGTTTTTCCTGTTTTTTTTTTAACTCTTAAATGCTGAGTGACACAGCTACTGAGATAAATTTATGTATCTGTAATATAATTTCACTTGTTGCTCAGACTGAACGTTTTTCAACTTTTTTTTCACTTTAAATGAGCCAGATTTCATACTTGCCCGTGCTTGAAAGCATTCTTGAATACCTGTCTTTTGTGGGGCGGGGAATGAACATTCAGACCATCCTTCCTGTTGTTTCTTGTGCTTTGAGAGTTTCTAGTTACTTTATTTGGCTTCTTGCCCAAAGCAGTGTAGAGTGCTGGACTAAATTTATGTCAGACAACTTGCTAACAAGGCTGAATTACAGATGGGTAGCTAGTACTTTGCATTATAAGACCAGGTATAAATAAGGCGATAAACTGACAAGGGTGACTCAACAAATAAAAACAGTATTAAGGTTGTCCTTCACATCTCAGATGAACACCTTCCAGAGCTTTTGTTTGTAACATGGACAGGAAGCTGGAGAGAGTCCATGCTGGCAGAGGTCAAGAACCCTTTATAACTGGACTCGATACTAAAGACACTGGATACTGATAGTCTGAGACTCACTAAGTATGGCATTTAGCAAAACGTGCTAACATCTGAAGAGGGTCACCTGTCAAAATCTGAAGATAAAAGACAAGATTTGTTTCTTTTGCTGTTAGAGATTACCATAGTGGGTTGATGCTATAGTGTCAGAATCTAAAAAAATTATTTAAACAAGATTATAATAAAATCTGCATTGACTGTATGTTTTAACAAAATGTGGGACCTTGAACTTATTTATAATTTTATTGCTGCAAAAACTTCCAATTAGTTTTTATTCCAAATGCCAGTCTTCAAAAATACATTGAAACTGGCAACTCTGTAAAACACACACTTGGAAAACTTTTCACTTCATGACAGAATGACTTACAAAACAGCTCCATATGGGCTTTGGAGGTTTCACTTGTTTCCTGCTCCAGTTTAATTTGTATTAGTTAATCTGCTATGGTTTGAGGCAGTTTTGATTTTGGAGCTTCTTGTTAATTTGTATGTGTGATTACTTTCCAAAAGGAATAACCTGATAGCCAACAGCACTTCATGGTAGACTCTTGAACAGTTTCAAAGGTCCTGAAACTCAGCATTTTTCATTATTAATATATCTGAACTGGGTTTCTACTTGTGTAATTTCACTTTGAGTAATTATCACATGATAATTACACACAAGAGCAGATCTGAGCTGGCCAGGACATAAAGGAGAAAGTGTGCTTAACTTTTTGAGAGCTTACAGAGTGCCAACTGCTCATACCTTGTTACTGGCTTCATTAATCCTGTAGATAGCTGATATTAGACTGTAGTCTACAAGTGCACAGTCAATTCTGATCTATTTCTAAGGTATTTCTGGATTTAATTGTTTGCAGCTGAAGGTTAATATCAGTAGGAAAGCCAGAACTGGTATGGTGAGCTCATCAGTTTGAAATTATAGAAAAAACATACAAGGTAATGGTTGAGCACAGGTGAGTCAGCTGCTAAGGTGACAAATCCATGAAAAGCACAAGACAGTAGTAGAAGGTGAAGCATGAGCTATTCTGGAAATCTCTACACAGTTATCCAAAATAAAGCTCATGCTTCTTTATCTCAGACAGGTGCTGAAAAGGGGCTGCTAATATGACACTGTGTCCATGACTGTAAGCATAGGTATGGATAACTAGCTTTAAGGTTAAAGGCCTGGCTTGCCTGGCTTGCCCCAAGTTAAAATATTTTTTTAGTCTTTTGTTCACGCAATCTTTGTGCAAGTTCTTAAATCCAGATCATAAGGAGCACAGCATACCACACACAGATGTTGCTCAGGGTGTTGTGTTTTTCCCTTCCATTAGGAAGAGTGGACTGATGATGATCTTGTGGATTCAGCAGTACTTTGAAGGAAGATGGACTCCTACCACTGCAGGAACTACTCTCTGGTGTCAGGTGTGACTCTGCCTGCCACAGGTTCCTTATTATGTGTCATAAGGTCTTTCTGCTATTAGTTCTTACCTTGGCAGTAAAGCCTTTCATAAGAGAGTGAGTTGTGGTTCCATTAAACCCTCATCCATTACACGTCCAACGCTAGCAAGACTTGCTTCAAGAAATCTGGCCCTTGTTTTTGGTTCAAAACCAGTCTGATGTGGCTGCAGTGTAGTGTTAGAGCAGCAGCTAATTTATTTCCTTTTCATACACCCTGTTAAGAGTTCTACAGTACACACACCTAAATGCAGCTTTGGATGTTCCCCAGTTTCATTCTCTTTGCTGCATTTTGTGTGTAACAGATAAATTAGGTGGGCAGCTGTCTTCCAGTTTGTATTTTTACCATGTTATATTACGTATACCAAAGCAACTAAATCCACAAAATAATCCCTTTTATACACTGTTACTAAGTAGGACAGAATGAAAGGTTAATTACTTACCCCTCTGAGATGCAGTTCACTATAGGCTTGACAGGGTTGTGGGACAATCTATGGAAAGACTTCTCTAGTAAAAAGGTCTTGCAAACACATGTATTGTCACTATGGAAGAGCATCTCATCATCAAATGCCATACACGTGACATTTGGGAGCTCTCATCTTCAAGAAGCTTTTCTAGCTGGAGACCAGGGCAACACAGCAAGAGCCACTATAATACTACAGCAAAGGTGTAAAAGTCAAGTCTCGGATTTTATGTGACAACAAATTGGCAGTTCTGATAGACAGGAAAAACACTTTAGGTGTTGTAAAAGTTTACAACAGTATTCATATGATAAAATTATTTAAGTGATGATCTCATTAGTCTTGTCAATGAATCCTCTAATTCCCTATTATTATATCACTGCCTGGAACGTAACACATGTTGATGGTGAAATACCCTCTAAATCAACAGCATATTTTAATTTTCCGTTTTCTAAACAGTTTGTGTCAGTGTAATGGGAAGGGACACTGTCTACTAGACAAGGTTGCTTCAAATCTCATCCAACTTGACCTTCAACACTTCCCAGGATTGGGGCGTCCCTGGCTTCTCTGGCACTGTGTCAGTGCCTCACCCCACTCCCAGGGAAGATCTTTTTATTAAATCTCAACCTACCCAAGGTGTTTTAACATGTACTTTTTCATCCAGTGATGTACAAATTAAGGCATACAAGGACAAGGTAATGTTCTCTGATGACTCATGCTCAGAAAGCAACACAGTGTGAACACTGCAAAGTATGCCACCAGTGCAGACACCGTAAAAATTTCTAGAGCAGCTGGAGTTGTCCAGTTTCCATACAGTTAGAGATATGCAGCTTGATTTATTTTAAAAACTTATTTTTCACTTATAAAAATAATATTTATGCTAGACTTACAGTACAAAAAAGACCAAACAATACCTATTTTATAAAATGGTTTAATGAATGCATGCATGTCTGATACAATGATCAATAAATTTACTGAATTCAAATTATTTACTGTTGTAAACATTTTACAAAAGCATTGTGATTTATCTGGATATACAGTTCTTGATGGAAGAACTATTCAGACTGAATCAGTGGCACATCAAAAAAATAAAGCTGACAAGACCCATTCTGCATATTCTCTTTCAACATAATTCCAGCAAGAGAAACAGCATGGTATAAAAAGTGTACAGTAAAGGTTGTTCCTACCATAACATCAAATTCTGGAAACTGTAAATATAAGTTGAAAGTGGTTGAAACAGTCAAAAGTCGTAATTATTGTGACCAGTCAGAAATTACAGTAAGAAATGTTATCCAGTTATAGGTGGTTGTCAGAACAACGCCTTTCTTCTCCTGTCAGTTGATAATTCTTTTCCAACCAGACAGCAAAAACTTTGGCAATCAGAGGTGCTGGAAATTTCAAAGTCCTAGACAGAGTCACAGCATTTTCTCTGCAGAAGGTGAACTGTACACCAAGGCTCAGAGGTTGTGAAAACTGTTTCCAAGTTGAAAAAAAAAAGTGCAAATGTCCTGCACAGATAGCTTAAAAAAAGCTGCTGGTACAATCATTCACCAACAGGATCTTTGTTTTCTTTTTGCATAGTTCACACATCACTGGGAATGTGACAGGGTGTGCTATTTTTGGCAAGAGCAAGAAGAAAGTGATACTGGTGAGAGTTGTCATGTTGGGCATGCTGGATCCATGCAGAACTCAGGTAGAGGGCTGCTACCTGATGTTATTAGACACCGAATACTGATTTTGTTTTTGTTGTAGCAGTTCAGTAATGGCCAAAAGCTTCTTAAGAACGTGCTGTAAAAGAGAGTGAGTCAGTAAATCTACATGTTAGCTACAGGAGACAGAGAAGGCCTCCCTGAGCAGCATTTTCAGTGTCAGGCTATCAGACCTGCAACTCGGTAGTTTAAATACATTACTAAAAAGAAAAGTCTGATTCCTTAGTCAATAAGGGTAATCCTAAAATAAAGTTAAGGACTTTGCCTCTCCTTCCCATGGATCTTCTTGCTCCTTTGTGGTTAACGGAAGGCGGAGAAAGCTTACAGCTAACACACTCTTGTTTGCCAGCAGAGTTTGCCAAGCATACAATTGTACTGGTAAACAAGGAAGCAGAAGTGAGGTACTAATGGAAAGCTAAAGAAAGTGAATTTACTTCTCAACTTAAAAAAAAACAGATCTGAAAACTAAGACCCAGAGAGTCTGTCAGGAGGCAGTAATTTTGTGGGTTTAAAGCTTCCTCTAGAAACTTTAAAAAAAACCCCAAAACCTAGTGGGTTTTCATTGCATGAGGAAACAAAACTATGGATTAAGTATTTCCTTCACAGCTAATAACCTCCTGGTGAAATACAGTATCAGTCATACTGCTACAGAAATGCTATAAAAGAATCCCAGTATTGAAGAGTAACTCAGGACATAGCACCCCTACCTGTGATTTGTTTGTATTAACTCACCTGCATCACCCCTCGCTCATTGCTGAGCGTCCGGAGCTCAGCCGAGTGTGCCACACAGATCTCGTGCAAGGCTGCCAGGTCACGGGAGAGGTCCGTTCGAGAGTGCTCTGCAGTGTCTGGAAGCTCAGGAACATTCTTCAACAAAATACAAGACAGTAGATTTAGGGTGACAAGACCAATTTTGGTCTTTCCAGCTAAACCTCCAGTCCATCTTTTTCTTAGGAATTATCTGTTCATTTTCTCCTCTTCACAGGCATGTGTTTTGTGAGTATACTGCAATTTGTTGTGTTAGGAGGATTCTTACTACAAGATCTGATACTCCTTTACCTTTGAGCTGACTAGAAATCTACAGCATTTAGAGACTAAAACCCTCTAAATGAAGGGGAAATCCATCCATTAGGAGCTTTTTTTATTCTAAATGAGAGAAGACCAACAAAATTCAGCAAAATCTGCTGTTACCTATCAAGTAACTCATTAAACTTACGATAAACCAATAATGCTTCAATTAAAACAGGAGATTAACCCAACAGGTATTTTCAAACCAACAGTTATCAGAGACCTCATGTAAAAAATCTGTCATTTAAAGAAACATGATGTACCATAATATGCAGAAGTTGCAATTTTAATCAGAAAAGAATGACATCTAGAACCTACCCAAATCCCACACTTAAGTATTCTGAGATGTCTTCTAGGTCACTTTTAAAGGATTAATTCAGGATGCTTAGCACATTTTTTTGTATCAGTTTTTAAAATGAATTATTGGATTTAAAATACATATATATAAAACATGACGATCCAACTCCTGTTATAGCTATCACACACACAAAATACTCATAGTTTAAAAGCACAGAGTGACAGCAGTTCACTTTCACACTACAATATGTAGAATGCATGCAGTGAAGTTTTTGCCAGTGCTAACGGAAATTCAACCTAATATTTTTTAAAGCAAAAATTAATTTCAATCTCTGGTTAAAACCCTGTGACAAGTTATATATAAAAACTTCTGGTTTAAAAATGTATTTTTGAAAGGTCTGTATTTTTTCCCAAAATTTCTGTTCTAATAGCTATAAAATCTACTTCAGCTTCTCACATTTACAGAGGCACTAAATTAATAAAGTCTTAAGAAGATACTTGATGTTTTGAATTCCATATGACAGACTAGCGATTTTTAAATATGTATTAAAAAACGTACTCAGATAAAAGCATTTAAAATTATGTGGGAGCTAAAGCATTGCTGAGCTAGTTAGTAAGAGGTGTAAAGAATTTTAATTTACAATCCTGCTAAGTAATTTCAGCCAATATTTTTTTAACCACTTACCCCAAGTTCATCCAAGAACATGATCATGCGATGTTTGTTGCTTTTGATGAATGGATTTACCCCTTCCATATATGGCTCCTAGTAATTTTTAGAAGTATTCATTAACAAATCAGTGCCAAGATAATTGTCACATCTGATACAAACACAGTGCAGTCAGGCAAATGACACTGCAAACACGTAAGTAAATTGGAATAATATTATCTTTTTTCACTTGTATGTCTAATGTCTGGTGTGCAGCCAGTCAAAAGACTTCAGAATATGGTATTGTCTTGTATTCAGAGGACTGAGAAACTGTGATTCAGAATTTTTCTTACACATGCATATAAATTTGCATTAAGATGAGTGTCTCTAAATACCTGTTTGCAGTGAACAGGTGCTCTGTGTTCAGAGGTACCATCAGGAACCAGTACCTTCTTTCCTGTTTTGTCATTAACTCTTACATTCCAAGTTCTGTGCATCAGAAACAACTTTCTCATGTCAGTGTGAAGTTATGTTAATTATGCTTAAGTCTACAATTTATTTTTAGCAATGTTTCAGCTAGGAAATTGAGACCAGTTATGGCTGGCTCTTAGTGTTCTAATAGAAACTTTATTGAAAGCTTGGGCTTTTTAGTACAATAGGTACACTTGACTTACAGCTTTCATTATGTCTAGCAGTATGATAGTATAAACAGGAGAGCTTTGAAGTGCTCTACCACAGAAAAAACCACTCTAACGACTGATAAATGCAGGGTCAAAGTGGAGGAAAAGTGGAGGAAAAGAAAGTCATAGGTACTGTGTGAGAAAATAGCAACAAATTTTTTGCATGCAATACACAGGAACATGTGAAAAGTATACTGGAAACACAGTTCTAGGCTGTTCTTTGTATATAAAACTATATTCACCTTAGCTCCAAATTCAACCAGATTTGCTAAATTCTGCACAGACTTGGCGACCAGCGTCAGTGTTCTTGCAGCAGTGGGGGAAGGAGAATCTGGCAGGAATGCAAATAGAGAATCACTGGCCATTACATTTAAAATTAACAGCAGTCACATGGAAATAAATTATTTTTCCATTAATACTTTAATAGACTTTTTTTAATATAAAACAACTGCATGTGAAAGATGTAACTTGGTAAAGTAAAATATATTGCTTTTGCAATGTCCAAAAGCCATGTTAATCTGATCATCGTATTTTCTGTAATAGTAGCACACAGAACAAGAAGGCAAAATAAGTAAGTGTTACTAAGAGGTAGGTGAAATAATAACCATTTGTCAAAACTTGAAGAGTTTTGTTCGCCTGCAGCCACAGTGCAAGCCAAGTTAGGAGGTACCTAACTTGCAAACTACACAAAAATAATAAAATGCCAAAGAAATTATCACTTGTTCCAGGTGATGTTTCTCAAATGCTTTCTTCAAAGCCTGTACAGAAATGATTGTTGTGTGAGAGGAACTTTGACACAGTCCTTCTCATTTAATATAGATTAAAGACTGATGGTAGAAAATATGCCACATTATCTTAAAAAGTCACTATGATTAAAGAAAAAAAGCTTTTCTGAACCAGACTTTTTTTTTCCTCATATATTTCCTATTTTTCACCCTTTCCGAAGACTATCCCTCGCTCATCTTTAAGATTGTATATTTAAGATCAACTGTATTTAATGAGTTGAAACACCACTCTAATGGCTGGATGCCATCTAAGCAGGACATTCAGACCAGTTGTTCAAGACTAATTTTAAGCTGCACAAATGCATTTCAAGCTCTGCAGACACATATCAACTTTATAAATCTTGTTCATTTCAGAGATACCATTGCATTCAGCTATTAACTCTGGCATTGCACTGTATTGAAAGTGACACCTGAAGTTCCTGTAATTACATTTTTCACACTGCTGAAGTACATTAAACAATGCTAGACTTAACTCAAAATTTTATTATTAAATATTCCAATGGATGTTTTTTCGTAACTTTAAAATTATATTGGGGATATCCACAGTCAAGCCTTTGATGATGAAAAGCATCTGCCCTAAGGAGAAGTCAGCCAAATGACGTGGATAACTTGACTTCAAACATAGCATTCAAAAAAACTTCCTATTTGCTGCATTAGACACTACAGTGATTTCATGCCTCCTGCTGCATAAAGTATGGATTCAATCTGAAGCACATAGTCACCTGAGATGATATTAAACATCCTTGGGTTCAGGATAGCAGGACAAATCAGTCGAAGAAAAACAAAGCCACTGAAATGGAAAGAAAATTTTATTTTGTTCAAAACCTTTAGAAAATTAATGTAAAATTGTGTAGTCTTTCAGGACTAAAGTTCATGTGGGATCTTGTTGAGACAAACATCAAGAAACTAGCCTGTGCTCTGTAAATATATAAATTAAGATCATCATGCTACAATTGTATAAACTGCAATGAAATCTTTAAAGAGGCATGTTGATTTCCTAATAAAGGTGAACTGTTGAAATCACGTAGGAAGAAATTAACTGCCAAGTAATAATGAAACCAGTCCCAGACCATGCTCACCTCAAAAAGGAGCCGCCCTTGGTCCCTGACCTCTCAAAAACTCTCCACTGTCTGCTACTGCAAGTCATCCATCCAACATCCCCCCACCTTCCCCAAGCCATCGTAAGCTGGAGCGCAGGAGTGGATGGGCAAAAGGATCTCTCTTGGCAGAACACACCTTTAGGTCAGCTTCAGCTGATCCATTATCCTGATGATAGTACAATTCAGTAGAAAAGTAAGGGGATCTGCTACTTTCCACCATGAAAAAACTGCTGCCATTTAAAAAGCTGGAAAAAGAGTGCTCTGTTCTAACTGCAGAACTAGGAATTCATTCAACAGGAACCCACATTAGGCTTCAGGAGCATGAGAAAAATCTATCTTCCTGTTAATACCAGAGGTAAAAAACATCACTCAGGTTAACAAATCCAGCTAATTGTTGTACAATGAAATGACATACAGACCAATTAAATCAATCTAAAACATTTGTAATTTTGTCCTTGGACACCACCAGCAGGCTGGATTTCACCACAGCAATACCAGAGCCTGACTCCTAATGGAAGGAGGAAGGGAACCTTGCCTGTTGTAACATACACAGTTAGGGAAATGTCCACATTTCTTTAAAGTGACAAACAGTACTGAGGTTGATGCACCTTCTGTAGGTCCAAGACACCTAATATGTTCTGTTATAGGTGTATCTTGCCTCTCTAAGAAACACAAGTTATGGGCTGGTAAGAAAACAGTTCTTGGCCAGAGGGTAAGCTAAAATACTTCCTGTGGTGAGAATTTAAAGCTATGAGTCAGTAATTAATTTTTAAATTATGGCACATACACCACACATACACCAGTCCCTCTTTTAAAGTGCCCAAAGTTGAAGGCCAACAAGGTACACATCTAGCAGAGACCCTGCTGATAGGGAAGATCTGCTTCTTACCCTTTGTCAACTTGCCTAAATTAAGAATGAGCAAATGTCTATATGGGAGTTTTAAACCAGAGAGAAATGGTAGCACATTCTCACTGATGCAACAGAGAAGACACCCATATACCAAGAAACTGTCCATCTGGCTCTGAATATTGAATCATATTTTTACCAAAAACAGTGCAATGAAAGGTAATAAACATCACTGAAGGCTGTGGAACTCTGCATTCTAGAGAGAAATCTCTATTATCTACTTGTGAAAATGGAACACCACAAAGCCAGTGATAAAGTATTTTCAGCATCCAGTGGAGACCACTGGGACAACTGTGAAAGTGAGCTATGTGTCCACTAAGGAAAGCCACATGGTCTTTGGAGCTGGGGAGAAACAGCCAGAGATACAGAATTCACTACTGAGCTTTGCAACCTTGCAGCAACTTAGCACCTGAGAGTAAAAGGAGCTCTCAGAGTAGAAGCAGTCTCCATTTGAAGGCAATGCCACTTCAAAGTATGAAACACATTAGGCTTCTGGTGTCAAAAGGATAAATACAAGCTAAAGACAAATCCTCTGAAAGATGCCTCCATAGGAGATTAACCTCTGCTAACCATGCAGCTGCCTGACACCACAAAAAGGCAGGCTGTGGCTCTGATACCCTTAAAATCCCTGCCTCATTTAGAAAAAGTGTCAAGACCACAGTTTTGTCAAAGGTTTTTGTTTGACCTGCCCTGGCAATGAACAGAGTTAGAACTTCTGTATTGCGCTGGTTTAATAAAGTAGATTGGAGTTTTGGTGGCTAGTGTGAGTTCAGAAGAGCCACGTTCTGTAACTTCCTGCAACATTTTCAGAGGGGCTCCAGAATATTTCAACAGGATTGAGCTGTAGTACTGTAAATTCAAAGTTAAAACCATTAAGTAAAGCTATACTGACCCCTATACTACATCGTTTTATTCTGGCAAGGCTCTAAGAACAAGAACAAGAATCCAGCAGGCTCAATCTTTAATTAGGACATTGTGCTTCATCATCGTAAGTATCTTGAACACTGCAGTAACCTGTGTAAGTTCATAGAGTTTTGTCACTGAAAGAAACATAGATAGGGACACTGGACTATGTCTTCAACAAGGCTTGAAAGAAATATTTCCAGAGTAAGGTTGATAAATAACTTACCTAACAACTCGGGTTCTCATGGTAGTATTAGCTGGCCATTTGTTTTGAACAGACTTCTGTAGGCATCCATAAATATACCTCAATGTCCTGCAGAAATAGTAGCTAATTAATAATTCCATTAAACTTACAGAATAAAAAAAGCTGGTCAGAAAGGACCTAGACCAACCTCCTACTTGATGCAGAACTATTATCAACTTTGTATTAATAACTTAGACAAACCCTTAAATTATAAATTAACTCAAAGTTAACACATTTATAAAAGTTATTTTTTAAAAGTTTGTTTTAGAAAGTAAATTTATAAATTACAAGGGAAACCCGTTCTGTGCAATTCTGTGATCATTCAGATGTGCATTAAATATTTTGTAACTGTTTCCTTAAGTAGTATTCGCTTTTTGAAAAAAGACCATTTTGATGGTTGATTTTTCTTTTAGTTTCTCTCAACTAAAAAAACCCTGTTCTTTCTGTACATGACACATAGTGAAAAAAGCTAAAAAAGTTAAGCACCAGAGCAATAGTCCTCTCCTATTAAAAAAAAAAAGGAAATTTGTGGCATATTTCAGAAAATGTCAATCACTGCACCATATATTTAAAAGGAGTGCAATTTTCAATGCTAACCTTGCCAGCACTAACACAAAAGAAACTTACATGCTACTCCAATGTCTCAAAATTGAGGGTTTCATATACTTTAAAAGCTAATGAAAGGAAACTCTGTACTTTTTATTAGATGATTCAAATCTGAGGTATGAAAACAAGTTACTTTATCAACTAAAAGAAGCAAGGAAAAACAACCTCTGCATTTTCCCTAGCAGACAGAAACAGGCATAGCATGGTATCAGTATTACTACCTGCCTGTATTTTGAATATGCTGTTAACAATTCCATCTCTTTCTCAGAGGAAAAAGACTGACAAATACATTGTCTGCTAACTACCACTGTCATCTACCTTTTTGTAAAAATATTACATTAATTATTTTATTACTATTTTTTCCCTGATCTCTTGGGTCTGCCAGCTTCCCCTTTAAAAGAAAAGCAAATGTACCAGCCAGAGGCTTTTGTAAAATATTATTAATTCCCAGAAGTGTTATTTTCCCCCATCTATTTTCCTCTGTATCTATAAAGCAACACTAAGATAAATCAGTAAGAACATAATTTTAAGGTGCAATGTAGTTCATGGAAATGGCAGTTTTCAAATATAAATCTGAACAGAAAAGTGCAAACTTACGGGGGCAGTATCTCTGCAGCCATGAATATCTTCTCCACCAATTCTGAAAGTATACTGAGTAGATGTGTCAAATTAGTGTTTACATCTTCATGTTTTTCTAACTTCGAAGGATTTAACTAAAACAGAAAAAGATTAAGTTTATTCTTTTATCTACAACTACATATGTATAGTTTCTTAAAATCACACACTGAATACTATTTCAAAGCAAATGAAATATTCTGCTGCTGTATAAGTCTCTTACAGAACTCAAGCATGTTTCAGTGGCTTGTCAGGAAATGTGAAGCAACAGTTTTAAGTTCCAATATACATATCTTAGCTTTTATCTGCTTGGATATTCACCACTTTTCATCTGCAACTTTTTTGTCTCTCTCAGTACAAATTTCTGATGACTCCCATCTTTTCCACAATGAAGTTGAAGTGAAACACAGGAGTTAGGAGGGTCATTTGAAAAAGAATTTCAGGATCAGTAACAACCATTTAATATCAGGAATTTTTAAATTAAAACAGAAGCTCAGACCTTGACTTCTTAAAATATCTTCGGTTTAATAAGAGTTACTTAGATTGGGACATTCAGTAACAGCTACAGATTGCCTCCAACTGCTAAATAATTAAAAGAAATTTTGATTAAAATCTTAGTAAGTTCTACTGTGAATAATGTTTGAAGCCCAAATCCAGGAAAAAATATAAAAACATCTCTTAATGAATTCAGTTCCTGTACTTCTGATATAAACAAAGTCTAGTTCTAAGAAATTTTTAAATGTCTCTAAAACTAAGATTTAATGTAAACATAACACTTAACAACCAATGGATTATCATGTCAACAAATCAAAATATTTAAAAACACAGTTGAAGGTATCACCTCACAGGACTGCTTGCTCTCCATTATCTTTAATATGGAGTCTTTCAGCGCATGATGAACAAAACTTGTTGCTGTGGCTTTCATATACTGCTCCATAAGTGTGCTTGCTAAAGTGGTAGCACGGAACAAGGTAGTAGCTTCATCTGAAAAAAGAAATTGGAAAGAGAAAAACTGAGAAAAGGAGACATCAAAAAGCGAGGAAGAACATGTTTACTCTTTGACATAAGCTGCAACTAAAGGAGGAGAAAAAAAAGATGGCACCAGAACCCTTTCCTCCCCACCTGCCCAGAATTCCAGTAAACTTTTTTGATTCAGTGCAGTACCTTCCATGCTTATCTCCCTGTCATTTAGTGTTCGTAACAACAAGGACTCAAGCCTTTCATGAAGAAAAATCTTCAGTAAAATGCCAGCCAACAGTGTTCTATCCTGTCCACAAACATGTGATAAGGCATAGACTACATGAAGTTCTTTCTGGAGTATAAGCTGAAAGAAAAACAATTTTTAAATATTCAGAAGCTTCTCCTTACATATAACAGCTTTGGAAAAATATGATATTATAATTTCTATAAGCTGTCACTTAAAATAACTATTTGATTACATCAACCAGTGTTACTGAGATCCCTCTCAGATCTCTTGACAGGTAAACCATGGATGGTTAAACTTACCTCTTTAAACTCATTATACTCTTCTTCTGGCATGATCTTCTCCATGGAATATCGTGCTCGAACACGCAAAGATCCTGGTTCAATACCCTTTAATGGTACATGGGAACTGAGTTGAAACCACTCATCTGTTGCATGTCCTTTTTGTAATCGGCTTAATTGGCAACGCATAAACACTTAAGGAAAGAAACGCATTGTTCAGGTACATTATCTCCACCACAACAGTGTTACTAATGAATAAAAAAATAGTTTTATTTTTCGTAAATCATCTTATTTCAGGAAAAAAAATACCAGCAAGAATAAACAAGAATTTTTTCATCAATACATTAATGGATTCATTCTCTCTTCAATGGCTTAAGAGTGTCCTGTAAACTGAAAAAGAAATATATGGCAATCTGTAAAGAATTTATACATATAAATTTAAAAATGCCACAGGAATATTGACATGGCTTTCCTTCTAACACCCAAGTAAGGAGGTAAAACAGTACTACCCCGCAAATCCAGGTAGCAGTTAGAAACTAAAAAACAGGTTAAATCTTTATAATTCACTACTCTCTTTCCAGCCTTGGGCTGACACCACCATCAGGTCTACTCCTGTTTATTATTACACTGTTGCTATGGTGTTTCCAAACACTGACAGAAGTTAAACTTTTGTAAGAACTCCAGTCTAAGTAACAGTTTGTGTATATTAGGTTTAAAAGTGTTCTCCCAAGCACTTGCTGAGTAGATAATGAAAGTCAGCTCAGGAACAGCCAAATCATTAACTGGTGATGATGGTACACTGAAATTGCCAAGCAATGACCTGGACTGCAGCTGAAGTCTGGTGCAGCAGCTGGCTAGCCAGCTACAGCAGCTGGGAGGGAACACAGGCCCATCCAGAGCAGGAACGTGCACTCCTGAGTGGAGGGGTTTTTTCCACAAAGAAAAGGCCCAGGTACTTTCAGAGGCAACACTGTGCCTGTGAAACACCCACTCCAAAAGGAATCCACAGTTAGTTTTACATTCAGCTTACCAGTCTGCACCTCTCAGTCAAACACCATCTCTTTCCACGACAAAGAGATTTGCTTTTACTTTCCTCACATGAAAAGTAAAAAAGCCTGTGAAACCAAGAGCTTATTTTTTTTTACGTTTTGCAAAGCCCATACACCTGTCTGCCTTGCAGAAGTTGTCAACAGTTCCAGACAATTTCTCATTGCCCCAGTGTTGCAATACATAGCAGGATATAATTTGATACTGGAACAGAAAAATAACATATTTACAATGCCTCATTCAGGACAATCCTGCTGCTTATTTCGTGGTCTTTGGAGCTGATGAACTGATAAAAGTTAATGCATTTACATCAGTCAAGCAGCCTGAAAAACAATCCATCACCCACAACTAAGCATTGTGCTTTGTCTTCTTATTTGCTTGCACATGTAAGGCACGGGTACCACAGTGAGAGTAATGATGAATGAAATACAGGACCTACAATAAAGTGATGATTTAGTTCTTCCCTGTGGTTGTAGTAGCACTTCATAGCTATAACAGAAATAATAGGACTTGACTTTGATTAAAGGATTGCAGAACAGTTGTTATCAGAATTTATATTAAATTAGTTTAAAGTAATAAGATTTTCTTCCTGTTATCAGGTAGGCTTCTTTCAGTACAAGACTTCAACTCGGCATGAATTAATTTGAAATTAATCACCTAGAGCAAAACCAAACCAGAATCTCCACTCCAGTTCAACACTTTGCGGTGTTATCCTGCGAGACTTACTGATTCAACTGTTAGTAGCAGTAGATGGAAGTCTACTATTAATTCTAGGACTTTGGATTTTTCAAGCCATATTATATATTTATTATTATTATTAAGTCCTTATGCAATTTAGAGAAACAAAAGTGAATAGAATTGATGAATTGATGCTGAACTGTAAAGTATAATTTCTGACTATCTGGAATACTTGAACTCTGAAGTAATTATGGAACATTCATAACAGGCAAACTTTAATGTAAAGACCTGAAAACTCAAGAAATATTTTAAAATACTGAAACAGTAGCCTTCATTCATGTATCATTTTGGTATTTAAGTTTTGTGTGTTATGATGAAAGAAACAAAGCAGTGAATCCAACAATTAAATTTCGGGCCTTCAATCTGCATTACATGGAAGGAAAAGCAAGCTGAAAAGGTGAGTTACCCAATTAATAACTGGCAAAATGAACAGCATCAGCTGTACAGGACTGCCACTTCATGGCATTCCACAGGTAACATATGTGACTGAAAAGGAAAGGAAAGACGGTTGGTTAAGGAAAGGAACCAGTTATCTTGCTTTTGAAGAGTTACAGGTTTATTCTGGCAGAGGAACACCATGTATGTCAGAGAAGATGTGGTTTAGCTCATTTTACCTCATGGAACTTCAAATATTTCATTGGGCTGGGGATGTAAGCAGAGGTGTATGTTCATTCAAGTTGACTAATGTAATCTTTATCTCAAAATGAAAGAGTTATGCTGGATTATGCTGTAAGAGTGTAGGTAACTGCAGTAAAGAAATTCAGCAAATCCTGCCCGTGACCTAGAACATGTTTTGTGCCTTTCATCACCTGAATGCACAAAACTAACAGCATCTCCTTAATCTTGACAGAGAGGAGGGAACTACAAAAATACTTTCAAATAAACTACTGAAGTATTCCACTCAAGAACTACCCTTTTAAGATTCTTTTCCTAACCAAAGCTTTGGTGTAGATAGGTAATCAGATTTGCAGCTCAACTGAATTCAAGACCAAGGTCACAACTGCAATTATAGCCCTTTAGTCAGTTAGAGAGAATGTATCCTTATTCCTCCTGCTATGCAGAAACTTTTTTAGTGACAGGAGGAGAAAGAGATCTGAAATTGAATTGGGTTCTGCAAGACCATTCCAAATGAATTGTAAATACCGACTTTGGCTAAGGTTTCCCTGCAGATCTTAATAAATCCCAGAAAACCAAAAATCAGTAAATTAGCACTGAGGCGTAAATTACAGGCCTGTAACATAATATGTGCAAACTGAAAACAATTGCACTAGATTATATATACTCTGAATGCCCTGGAACAGACAGCTCAGAACACAATGGAAAAAAATAAAGATTTTGGAACAAATTTGAGGAGGGCAGGGAGAGCCATCCTGCCCTGCAAGCAGCAAAGAGGGGCACAGGGCTGAAGCTGCTTCAGAGCAAATACACTGGGAAACAAGATACCTTGAAAAACAGGACAAAAAAAACCACCACCACAAAACAAAACAAGAAGTACTGAGTGGGAAGAGATCTGACCTTAAAAAACCACATTTTTTTCTACCTAACAGCTTCAAATTGACATTCTTCAAACTCTTTTTTCTAGGAAGCTGACAGATTCTACCACCTTGCTGTTGATTTGCTGGAACACAAAGCAACATTAAAGAAGCACCTGTCTGGCTAACATGAGGAGAAGAAAATAAAAGTTCCTTTTGCATTCAAAGTGATATTGAGGTAACTTCAGATTTAAGCTAAAGAGTGGTAATAAGGGAAGAAGACAGATAAGGTAAAATGGAAAGAAAAAAAGGGAAATTTTCTTCTGAGATTGCCAAGACTATTTTTTTAATAAAGAATTGACCTTTCTTTACCTCACTTGGAAGCAACCAAAAACCTGAAAAGAAATTCCATAGAGACTCCATGGAACTTAATATTTTATGGAGCAGACTAATATAGAAAATTTCTCTTTGCTCTTGTTTTTTGGTAAGCAGAGTCATTTTTAGCAATAGTAGAGCAGGGCTATGTCAGACACATAGAACTGGAGTATTGCGCATTTTATTACTAAAATCAATGGAGTTCTCACTATAAAAATATTCATGGAAAGCCAGTACCAGACATCAAAAACATACACAGACAGTATGGTGAGCCTAAAAATTCCTTAATTCTCTTGTGACAATGCTTGACAAAAACAGTGATAACCACACAAAGTATTCATTGCTGTAATGTATAAGCATCTTGTATGGAAAAATACTTACATATATCTGGATCTTTACTTTTCTTTGTTTTGTTACTAAGACTTATCTCAAATCTATTAATATCAGATGAAAGATCACTAGGAGAAAAGACAGAGAGCCTCAATTAATACTATACTTGGCCGGCATTTAAGATTTTCCTAAGTTCATTTCAATCCCATGTTATCATTATCAGTCACTTACATTAGCAAAGATAGGTGCCTACAGAAAATTCTGCCCATGTGGAGTTTGTCTGAAAGGTTGCAGCTGTATAAATGCGTATCTGGTATTTTTTTAAATACTGTACAACAACAAACAAGTGCTAAGAATCTTAAATCCACTACAAATTAGAAGTGAAATTCACTAATTCAAGATAATTAAGACTTACTCAAAGACAAATTCTTCAGACCACACTGGGTTCTGTCCTTCCCTGATGTGCGTTTTTGCTACCTGGACACTGTTCAGGTAGATGTTACAATATGGATTTGTAAAATGTTTTACTGGGAGCGTATGAGCTTCTTCTACATGCAGAATGAGACTGCTGACCTGAAAAAAAATCAACAATTTATTTTTTGTTGCTAAAATACAAAGCTCATGAATGAATCATTTTAAATCCTCTATGCAGAGGCTTAATGTTAATATGTGAATACTGAATACAAAACTCCTGATTAGAAGAGCAAAGATCAAGGGTATTGGTAACATTTTAAGAAGCACAAGCAACAAAATAAGAGTAACTCAAATAATTACTGAAAACAGATATCCAGACCCATGTTTTTAAGGCATTTTAGATTTTTATTTTAAAATAATTTTTGAGGCATTAGGATTTGCAAATAACTTTTCCAGACACATAAAATTTTACTGACATGGAAGACTGGCACTTTGAGTAAGAGCCATGAACAATTCCAAATACAGTGATTTATTGTTTGCTGTTTTCCTAAGAGCTTATGTAAAACTCTCTTGTGCAACACATTACATTGTATTCTTTTGGGTAGGTAAGCACTGTCTTTGCTTTTTGAAGAATTCCGTTTTTGCTTTGCTTCTGCACCCTGAAGGTACCAATCACACCTGTCACTTTATCTGTAAATTCACCTAATTTAGTTCACTTATTCAGAAGCATCCAAACTTTTTTAACATTCACAACCGAACGGGTTTATTACTTTTTATTCACGATTTTATTCCTTTCTCTACTGCTTGTAACAAAACTACATTCACTGTTCCTAAGATTAAATCATACCAGGAATTCCTGAAGTATTTCCCTTTTATACTCCAGTCATTACAGACATAGCTATTTAAGATTGACTGTCCTCTCTCTGAAGGAATTCTGGCACATAAGGCACTTTCAAGAGGCCAAGAGAAATTAAGACACAAGCATGGTTCAGCATGTTTGTTACATAAAATTAATATAATTAGTTAAATAACATGTACTTATATGTAAATAAAATGTAAATAATGAGTATTTTATGTATGTGTCATATAAATTTTAAGAATTTTTTTTGTTTATGTGTCATATGAATTTTTAAAGTTTCCCGTGCAAGGCATATTTGAAAAGCTGTTGACTTCTTTAGACCTTTATTCAGGACTTGCTGCTGTTGAAAGGAAAACTCTGAGGTTTATGAATATCATTTTGCAAAGAGGAGACAAAACACTCCTCCACGTGCACCTCCAACCCCACAATATCAGCTTCACCTGACGCAGACGCTTATTTGATGTTCCTGGACTGGTTTTTCTTAAACTACAAAACATCTGCAGAGCTTTCATCCAGTCCTAAGAGAGAAGAATGCAGAAGAATGTAATGAAACCAAGTCAGATACAGCTTGCAGTGGAACAGACATATCTACAAAAAGTATCTGAATTTTCACTTTAGCTTGGCAAAACCTAAGTTTTCTGTAATTTCACAGTACAGAATTTGAGTATTAAAGCAAATTTATTATCTTTACTAAGCAAAACCTCATAAAGGATTTGCAAATCTGAGCCAGTATCTCTTCTAGAATTATCAAGCATTACTAATGGACATACAGCGTCACCTTCGCCAATTTTCCACTGTAGTGATACTACAAGAAATTACAAATTGTATATAAAATTAAGCAAAACTTGTTTGCTTCTGAGAAAATTGAATTTAACAAGGCAAACAAGCCAGTACTTCCATATGGCAGTCATAACACTGTATACGCCAAACAAAAGCTGAACAATTAACAGAGAAACATGGAGCATATATCCAACATTCTCCAGTTTGTCTTTGTAAGGCGGAAGATATATTATAGCATCATTCTCTAGTTACTGTCTCCCAGCCATTAAATCCTGTACATTTCTTGCAAAGCACAAAAATTAGGTTTTGACCAACAGTCTGTATCTCAAAGATCTGCCATCTACTTTCAAAGTACAATTTAACAATATCATTAAAACTCTCACAACACTGCTTCAGTCATTCTTCACAACATCTTCCACATTTTAAAAATACAGCAGTATGTACTGCGTCTATTCTCAGCTGGATCATTTTTGAGTTAGGCTTCAGCTTTCAAATCCTTCAACGGAAAAGCTTTCAGCTACACCCCACCAAATTTCTGTTCTTCTATGAAATGTTAGAGAGTAAAGAAGGCTGAGTTTTCTCAAAAGCGAAATATTTGTGAACTTTTCTGGGTGAAAGCCATATTACAAAGAAACCTGAAACTACTGTGTTCTGTATAAATGCAGTGAACAGCTTATTAAGCAGTTTCAAAACAAAAAGCAAATTAAACCAAGTCTTCAGGAAACAAAATGGTATATTCTATCTTCTACACATTCTTAAATCTTTTACATTTCAGGACATAAAATATTTTACAGATATGACAAAAATTAATTAAGGAGCATGGAATTTAATTTATATATTCTCAACACTGCTTCTCAAAGACAGTACACTAACAGTTGTATCACAAATGCCACTACCTCATTCTTATGTAATCTCTGCAAATTAAACAATTCACATTAATTTAACAAGAAATCTGGGCTTTCCTTTATATACAGCATATAAAAATGCTATATATAGCCTTCATGCTCTGGTGAATACAGTCTGTTGTGAGTGCGCTAAAAGGCTTTAATTCCATTCAAATAACATCAAATGCAGATCTTAACTTCTAATGCAATGTACACATCAGAGCTGTGAACTTGCAGAGCTTAAAATTTAGTAACAAGAACCCTGTGTCATTTTAGATACAATCTGCTGGTAAAATAATTTCTCAGACATAGGCTTCTATCCCACAATTCTTAATCAGTGACCATAACTGTTAAGAGAGCTAGTAAGTACAGATACCATATAAACCTAGAAAACCTTACACTGTGCACCATCAGGGCCAAGACTATGCACGACTACCAGTTTATAGACACTGGCAAATAACTGGAAAAGGCAGTTCAGTGCACACTGGTCACTGGGCACACATACATGCATTAGCATTTTATTTATTTCACTCTGAAGTAAAACTCTCACTTCCTATGCTGTGTTTTATAACATGGAAAAGACCTGGAGAGTAAATTTCTTCTTCTGAATTGAACTGTGTCAAAAACTATATATGTTCTCCAGAAACAGAAAACAGCAAATAATGGAAGTTCTGCCCATGGGATCTGACTGGAATTTGTCAAAACTGAAACTCTGAAGATCAGGTAATACAGGTGCTGGATTTTCAGCACCAACCTTTCCCCTCAGAGATCTGCTACTGGTAGTCTATTTTAACACCTGCTATCCAACCACTAAATGCTTGTGATCCATTTGCTTCCTGTTTCAGAAGGGCAACATCATTGAACAACACAGGAAACAAAAGTTACTTTTTTTTTACACTTAGCAAAAAAAAGCTCTCACCTGTGCTTGCTCTGGAGTTTCGCCTGCAAAGTAAAAGATGTAATGCTCTTCACTAAAGTGCTGAACTACTATCTGAAAACAGTTTGGCCTTAAAAATAAAAAAAAAACAACAAAATTTAAGTTTAATTAATCTTCACATATTAACAGACACCTTCACTATATCTGTGTCGAAACAAATTTTAAGCTGAACTAACAGATTTCTGTTTGGCTGTAAGGTGCACTGAATAATTGCATCAATTTTTGTTCATCTATGTGTTACCATCACATATGGAAAGAGGAAGAACTCCAACAAGATTTCTCAGATCTTCAAAAACTGTATTTTATTTTTGAATGTTTTGTGTCATTTTAAGAAAACTACACTTCCGTACATGCAGCCTGCTTCAGAGTATTGACACAGTTTTAGAATGGTGTGTACTGAACAGGCAAGTATGCTGGCTTACAGTCAAGGCCAAAAAACAGCCATCTGAAAAAACCTGTCAGTAAGGATTATTCCTAGAGAGTTTAAAAGCAGCAGAGGTTCAGCATTATTTCACAACCAGTTAATCACACATTAAGGATTTCTTTTCAGGAAACAATATGAACCCAAGGAATCCCCTATATGAATGTATGCCACAACTCTCATGACCAGTGAAATGTGTACTGGATCATACACGAAACAACCTTAAATGCTGCAGAAGTACAGACTTCACTGTACTCCTGAGGAAAGGCCAGAGGCAGTTTTTTATTAGCTACTTGAAGTGTAGGAGGAACTCTGTCTCAGCTGCAGTTCCCCAATAACAGCTTTCTAAGCTGCAACAACCATGCATGTCCTCCTGCACACCTTTCAGTACCACCTAGCACCCAAGTATGCTCCAACCCACAACACAGGGTTTCTTAAAAGCTGTGTAAGAGAGAAAACCAGAATGTTTCTTGATTACAATATATACCAAAGCTTCCTGCCTAATTGTCAACTACACAGGGAACATTTCAGTAATTTTTTTTCCTTATCTTTATCTGTGCTTCCCATTCCAGTAATTAGATGGTGGAGGTTTTTTTCAAAATTGTTACAAAGATTTTAAAAACCCCCAAACAGACAGAACAAAGCATCAGTCTTTGCAGATCAAGAAATGCCACTAATTTTAAACATTTGTCTCTAAGTTTTTTCACAAAGTAACTAGAATTTGACTACATATAATTTTTCAATAAATATTAAGATCCTTAGAATAACCAGAATTTCTTACTTCCATCATTTACTATGTAAGTAAATGTAGTTATTTCTTCTATAAAACACTGTAATACAGGTCAGTGGAGTTGTTTTTCAAGCTACCAATGAAAAAATATATAAAGTCTCTTCTTAATTACTAGTGATATCTGGAAGACTTCTGATTCTCAGCTTTCTTGCTGATAATCACGTCTGTTGTGGTCAGTGTATTTTGAGTATCAAAATATTACAGTAAGTAAGATTTGATATGTAAGTAACTCTGAGTGTAATAATTGTGCAAAAACCATCTCTGAGGATATTTACTTACATGAACTAGTACACTACAAACAAAGTAATTGTTTTTAAATAGACAAGCACCTACAGACTTCTAAGTAAGTTAGCTTTCAAGTATCTATCAAAAAAGTGTAGAAATTATAAAAATTCTTTATCTTATTAACTCTTGGTGCAATAGGATTAAATAAAGCTGATGTCCTACCTGCCAAATAAACTGTCATGTACTCCATAGACAGAACACACGCTAAGGTCTATTAGTCCTTTGGGTTTTGTGGCTCGTTTTTCACTTTCAAAATAAATAAGCTGGGCATCATTTCCCTCTAATATAAAGTACAAGTTTTTCCATCTCTTTCCTTTACCTGCACAAGGGTCAAGCAAATGGTTACAATACTGTCTAAACAAAAGCAACATATCAATTTTGTAAATTAAGAAAACAGAAAAGGGCAGGAAAGTTTCTGTCAATTCCAAAAAAAAGAACAACATACAGATCATCATACTTGAGTTATAACATCATTATACACATTCAATTTTATACAACATGTGACTAAAACCAGACCCTCTTCACAGATGCAGGTAGAGTTGCAAAAGGTTCTTCAAACATCTTTAGTGCTCTCAGCAGCATTATGCAAGTGCACATGAGCTGCCCGAACAGTGAGCTCCTCTCAGTGTTATGCCTGTATCTACACAGATTGCAAGTAATGAAAGTGTGGACCCCATTCATTATATTTTTTTATAAGAAACAGACTCTTGACATTAGAAAGTTACTCCTAAACTCTGACCAATGTTTTAACAGATTGCAGTACAATACCTTAAAACAGTATGGTTGAAGAACAGAAATGGAAATATTTTATATGCAAACTTAAATCAGAATCAACCCCCCAGCACAACCATATGTAAGAATTTGCCCAGTTCTACTTGCTGCAGAGAAACAGTCTTTGAATTACAATGGATTAGGAGCATTCTGCAACAAATTAATGCTTAAATCAGAGTACCATTTAGAAAAAACTTTCAGCCCTTATTTTATATTTTAATCATCATAAATCCACTGGGTCCTCAGTAAACCAGCAGCAACAGGGTTTTCAAAATACAAATGTAACATTCATTTATTATACTATGACACCTAGATGGAAGAGTGATTTTATTGCATTTATTCCATATACACTATGTGCATCTATCTACAAGAGAGCACCCCAATTTGCACATTTAATGTAATTTTTCCAATTAATTCTCATTTCATTCCTTACTCCATGACACCCCTCTAAACCTCTCAGAATAAGCCTTCTCAACAAATGAGATGCTTCCCTTCTTCTGTTTAGAAGGTACAGTTTGGAGTGGTTTGGGGGTTTTTTTTGTATCTCTTGTATTAGGCTATATGTAAACTCATATATTCTTTCTTGCATTTGGTCGCTATGCAGATTACCACCTGTAACTTATCCTTCTTGTCATTTACAGAAATTCTGTTACTGATTTCGTTTTCCTGCCTTTATTAATGGTCATTTTTTTCAAAAAGTAGAAATATAACACTCGGCAAGGGACTAGCTTCCTCAAAACTTCAAAGACTTGCTCAGTGGAAATTCTTCAGGGTTATACTGAAGGTTACACTGAAGTAAGTCAAGCTGTCAGCTTTTAATGTGCTCATTGTATGTACGTCAGTGTTAAAGTCCAAGAAAGTCACTATATCCTTTGTATGGCAGACTGTGCATTTTAAATTTAAGATTGAAAACATACAACCCGTCTTGGAATAACAAAATTAAACCAGTTGTATTCTGCAGTGAATGTACAGATTTACACTATTGTAGCACTCTCAAACCTCTATCAGCTAGAACTTAGTGAGTTCCAAACACCTTATGAAAATACATTTCGTTTAGTGATTTTGAATACTACCTTTGACAAGGATGTCTAGTTTTTGTGCTGTGCTGATTTTTTCAGAGCAACTGCAAACCAGAATTTTCACGCTGCATGTAATCTTATGTATAGCATTGTTCTATTGATCTGCTACTTAAGGAAAGAGATCTTTCACACGCCTTACACACTTTCTAGAACCTTCTGCCCACAGAATTTTGCTCTTCCTAGAACCACTAAACTCACTAGTTTAGTGGTTAGGAGGTGCTGATCTCCACTCTCTAGTGACCAACAATAAGGCACAAGGAAATGTAATGAAGTTGAATCAGGGAAAGTTCAGATTAGACCTTAGGAAAAGGTTCTTCACTGAGGAGGTGGCTGGTCCTTGGAACAGGGTATGCAGGAAATGCTCACAGTCTATCAGGGTTTAAGGAGCATCTGGATCATGCTCTTAGTCATGTGGTTTAGCTTTCAGTAGACCTGCAAGGACCATGATCTTTATAAGCCCCTTCCAATTTAAGATACTGTATGATTCTGTGATCCTTATCTGCTTTTTCTCTTCCTTAAAAAAAGAGGCAAACATAACTCACTTTTTTTCAGAAGATAACCTTTTTTGACAATATTTTTATAAAAAGCATCCTTAGTTTTCCGACGAATTGTATTGTAGATTTCTTTTCCATCCACTGTATCGTTAAGCACTTGTTCTTGGTGCTAAAAAACATTTAAGAAAAACATACTTTAAGCTCAAAAATTGCCATTAAAAAATGCATCCTATGAAGCTGCAATCAGGATCATCTTACTGAATGCTACCAACTCACTACTGTTGTTCTCTCGTGCATTTTACTAAAGCATTCGTTTTTTATACAATACACTTGCTGAAAATGTACTGTAATTCTTTCTGTATTTCCAAAACTGAAAGAGAACAGGAATTTTCAGTACAGACCAACTTCTACAAAGTAAGTCTTTTTCAGGTAGAAATAAAAAACATGATCTTTCACTGTGATCTCACTGTCTTAAAATTTATGCCAGTCTTGAAAGATTTATCGAGCTTCTAACTGTCTTCTACCAAAGCTCATAGGCCTGAGTAATCATGGATAAATTCTGAAGCAACAAAAATGGTGCAGATTGTAATTAAAACCGACTCAAAATGGCACAGTCCCTCATTAATCTCATTAGAACTCGCATGTTATAACTGGGCAGAACTCAAGACGAGAAGAAAGCAGAAACAGGAAAGAGAAAAAAGATAAATTCACACAAAAAACGGTAGGATTTAGAAATGCAAGTAATAAATACGACCAAAACCCAAGCCAGGTCTGACCTTACTAAGTAAGCTGATAAACAGAAGTTCTTTAGCCGTAAAAAAAACAAGAAGAGCAAAACTGTTAAGTAGTAAGGACATTGCTGAGATGAAAAGAGACATATGAACTGATTCTTACATAATATCCTACTTTTCTTCCTGTGCATATATCTACAAGAATTATGATTTTGATCAAAACAACAGCAAGATGAAAAATAGTTTAGTAATACTGACAGGAATTACAGGACCTACAGTGGAAGATATAAGCAGATGTTATGAAATTATAACATCTGTAACTTAAGAATTATCTGTCAAGATCTTGTCTGTAACATAAGTACACAAGGAGTAGTGCACAAAACGAGATCTAGTGACATATACTTTTATGTAAATATCATATTAGACACTGGAATTCAATCACATTGACCCTAAAAGGATGCAAAACTTTTGAATTCTTTTTCCCCCTCAAAAACACGAAGGATGGTGCTATGTGGAAGGGAGGTAACACAAAGCCGAACATTAACTGCACCAATGAGCACTACATTTTTTAATACAGTCACAAGTGTATCTGGCTAGGTTAAAAGAGTAAGTACCCTCACATGGAAAATGAGTCAGTGAAAGTTTATTAATACAGAAACTGTAAGTTTCGCATATATGAAAAGCTAAAATGAAGTCTTACTGCCATGATTAAAGAGGAATGATGGAGCATGAAGAAAGTTACTAACAAAGTTTTCCAAGGAGCAGTCTCAGAATTCCTACTTGCTTTCTGACCCGATCACATTACTGAGCACGAGTTAACAGCAGGAAACAATGGGGAAGCACCAAGGACACAACGCAATTAGCAGTACAGGAAAGACTGCAGTAACAAGGTGTACATCTCCTAGTGCAACACAGCAGTTACACCTGTTGATACTCATTTCTGTACAAAATGAGACATGAACAGTTGAGTCACTCACTGGAAGACTGGGCTGTAATACAGTTGGCTATACCAACATATTGGTCTCACAAGGATGGACTTAACTTCTGTCCATGGCAGCCCCTAAGGTCCTGAGTTTTGGTTTTGTGACTGAAACAGTATTGGTAACACACCAGTGTTCTGGCTCTTCTTGATCAGTACCTGCAAAGTCTCAAGACTTTCTCCATTTCCCACTCTGCCAGCTTCCTCAGTGAGGTGGCTTGGTGGACAAAATGCTGGGAGCAGAGACAGCCAGGACAGACGATGACAATTGATCAGAGGAATATTCCCTGTCATGTAACATCATGATCAGGAGTAAGTGTGTGGGCACAGGGAAGTCTCAGAGAGAAGCTGGGCATCAGTCTGCTTGTGGGAGGTGCTGAGTGACTGCCTTTGCATCACCCCCATTACCCCTTCCTTTGCTTATAAAACAGTACACATCTCAATCCAGGAGTTTTTTTGCTTTTGCCCCATTTCACAGGAACAGGGAGTGAGTGAAGAGAAGTATGGGTCATTAGCAGCTCTCCAGGATGAACCCACCACAGGAAATGGCGTATTTGTTAAGTGCTTTCCAGAGGGAAAAGGAATTACACGTAACATGGTACTACTCTGAATTGTTCTGGTCCTTGTTCAAGAAGTTGAGTTCACACCAGAACTGGTAGCAGTGTTAATGAAAACTTTACGAAGAGACAGGATCAGCTTTTGTGTGCTTAGCTTGGTGAACAGAGGAAATGCTTTCATATTATGATGAAAGATCTCACAAAGGGGTATGAATTGACTGCAACTCTCTTTAAGGAGGACAAGAAGAGCAAATTTCTCATTTCCATTGAAACAGGAAAACTTGGGGACAGAAAGAAAATTAGGTATGTAAATTTTGTAACTAGCTATAAGCTCATAAAAAGCTAAATGATGTGGTGTGCTTATTAGCAGTGATCTCTGAGAATCAGCTTCTGCTGTGGGGCAAGTGCGCTCCAGAACAAGTGCTACAGTCCCAGCCCTGCAATCATCCCTGAAGCTTTTCAGTGGGTATAGGTTTCCTGTGACAGGAGAAAAACCCCAGAGGCAGAAGAGAGAAGGGCAGACTGGTTCCCCTTAAAATGGGACTAAATCAAAGTATGGTTGAGCCCAGGAACACAGCTAGGGGCACAGAGCAGAGGTCGAACACCTCACAGGACAGACAGAACTTACCATACTTCCTGCTGACTATAAGCCAGTCTTCGGTAAGTGTGTATATTTGAGGATAAAACAAAAGAGACAGATGAGCTGAAAACATTGAAAATGCTTATGACTACTGGAGATGATGCTGTTTAACGACCACTGCTATCTCTGCTGTAATTCAGTTCATAAATTGAATCAATCTGTGACTTCAACATCAAAGGCTCAGAGATTAAATCCTACCTGCATTGGAACAGGATCTTTTAAGTAATATCCTTCAACAATCTGTTCTTTCCTGTAGTGCTCAATGATGTCAGCAATACTGTTCCAGTAAGAAAAAGAAGATTGACATGTTAAACACAATTTTTCCAGTGAGAATCTGCTTTTCTGTAAAACCACAGAAAACTTTCCCTCAAATTTTCAAGAAAAACAGGTGTTAATCATCATAATCTTACTTGCAGCAATGAGGATTTACTAATATACTGAAGTCAAGAAAGTTCACAAAAGTGTATTCAGAATGTATTAACTCTAAACTCTGCAAAATATTTTAATGATTTGCTTAAAATGTCAAATGAGGACACTGCACATTCAAGTAGTACATGTGCATTACCTGCTTTCCAACCAGGCTGAAAATTGCTATTTCATTGGCAATAATTTTCCAAGTAAGTCCTAGAGTAATTAGCTAAGTGGAGTGGGACATACTCCAAGTGAAGTGCAATCTCCTTCTAGGAGGACATGGATAGAAAACCTGTAACAGGTTTGTTACAGGGCTTATACAGATGATGACTGGACATCACTGAGCTATCCTTTTAAAATCTCATGTCAGTAGCACTCCTCTACAGGGAAACATTCATTCTAGTCACCAGATTCAGCTTGCAATTGTGCTTGGAAGGCTCAGTAGAGAAGCACTGACAGATACATGCTGAAATTCAAGGCATTTAAGTTGCTCTAATTTATTTCTACGCTATGAAATTTACACTGTAATAAAGAACAGCAACAGAGATAGCCATAGAAAATAATCATTCACATGCAAAACATCAATCTAGAAAAACAGCTAAGTAATTAAGTAGATAAAAATATACTCCGTGTGTCTTCTCAGTTCATGCATACTCAGCTGTGTGTGCAAAAATATGAATAAGGCATGTGTGCAACACAGGAACAATACTTGACAGTGTAAAAATCTCCAAAACTTCTCAATAAAGCTAATCAAGGCATCTTGGTTGGCTTTTCTATTTCTGAAGCTATGAACTAGTGCAAACTTGATAAAATGACCTTCGCACAAGTATTTTTGTTTTTCAGGTATGTAAAATGAGATTAATTTTTCTTTCCGTTTTAATGAAATCAAGTAATTAATTTCAATTTTTACTGAGATACTGTCTGCATATGCTGTTTTCTACAAAAGAATTTCAACTGTGTCACACTACAGAAAATAATGACTCAGTCATTATATTTCACAGGTTGAATAGCTACTACCAACATTTTGTAATCAATAAAAACAGCACTGTATGAATTTTCTCACTCATCAAATCAGGAATACCTTGACCTTCAATGCACCCTCTGCTTCCTTGATTAAAAATGCCATCAGGAGTTCCTCAAAGCAAGGAGCAGGTCCCTGCAAAATATCTGCAATTCTGTAATGTGGGCTGAAGAATAAACTCAACTGTATTTAAAAACTCCCTCTGTAGTTAGAGTAACATGTAGACTAGGACTCCATGCCTTGATGGAGCACCTAAGGGCTGCATTCTTCATTACGTGTTTGAACTCCCAGTAATTTACCAACCTGATACACACAGTAAATTGAACTGAATGTGAGATTAAGATTACGGTGATAGTTCTCCAAATACACAACAAAAACAAAGATTTTCTTTCACACTGAGGAAGATATCTGCAGACTAGGTACCAAAATACAAAAATTCTTAAAGCACTTTGTCATCATTTATTGCTGCTTAACTTTACAATCTTGTTTTCGGTTCAGCTGCATAGAATCTCTTTCAAAGACAAATGTAATCTATACCCCAAGTGAATCCAGCACTGTATTATAAAGCAATCTGAAGCAATAACAATGTAGTAACTTTCTGAAAGTATACTACTTAATGCTACAAACCCATTTGAGACTAGTAAGAGTTCCACTAACTTGCTGATTAATTTGACATCACCAACGGTGTGGGGCTCCTGGCCTATGATCCTCCTAAAAAGTCATGTAACTAGAAATCAGCATTTACCTTCATGAAAGGCTGACCCTGAAGCTAGCCTGGTTTTCAGTGAGGATGGCTGGAGGCCAGACTGATTAATAAAGAAGGTACTCAAGCAGCCTGGGTGTGAAATGGGCATAGGTTCATAAGGATCCAACTGTTTAGCCTCAAAGCATCATGTGAGTGAAGTCATATGAAAAAGTCCACTGAACTTAGTGAGGAGACTTTGACATTTTCTCAGACACATCAGCTGCTGAATTTCTATCCACTCAGAAGCCAAGCTGGAAGTGACAGAAATTCTTTAGTGGGATAAGAATGCCCTGGTTCTACGTGAGCAGGACTTGCAAAATGCTGGTTTTTTTTAAGGCAGGCAATGACCGCTGTTTTCAGTAGTGTAGCTGTTTTCAGTAGTGAAAATAGCTACAACAACTCTAAAAAAAAAACTGTCAAAGATGGAGGTGTACTGATAGTTTCTCCCACAAAAGGGGAAACACCTCATTATTTCTCTTTCTTTTTGTACAAGTAACTATATTTTTGCACCAATGGCAAAAGAAATGCGTATTAAATTTGTTCACTCTAAGTGAACTAATCTGGACTTCTATTCCAAGTATCATGCACATATTTCAATGCAATTTAGTAACTTTTTCCAACAATGAAGGTGTTTTTCCCCTTTCTTGTAAATACCCATTTCTATTATTTGAAAACTATTGATCGTCTCAGATAAAATTAGCATTTTTATTTTCCCCTTTTTAAACAGACAAGAACACATGGAGAAGCTTCCAAGCTGCTCCAAATAAAGTAATCTCTTTATTACAGATCCACAATTTATGGATCCACATGATCTATTCAAACCACAGGTTACAGAGTAAAGCAACTGGTTTGCAGAAGAAACACAAATACTTCAAGAGAAACAAGCTACACTTCGGCTATTTAAGCTGTAAGAACTTGCTCAGTTAGAAGTAACTACTAAGGAAATTAGGGAAAATGAAGGAAACTACAGTCTTAAAATTGTAGTAGTAAATTATTACCAGGAGGAAGTTTTACATGTTTAAAATACGTACAAATCCTTTTGCCACCAGAACTCACCTATTATAGTATCTGCCTCCCATCATAAACTGATTGTTTGATGTTGGACATATTTTAAAACGCTGAATATTTTCACTGGTCCGGAAATACAGTGAATAATCCCCAGGGGTATTATCTGAAGGCCTCACAAGAAAACTGCACACCTGACCAACTGAAAAAACATCATAATAGTGTTATTTTTCTCCTTTATATATGTAAACCCTTACTAAATCTATTTAGACATAAACTAGGAAGAACTGCACACTTCAAGAAATACAAACCCTATGAAGGTAAATTCCAGTAGTGATCTCAAAATAGAAGGACTAGTACTAAACCACCAAAATTAATGAAAAACGGCTCAGCTGTAGCCTGCAACCTAGCCACATCTTTGCCATCTCTCTAGAAGAGCATACAAAAAAGTTCGATGACATTTTCAAAAAAAACACTTTTTAAAAAAGTATTTAAAGTAGGCTATTAAACAATATGAGTCAGAAGTACTGCTTTCATTTAAATAAATATCTGCTGTATGAAATAATTAATTCCACATATAATAATTTAAAAATTAAGTAAATCAAAAATTATTAAATTAACTTTACTTGAGAACATACTCAGTACTGACAGCCATGGCCATTTTTTTCCAATGTAGTATTCTACTGAGGCAGTAACCTCAGAGGGGTTGGGGAGTCTAAAAACACTCACATATGTTCAGAGATAAAACAAAGTTTTGCCACAGTTTAATATTAATAGGATCACTTTGTGCCGTTTCACATCACAAATACACGTACCTGTCATCAGCAAATTGTAAGCTTCTTGTTTGGAGATCTTCCCATGGAACCATCTTAACAAAGATGAAGAGAAAAATTAGAAAGCAAGACTACCAGCTCTCTTTTTTGGTTCTGATGACATCCAAGGCTCTGGCACCTATGAATTAATCTTTATTTAAAAAGACCCAATATATATAGATGAGACAATCAGTGACTATGCTACTTAATGATTCTGTTCTACCAACCGCATGAAAAGACTATTACTAATAGGTATATAAATAAATTACTTTCAGTAAAATATCCAACACTTGGACCTGATGTTCAAATACAATTGTGTTTAGAGATTGATAAGAGTTGTCAAAAAAGCAGGTAATTTCATAAGCATTATTTGAAGTCATACAGAAGTGTACTAGAATCATGAAATCTGAAGCTCAAACAGGAAGTTTAACACATACAGAAAATGTCAAACTCAAATTTGCCAGAGCTGTGGAAACAAGCTTTGTTAAGATTAATGAATACAAACTGCTTTGATCTCACACCTTGTACTTTCCCAGTCCTGTGTCAGAGAACTACCCCACAGAAGTTCACAGCCTCTGCCTAGTCTCAGCCTGATACTTACCACTATTCAGAAAAGCCTGACATGCTACAACTTAATAATTTGTATTTAAAGGAAAGCTAAAGATATGGTGCTTTTATGTACCAGGAAAGACCCCAATTTCTAACTTTCTTTTTATGCTACCTTCAGATATTAATTTATTGATTCCTCTGAAAGGTAAACAAACAGCTGCTGAAAGACAGAATCAAAGCTCCAAACATCTCCTACAAGCTACTTTGCAAATATTAAAATAAAATTTTCCACATTTGAAGACATCCATACTGCCAGATTGACTAGCAGAACACAGTAAACCAAACAGACCACTGAAATGCCTCCTTCTGCCACCAGCCTCTTGGAAAGTGGGAAACAGCAAAAAACCAGCAAGCACAAATATGACGAACAAATGAGTACATCAGATTATGTCATCAAGGCTCATTTTTCAGAACTATCTGCCACTCATCTTCACTTGTGAATGTAATCTATCAACAGACTGACACATCAACACACTGTCGATTACAAGCTGTATTCAATTTTAAAAAAAATTTAAAGTCATTAAGCAAATAGAAGGAAACTTACAGTCCTGTGACTTTTCCTTCAAACTTTGAATGTTAAAAGAGTCACAGAACTGTAGGATCACAGAATCCTTTGGTATGGAAAATACCTTTAAGATCATCACATCCAATCCTTAACCCAGCACTGCCAAGTCCATCACTAAATCATGTCCCCAAGCGCCGCATCTACACACCTTCTAAATCTCTCTAGAGACGATAATTCTACCACTACCCTGGGCAGCCTGTTCCAGGGCTTGACAATCCTTTCAGTGAAAGCATTTTCCCTAATATCCAATCTAATCCTCCCTTGCTGCAACTTGAGCAAGTTTCCTCTTGTCCTATCGCTGATTACCTGGGAGAAGAGACCTCTTCTGGCTACAACCAACTTTCAGGCATCTGTAGAGAGTGATGAGATTCTCCCTGAGCTTCCTCTTCTCCAGGCTGAGCCTCATCAGCTCCCTCAGCAGCTTCTCATCAGACTTGTGCTCCAGACCCTTCCCCAGCTCTGTTTCCCGTGTCTGGACTCACTGCAACACCTCAATGTCTTTTTTGCTGAGAGAACCCAAAACTCAACCCAGAACTCAAGATGTGGCCTCACCAGATCTGAGTACAGGTGGGCAGTCACTGCCTTGGTCCTGCTGGCCACACTATTGCTGACCCAAGCCAGGTTGCCATTGGCCTTCTTGGTCCCCTAGGCCCACACTGGCTCATGTTCAGCCACTGTTGACGAGAAGCCAAGGTCCTCTCTGCTGAGCAGCTTTCCAGCCACTGCCCCAGCCTGTAGCACTGCAGAGGTTGTTGTGAACCAAGGGCAGGAACCATCACTTGGCCTTGTGGGATCTCATACCATTGGCCTCACTGACCTAGCCTCTCCAGATCCGTCTGCAGAGCCCTCCTACCCATGAGGCAAACAGAAACACTTTTAATAGTATTTTGGTACAATATTTAGAGTTGTTGCATCCAAGGAAACTGTGAAATACTCCATTGTGCATATTTTGGCTGAAAGTGGTCGTACATGGCCTCATCTAAGATTTCAGCGCTGCAATACTCATTAGCAACAGACATACCTATTACAGGACTTTTTCATGTTAATTATCCCTGCATCTGCAGCAGCTAGTATATAAAGAAGTCGTGAGATTAAAAAATAAATCTCATTGGTCACTTTCCCAGAGACTTAGAAATCTCATAATGGAAATTTAAAAACAGTTACTATTGATTTGTAAACAACAAAAGAAAAATCCTTACATTTTGCCTTCATGGGGATCTTCTTCTCTTCCCTAAGAGAAAATTAACATATCAAGTGAATGACAACAGTACAACTCAATTTAAAAAACAAGTCATAAGTTAAGATCTTCTGTAGAAAAAAAAAAACATTTAGAAGTCTGACGCATTTTTAACTGAAGGGCTTACTGCAGTTCTGTGAAAAGTTTTCCTCTTCATTCATTAGCTGAAAATTCAGCTAAAGTATGTTATTTCTGATGATTACTTCAGTCATGATGAAAGTCCTTTAGAGGTGGCAACTTTCTAAAATCTCAACTTTCACAAGGTTAAATTACCACTGATCTCTCAGTCTACAGATCAACAGTCTAGTACTGCCTCTTCAGTTTAGCTATTCACATCCTGACACAGGTCATGTGTGAGAAGCATCTTAAGTAAAATTGCTATTATCAGAACATATGTGCTGTGTAAGAAGATATTATTTTAAAATCTATTTTTTTCCTTCTTTACTTTTCACCAATAAATTTTTAACCCAAATTTCATCCCTGAATAAAGTGAAAGTTCTACTACAATGCAAAATTACATTCTGTTGAGTTCCTGAACATTTCACGGCAATTCCAAGAAAGAAATGCAATTTGATGATTCTTCACCATGACAGTCAATTTTAGGGAAGTGCCTAGTAAATTTACACTACCACTCATTTGTACTTATCTTTGGACAACACATGAATAAACATTTTTTTGATAATGAATTAGGCTTAAAGATCTGTTTCAGCATTTTAGAACTACTAAATGAATGTACTAGGTTTAGGAAAGCACATAATTAGAAAACAGGCAATTAAATGTCACTAGTTTTTGTTCAATATTATTTCATTAAAAAATCCCATTCATTTAAGAAATCTAAATACAAAAATTACTTACCACTTCTTCTACCAGGTCTTCCACAATAAGACCTTGTTCATCTGTCCGTAGGTTTGTAACCCACATCCAGCCATCTTCCAATTCGTTATGGACAATAAACATGTCTCCTTTAAGGAAACTGAAGAGGGTTATAGCATGATTTAAATCAGAGACACAATATAAAGTTTAATGAACAGTGAATTTGTGAGTGTAATTTCCATAAGATATTTGGGAAAACCTATTTGTAAAGAATGCAGGAATTGATATTCCAAGTATTTGTGCATTCTTCCTCACAGTTAAGTGGCTACTATATACAAGTTTCCATACTTTTGATTTATGTTTGGTATCTAATATATACTTCAGTGCTGTCAACTTCAAAATGTGCTAATGTATAAAACAAAAAGAACACAGCAATATTAAAATACAGTAATATTGTTCTTTTATCAAGAGAGATCAAATATGAAGCACAAGTAAAATAACCCTTAGCAGTCTATAAGAAAATAATATTCCTTCTATTGAAATATTATCTTGCACAATGTACATTGTGGAATACCTATTTGTTATGTTCTCACATATGAAGACAAGTGATGCAAAAAGAATACAGAGCAGTTACCAGAGATGCCATGCAATTAGCTACAAGAAAAGCACAAGAAACATTAACATTCGGAACCAGAGAATCACAGAGTCAATTAGGTTGGAAAAGACTTCTAAGAATATCGAGTTCAACCTACAACCAAATACCACACATCAACCAGAAAACAGCACTAAGTGCAACATTCTGGCTTTCCTTAAACACCCTCAAAGACAGCAATTCCACTACCTCCATGGGCAGCATTTCAATCACACTTTCTGTGAAAAATTTTCCCCTGATGTCCAGCCTAAACCTGCCCTGTAGCCTAACGGGGAATTAAGGATTATGTCTTCTCATCCTGTCACTGAATGCCTTAGACTGAACCCTACCTGGCTACATGCTTCTTTCAGGGAGTCATAGAGAGCAATGAAATCTCCCTTGAGACTCCTCCAGGCTGAGGCCCTGCAGCTCCCTCAGACACTTGTACTCCAGCCTCAGACTTGTACTCCAGACACTTTACCAGTTCCATTAACCTTCTCTGGACACACTCCAGGACCTCAGTGTCTTTCCTGAATTGAATGACCCAGAAGTGGACATAGTACTCAAGGTGTGGCCCTCACCAGTGCTGAGCACAGGGAAAGAATCACTTTCTTAGTCCTACTGACTACACCATTGCTGATCCAAGCCAGGATGCCGCTGACTTTCTTGGCTACCTGGGCACAACTGGCTCTTCTTTAGCCAGCTGCTGACCAGCACCCCCAGGTCCTTTTCCATTGGGCAGCTTTCTAGCCACTCTTCCTCCAGCCTGTAGCTCTGCAGAGGATTTTATTGTGGCCAAAGTGCACAACCCAGCACCTGGTCCAAGTGAGTTTTCATTTCTGGAAGACTAGTGTAAGTTACTCCTTTAATGTTAAGGACACAAACTTAAGTCATATGAAAACCTTTCACTGCAGCACAGAATTTTTGATCATGTTTCATGATACATCAAGGTACAGAAAAAGCAATAAAAGTGTTGAAGCTCATTAACTACTATTTCAATTCAAAATTTCATAGCAAATGTGTATGGCATGGCTCTCATTTGAAGTAGGCTAACAGAAAATACAAAAAGCAACAAACCATCATTGAAAACAAAGAATAAATTCAACTGCTATTCAGCTTTAACAGGTGACAGATAACAAGAGCACCCTCCATCACTCTATAGTTACTGCATGGAAGAGAAGCTGAAATTAACTCAGTAATACTTAAAACTTACTAAATATTAACTATGATATTAAAATTCTAAATCAAGATTCTCTGAAATACATGATGTCTTCAAGAGCATATTAATTCAATCTAGAACAAACTGAGAACTTTGGTCTCAGCTATACCATGAACAGAACTATTTTAGCCATGTAGACCTCAAAACCCAAATACCAACTTTGCATTTCAGCTCTATCCTAAAAGAGAACAAAAAAGTTTAATTGCCTACATTTTTTGTTATTATAGCAAACAATAAAATGCTATTTCTTCTTAAGCTGAGAGGGGCAATAAGGCACGTAAAGGACTCAATCTTTTTTTTTTGTTCTCACATACAGTAGGAAGCCTTAGCTGAAATGTGCCATTAAAGAGCCCTGTCTCAGTCCTATCACCTTATTCAAACACATAATTACAAAAACAAATATCCTAGTATCATCCTTTAAAGGATCAGACTGGACTGTGAGTCTTGGAATAAATTTCCATCCAAATGAGGATATAAAGCTCTCATATCTTTCGCTACATTTTAAGATAGAATAGTCCTAAACTTAAGAAAATTTCCAATTCAACTGGTGTATTATGTCAACTTACAAAATCTGTCTCATTACAGAGATTAGAAATCATCACAAATCACTTTCAAATCCTCCTATCTTTAATCTGGAAACAAAAATTATTACAAGAAAGCAGTGTCATTTCCAAGTAACCCGAAAATGGTCTTCTATTGAAAGACTGGCTTCTTCCATTCTTGAATTTATAACAAGTCAAGGCTCACTTTCTCTTTCTAGTGATCTGAACTGTGTCCCTTAGCTGTACATCTACTAATAGCTCAGTGGCAGTTCAGGAAAAGGCCTAGCTCATTTCTTTTACACACTCAAATAACATATTTCCACACAGAATGCATTGATGCATAAATTTATCCTTTTGGTAAAAATCTAGGGCTTTATAAAACGTATTTTAAAATTATAACATTACTAATTTTAATTCTACATACCTAATGTACCTTCCCTTAAAATTAACACGAACAAATATACCAAGAACAAGAAGTCTTATTTCCAACAAAAGAACAGAGAGATATCATCCTTTAATCTAACTGTGTCAAGTTTAAGATGCAACTGGAAAGTATTTGCATACAAACACCTACTTAGATTATTACTATTTATAAATACTCTTGAGAATTTCGCAGCTACTACTATTACTCAAACATACCTTATTTCATCAGTTTCTGGCACTTTGGTGTAAGGCAGAATTGCTCGAACTCTCCTTCTGTCTTCTACAGGCTACAGTTTAAAAGAGAGCAATGTTTTTTTCTCTATTCTCTGTACTGTATATTCTATACTATAGAATCCTTCTCCCCAGCATTAGCCTATTCTGAGGCAAAGAACTGGTAACATTGTAGCCACCTCGTCACTTTTATATTTCCAAAGCTCAAAATCACTTTGAGATGGAAACATGTCATTTGTTGGCTAAAAGAGCACTTATTCTAAAATTTTTTTCTCTTAGAGCGGAAGGAATGTGCAGATTTTTAATATTCAGAAACGTCTTTATTCAGGTTTTGGGTTTTGTTACAGGGGATAGTTTGCAGTGTTTTATTTCATTTTAATTACTTTTATTGTTTTAAGGATGGGCATGTGAAAGAAACCTTGGTTATCTCCAGGATGCATATTTGAAACCACTGTTACATATGCAAAATGTCACAGAACAGTGAAGGTAACATTACAACGGTGCTCTTTATTAGCCAAGAACTCAGTATTTTCTTGTTTTTCTCTGTCTACTTAAAATGATGTTACTACACTGTGAGATAACTGCAATACCTCCATCTTCCTCATAATATATTTTTATTAAATAGCAGATTTTTTAAATCATTATTTTGTATCAGTAAAAATGTATTTTTATACTCCTTATTGTTCCATGTATGCCTACACAAAACTACAGGAAACTTTCTAAAATATTTTTCTCAAAGAAAACTCTGAATAGTGATTAAAGTTACAAACATTTTAGTAAATCAGTCTTCAGAATTTTTTTTCACTTGCCTCAGGAGGTGCTACTGGAAATAAGAGCTTTTCCCCTTTCAGCAAGCAGGACACATGACTGTAATAACCAATCAGGTCTGAGAGTGAAGCAAAGCGACGCCCACCAATATAATAGTCTCCACACATGGCAATAATCCTGTTAATAGAAAAAAACCCAGAAGCTTGACATTAGAAAAACTTTTGCTACCTTTTTATTTTTTAAGAAAAGGAGATTAGGATCATGTTTAATTCTTAAACCAGTGTCTATATTCAGCAAAATGCAGTATTTCAGGCTCTCTATAAACATGTAAATAAACGCCATGAATATTTTCTCAAAAATATTCATATATATAGATATATAGATTGTATGATCCACCAGTTTTTTATCTAAAGAAAGTGCTGATACACAGAAAAAGACAGTACACTTGTCAGAACTAAATGAAATCAAAAGGAAAAAAAATGAAAGCATGAGCATCTGGGAAAACTGAAATAATGCACTAGTACACAACAGCGTTATTGCTTGTATCATGCACAGCATACACCTTTTGTAACAGGCACAAGTTTAACAAAGTAGCAAAGTATTTTAACAAAAAATTACAACACTTCTAGACTACACACTGCAGAAAACAAACATCCTCAAAAATTAGTCATTTTGTTACAGTTAGTTTAGAATCCATATTAAAAGTTTAAAAATTACTTCAGAATAATCAATGTATCTCCTTAAACTCAATTTAAAAATTTGATATTTAATAGCAAAAAGCTCACATAATCATTTCAGCAGTTTAACAAAACAAAGAATTCTTACAAAACTGTTTCTTTTTTTTCTTAGGGTTTATGCTTTTCTTAAAAAAGAGATTCTTTAATGCATAATTTGAATTACACTGTTTCTCCCAAAAAATAATGCAAAATGCATACAAAGATGAATCTTCAGAGATTAAATCCAAGCTCATAAGCATATAGCACTGCAAGGGGAGTCAGAAAACAATGCTCAAGACATATGCTGAAAGCTGTTTAGAGCAAACCTTTAAATTACTAAACATACAGTCTATTGGTGTTTTTACTTTGGCCTTTTTTTGTGTCTTTTTGTTTGCTTGGGGTTTTTTTGTTTGTTTTGGGTGGGGTTTTTTCCCCTCGAAATTAAGGAAGCAACCAGATCTGCTGGCACTTTAACTGTGCTAACTACAATGATTACTATAGAACAGACACAAAACAATGTCCTTGCCTGACTAATGAAACCTGCATGGTGCTTTAAGTCTATTCAAACCACTTTAGGCAAGCTTCTCTATCCAGATATTTTTGGTTTCCTCACACTTCCATTCTTCATCCTATAACGTAATTTTCAAGCAGCATGTTTTAAAAAATTAAACGCAAGTAAAAAGCTGTACCATGAAAGCATAAAGAGTCAATATAACTGCATTATAATACAATCATTGTTTACTTCATTGTGTTCTGAAACAAAAAACAGGTAGATCACGGTATTCAAAATAAAACACTTAATTCTCACCTAAAATGATTGACATTTGTTTTACTAAGGAATGAAAGCACAAATGAACCTGGTCTCCGATCACTCTCTCGAATAAGGTAACTTCCAGGTTTTCCCGCTTGTCGAAGACGTTCTTCTGCAATTGTTCTGTCAAGTTTTCCATGATACCACCTGAAAAAAAGAGTAACAATGTGTGTCCTTAGAACTTAAGGGTTTAGTTTATTCCCACAAAACAGACCCATGAAATGAAGAAAACCTTCCAGTCAAAACTGATATAAATCCAAAACTTTGTTTCACACCTATCACATTGTTACAAGTTCAACCTCCTAATTTACTTATTTCCAATAAACAGTACTTTTAACACAGCAGTTTTTCAGATAACTGGCCTTTCTCAAGGAATGATCCTAAGAGGCAGAGGCTCTCTAAATATCAGTTTTTATCTCCTCCCTAATTTGTTTACTTTAAATAAACAGAAACAGAGGTGACTGACATGACTGGAAAAACTCTTATATTTTAAGCCTACACAGGCGTCAGTTCAGGCTGAGTATTTCAAAAGCACAAACTGAGAAGTGAATTCTATCAGACTGTTCCTCAGCTGACAGAGATGCTGCTGCAGCTAAGCCAGTAAAGAACAGAACAGCAAGTCACCAGGCCACCATACAGTCCCAAAACCACCTTTCCTAATCACAATGTGCACCTTATCAATCAAAAGTGAGTGCTGATGCCCGGCAAATCACAGACTGCAAAATACGACAAAGGAACACTTTAATCTACTGCTACCATTCAAGAATTCAATCACCTTATCTCAGTTTATTTACACAGCCTTTGTCAGAACACTTGTTCTATTCCAAATGATCAAGTATAACTTTTTTTTTTTTAAAAAAAAGGAGCGATGGAGAGCAGTTTTCAAAGACAGCCATTGCTCTCATTACCCTCACCAAGCCACAGCATGTTCCTGAGCTATATATTGCAGTAATTCATTAGCTCCTCCACCTAATTTTGCTTGCTTAAACCTTTAATTTTTATACTCAGAAACCTGTCAGCTTCAAAACAGCCACTGTTTCAGACAATTTAAGTCCTTCACCATTTCAGATCATGTACCATTTAGTTCTAACGGTTCACAGACTGTTTTGCAAGATTCACGAACAATTTAGGAAAGATATGTAAATATCTTGAACTAATATATGCAAAAATCTCAAATATTTCACACCATACAGTTTCAAAAAAAATTTAAAAAAAATAAAATCTAAGCTATTGATAAAATCTGAACAAAGCAATTTTCTTCTACAAAATGGAAACAAAAGCTTTGAGAACTTTTATCAAAAGAGAAACTAAATTTAAAAAATACCATTTCACCAGTAGGTGCAGCAGAAGCATAGATACTGTTTAACCTGGCAAAACTGGGTGTTTGCTAGTATTGCTCCTCTCTGCTTCTCTTCCTCATCCTGATGAAAACAAGTTAAACCAGTAGAAACATTGTGTCTGTACAACATTTAAAACCTAAAAATGCTGCAGGCCTAGTTGTATCAGCAAGAGCCCGTGTTATCCCATTCCACAGCAAAGCAGCATCATGAATAGAAACCTGTCATTCAAAGACAGTCCACAAAGAAGTGGATCACAGCTTTCCTACCAGAAGGGTTCTATAGGAAATGAAACAAAATTAATACTGTTGATTTCGAAGTAACTAGGATGAAATATTCTGTGTGTCAGTGTGCACAGCACAGCTGTAACGTGAGTTTTCCCAACATGTCACAACTGGGCATTGCTTTCCTGCATAGACTGACTTTCATGAAGTATAAAAGTCCTCAGAGACCCAAGAAACTTTCCTGATGAAGAAACCAACTTTCCATTTCATGAAATCTACTTTAGACTAATAATAGGTTCACCGAGCTTTTATTTGTTCCTATTTATCATCCACTTGAGGAAAATAATCTTAATTCTATTGAGAGATACATTGCATTACAATGTCAAACTTAAAGAAAGGCACAATTCCAAAATGAAGGAGGTGGGAGTCTTAATAAGAATGCAAATTACCAATAAAAAATTTACAGAGTAAACTGAAAGGCAGGATCATATGCAAATAAAAGAATTTTTCTGTAAGGGACCAGGATTTCTAACAACAATAGCACAAACTTAGGTGCTCCAATTTTCAGTCCAGAAGCTACAAACAAAAAAGACCTTGCTGGTGACAGCAATATATATATATAGGTATATCCCACATATTGGAGTTCACATTCTCTGACACTGAACAGACTATAGATATTTTGTCCCATTCAACACTTCTGTATCAAGCGTACCAGAAGACATTTTCTTCCTGGTAAAGCATTTAAGGAAAGGTTTTTTTTCTGAAATAAAAATACTAAGTTAATTTCTGAGTGCAATTAAATTCAGTGTCACTGAGCCCATATATAAAATGTTAACTTCTGACAGCAAAAAACCACAGTATTTTACAGCTTACTCTGCACCAGTGTAATGTACCAAATTACTCTATAGTACTAGCCACAGAAATAAATATTAACACTAAGTTTAATACAAATGACAGTAAAACAGTCAATATTGAGCAATGATAAGAGAGTACAGTTCAAGTGATATCCTCAGGAAACCTCTGTAGACTCCACACATCTTTAAAAAAATAGGATACACACTTAAATGCAAACTTGTATGACACCATTAAGAGTACGCAAAATAGTTGTCAAGAAATAACTACATTTTTTCAGAGATCAGTTTCATCAATAGATAAAAACAGTTTATTCAAGCAATATACAATCTAGGAGCACCAAAAGACATCACTGTCAGAAGTGCATGTCTTATAATTAATCCTGCTATCACCAGTTCTCAGTATTATAGAAAAATGCACTGTGCAACTTCCCATCGTTATCTTCAAGGACTTTGACAGCAAACAGTAAAGACTGTTTTACAAAACTGCAGTACTAAACCTGATTTAAGGATATCAAGTGCTCACTTAAGGAGCAACATTACATATTTTCTTAATATTTCTCCTAAATGGTTGGAGGTTTTTTTCTTGCTTTGAAATACATCCATAGATCTTTTTTTTCTGTGAATACTGACTAATCCAATGAGCACTAATGAAAAATTTTAAGATCTCTTACGCTGTATTATCAGTTACAAAGGAAGATCCATCCAATAGTCAATGCTATCCAAAGAAAGTACAACAGAAACAAGTAAACCTGTTTCAGAGCTAGCCATACTCCTAACTTCATCAGAGAATAGAGCGCAGAACACTCTGAAGGATATAAACAGGCTACTATAATTTCTGAAATGAAATAAAGTAAGCCCCAGAACCTTTGGTTTTAGCTCCAATCAGGTATGTGAGTGAAGTCTGAGCTCAGTATTTCTGCAAAAATACATCACAGGAAACCACCTCTCTCTCTGAGTTTTCTACGTCAAGATCTACAACTTCAGTATTTTTCAATCAAAACATCTTCAATGTTTTCAGTCAGAAGCAATGCTAACCATAGAGATTCTTAATGGATACAAAAGGAATTGCTATGTATGGTGTACTGTAAATCTCATGAAAGGAATTAAAGTTTGGACAGAAAGGTATCACATTAAAAACCTGCTCAGCTGTTCATAAATAAATTGCCAAGTGACTGTGACTTACAAATGCCTGCATTCAATACTCTAAATCACTAACACTTAGATGTACATCCTCTATCATTGCCAAAGACAAGGTCCCTATAATTTCTCATCAATCACCTCTGCATGCCTACCTAATGCTACCTAGGAGCACTTCTGTATTTCTAACATTAGCTTTGCATGTTTTTAAATGCTGAAAATCCACTACTTTACCTGTCTTTTGGACAAACATAATTCAATGACATTCTGAATCACAGCTAGTACTCTAAAATGCAGCTGCTGTTATGACATGCATTGAAAGAGAGTAAGTAGCCTAGCAGGAGTATCATATGAATGATTTAAGTATAAAATGTCCTATCAATTACAGATCACAATTCAGGTGGTTGTCTGTGAGCACCTGTTTAACTTGCCTGCTTTAAGAAACTTGCGTAATTGTTCTTTATTTTGCTTCTAAGAGAACACCAGTAAAAGGCTTCTGTATTTCAGAAACCAGTCAAAACTATGTATGAAAATATTCCCATCTGCCAGATTATTTCTAAAGCAGCATGTTCAAAACTCCAACCCTATCTATCACAGTTTAATTACAGCAAGCAGACAGAACAAAGATACAACATCACAAAGAGTTTCTATATCCACATAAGCAATACAGAGGTGCGCAGAATGGTACCTATACCACTGCCACACTGAGTAGCTGACAAGTCATGAACCTCACGGAATGAGCTGCACTGCAGTCAGAGTTGTGACCTCTGGTCCACAGACAAACAAGAGATCCCTATATTCTCCCATGCTCCACAGAAGATGCTGGGTAGCCACACCAGCCCCATTAGGCCCAGCAGTTACACTGCATCCCTTTAGCAAGTTCGCAGTACAGATATATGGCTTCTGGCCCCCAACACCACAAGGTCCATGCAAGGAACAAGACATTCACAAAGAGGCAGCAGATGGTGAATTTACCATTTGGAAGGAGGCAGCTTCTAATACATGTGGAAGTATGTCACATTATACAACCAAATCCTTTTATTTACGTATTGCCTTTTTACATGTGGGAAAAGCAAGAATGAAGCCTTGCTGCTCCACTAAAGGATTCTGCTCTTACAGCACACTGCAATTTTTACTTAGGAACACAGTAGATAAGGGAGAAGAGAATGCAAGAGGAAGTGTTGAAGGGGAGTAAGAATGAGTTTCAGCAACTTAGTACAAATATAGATGTTGATAAAAGCTGTAGGCCTCTCTATTTCCATCTAGAAAAAGCTACTGTGCACAGAAAGAACAGCCATCAAATGCTACATCCACTGCACTCAAAGCTCTTCTTAGCCACACCACAGTACTTCAAACAAACCCGTAGTAAGAACGGAGAACTAGTAGGAATCATGGTCAGGGCTCCACTACTATGAATTCAGACACTCTGCCTTAGCACCTTTCACACATTAGAGATTCTTGTTACCACTTCAGACTACGAACTCTGTTTCAATTAGAGGCAAAGGAGAGCAAAGATTACTTTGAACTGGGAAAATCCTCAATTTCAAAGGACACACAAAAATCTCAAGGCATTTCATGAAGACAAAGGAGAAAAATTATACACCAAAATATCCTGAATTATTATTTTTGTCTTCTTATTCTGTTAATATTAACCACCCTCCTCTCAAGTCTTCTTCGTGAAGATTGTCTTGATCATGGTGATGGGGGTATTCCATGGTCATTCGTGCCAGGAATTGTCACTGCTTCCCCCGGGGCCCCCCACGGCTCAGGGGATATCACAAGAGGTGTAAGCTCAGCCTGGGATCCTGTGGGGCATGGGGCCAGGACTGCCCCTTCCCTTGGCAATCTAGGAAAGGGGCCACGTGGGTGACAGTGAGTGTGGCTGGCCTAGGATATTGCTACCCTGTGGTTTTCGGCATTGCAACCAAAACCTGCCTGCTTGCTTCCCTCACTTGTTGCTGCAAGGGAGCCCAGAGCCAAGACCTGGGTGCTGCCTGAGGCCAGGGCCACCATCACCCGGGAAGGTCCCACCCTTGTACCAGAGCAGCCCTGCTGGCCACAGGACAGAGAGCGCCCCTTCCCGGCCCCACCAGAGCCCAGGAGCACCCTCTGCCAGCGGCACCGCTGTCACTGCAGCTGCCGCCTCACCGCCGCCCCCTGCCGGTTGTGGTCATAACTACACCAAAAGGGAAAATGCTTAACAGATGAGAAAACTTCAGAGGGTTTTGTTTGTTTCTTCTGACATATATACATATGTGTGTATATATCTCACATATATATCTCATATATATATTTGCTAGTAAAGAACTGTTATTCCTTTTCCCATATTTTTGCCTGGAAGCCTTGTGATTTTTGAAGTCACAATAATTTGGAGGGAGGAGGCTGTTTTTCCATTCCAGAAAGGTTTCCACCTTCCTTGGCGGATTATTTGTCTGGCAGATATTATCCTTAGCAGATTTTAAACCAAGACAAGATTCAATGCTCCTATTCACTGCTGAAGTTTCATTTCAGTCTTCCAGCTTCCCCCAGCCTAAACCACACTCTCGGTTTTACTGCTTTTATGAAGACTCTGCCTTTTATAACTTTATTCCCCATTTCTGTCACATCGGTGCAATACTCCCTTTATGCACCTAATTTGTAGAGATCAGACTAAAATAAATTTCAGTTAAGCTTTTACTACATTCATCTCCTTCTTCCATCTTGTTAGCTATTATTCAGTAGTCATCAACTTTTGACCAAGTCTTTGCAGTTCTCCACATCACAGAACTTTGCTACCAGAGAAAGATCCACAAATACACTGGAATGGATGCACCTTTAAGGTAAGCACTTGAAATTAACTTCTAGCCAAGTAAGTGTTCTTTGTCCAGTGTGCATGACACTGAGTGTTACATACCGTTCTAGGAACATGAGGAGGAGATTTTCATCCCTTTTGCTTTCCTATGCATTTCTCTAAGAGGCATTTGAGCATATCCATATAAGCCTAACCAAGATTCATTCTGCTTTTCTCATTTGACTGTTCTAAAATCCCTCAAAAACAGCATGGGGAAAACTGAACAGTGCTATGCTACAAGACTAGGAACCAGCCAACTAACATGGAAAGTCACCACCACAGGCACTCTTTAGCACACTAGCTTTGTCAACCTGTTACCTGTGAGACTTGGGCACACCTCTGCCTTGCACACACCTCCACAAAAAAGCCATTAAAACTCAGCAGACTTCATGTCAGCTCTGAGCTAGAACTAAACAGATCAACCAAAAACCTCAGTATGTCTTAACAAAGAGACTATGAAAACATGAAATAGCAAGGTAAGTATACAGTAAAAAGAAAAATACAATTAAATAATTTCCCAAAGGGCAGAAAGGTTCTGAAAGTTTCAATTGCTGTAGCAAACAATGCCATAATTTTAAAAGAGACAGAGGTGTGACAACAGCATACTACCAATATTGAGAAGACTGACTGCCTATCTCATTTTCACAAGAACCAATAAGAAAGTGAAATAACAGCTAACTTGATGAAAAATAGCTCTTGAAATAGCTGACATTTTTCTTAATGAAAAATCGAATTAGGAAATGAATTCTGGAACTCATTGAAGGCCTCAGCAAGAAACTTTCCATTTTTACATGCTAGGCATCTGTGCCCTCAGGTGAAAAATACACCTTTTTTGAGGAATAACCTCTGAAACAATGTTAATAAGGCTACATAAATGAGCAAATACCCTTGACAATAACTAAGGAATTTCTAATATGTTGTTCGATTTGTCTGCCATTACCCTCATTAAATGTACTGGAGGCTCCTTCATCTTCCTCCTCCTCCTTGCACCTCACCTCACTCTCTTTAATCAAACACGGTTTTTGGCTTTGTGCTCCACTCTCACATCCTCCTGCAAGCTAGATTGTTTTGAGAGAGAGATATGTCACCTCCACAGACGCGCATTAACTGCTTCTATAATGAGAGAACCCTGACAGTTAATTACATATTAGAAATCAAATCCTCACCTGAACTGCGAACATTTGAACACGATCAAAACTTCCAATATGCACTAGGAACAACAGTGGGGGAATATAACCTAGAGTACAACCCATACAGAACAAACCTAACAGCGTAACATATAAAAACTGTGTGTAAAACTGAGGAAAATAAAAAATCCACCTGTTTCTAGACTAGAATATAGGTTGAGATGACTACTACAGAGGCTTGGTAACATTCTGCTTTTAGAGGAACAAAGACATTTCTCTAGCATCCTTTTTGTTTTATTTTAAGGAATGGAAATAACAAAAAAATCCACAGATGCTTAGAAAGCACAAAAATCTATGCAAGAAAAAAAACTGAGAAAAAAATGTGGTTTGAATAAGATAATGCAAGCAATTCCTTCATGTTCGGTATTAGGCAAGTATCCAACCTTGAATCTTGTAACATCTCTAGTGCTAACTCCACTGACAGACGGCAATATTGAGAAGAAACTGACTGATTTATGATTATTCCTAAATTTTATAAATAGAAAATATGATGCCATTTATCTATAAAACAGCCATACAAAGCCTAATGAGCCATAAACAGAATTTCCTTTATATGGTTAAACATTTACATACAGATGCATAATTTTTTGGAAAGCAAGACACAGACTCAAAATAGTAACAATAAAAAAGAAGATCAAAATTTCAGAGAAACATCTTACACAAATCTACACATAATTACCATATGATTCCTGAGTTGATTATCAAAAGTTGACTAAACCTAGATGGTAATCATCCCACTCCACCCAGCTGTGAGGCTGCAGCTGGAGTTCTGTGTCCAGTTCTGGTCTACATAATCCAAGAAAGATGTGGACAGACTGGAGAAGATCCAAAGAAGGGACACCAAGATAACGAAGGACTGGAGCACCTGTACCATGAGGAATGAATGAGCTAGGCCTCTCCTCTCTGAAGAAGAAAAGGCTCAGGGGCATCTCATTACAGTGTTCCAGTAGTTAAAATCATTCCCTGAAACAACCTCCCTCAGTAGGAAGAAAAACCTCACTGTAAGTTTTCAATATGTGACTGGACAGGTTGCAAGATAATCTCAGTTATACTCCCTGTCCCCCAAAAGGTTGGGATGTAAGAACTTTCAAGGTCCATCCCAATTTGGGCTCTTTTATGGTTCTATGATTCTATAGATTCCAACCCTGATGAAACTTTATACTCACAAAAAACCACAAACTACTAGCACTTGAGGATGAACACTATTGTTATTTCAGTTTAGCAAAAAACAGAACAAAAAGAATTGGTATGGTGTGAAGTTGGCCTGAAAAGTAGCTGAAAATACTGAAATTTGGACATGAAAATTACTTTCCTGGGTCTGATCTTCAGAAGAATCAGACTGTAACCTGCCATAACAGACTGTGTACACCTTGTGTCCAGGAAACCTCAATACTCCATTCTTGACATATAACTGGAGCTTTGAAATTAATCTAGCAACACTGGATACATTATTTTGTACATGTGAATAATTATAATAACAACATACCCTAGATGGAAAAGCTAGGTATTTGAAGCAAATTATTAAACATTTAAGAGGCACTGTTAGCTCCTTTAGAAAAACCTTTCCAAAGGCAAATTCCTGAGCTTTTACCAGAGAAATTAAGATATGTGTCTATATAGGAAGTAATTAAATATTCTTTCTGCCAACCTAAAAATTTCTTGTACTTTCATTATGGACCTCCCCTATTAGCAACTGTCCTGACTTTACTCCTGACTAACCACAGTAAGGGTTTTCAGCAAATAGGTCCTGTAACATGGATTGTCAGCTATAAACAGTATCTTTATACACATAGATAGAATCACTAGAATTGAGGTGACCACTGGGGATCATCTAGTTCAACCCTGTCCTCCTTCCACCCCCAGCTCAGGTAGGATCATCTACATCTGGTTGCTCAGGGCTGTGTTCCATTGGGTCATGAACATCTCCAATAATGCTTCATGACTGAGCAATCTTTGTCACTGTTTGATCCCCTTCACCATAAAAAAATCCCAACAAAACAAATAAAAAACCAAAAGCATCCTGTTGTATTTAAATGGAAATTCAAGTTTTTCCATTTGTCTCCATTGCCTCTTGCCCTGTGACAGGTCAGTCTGGTACTCTCATCTCAACCCTTCCCACAAGATTTTTATACTCATGTTTAAGACTCACTCAAGCTTCCTCTTCTCGAGGCTCAACAATCCCAGCTCTCTCCATCTCTTTGTGTGACAGATGATGCAGTCCCTTCATCACCTTGACAGCCTTGCACAGACCTCTCTCGAGTAACTCCATGTCTGTCCTGTACCAGCAAGCCTAGCACTGAATACCCCAGATGTGTCTCACCAGCGCTGAGCAGAGCAGGACGATCATCTCCCTCAAGCTGCTTACAACGCTCCTCCCAATGACGCCCAAGATACTGTCAGCCTTCTTCGCCACACAGGCACACTGCTGGCTTTGTTCACATCCTCACGCCCACATCCTTCTCTGCAGAGCTGCTTTCCAGCTGTTTAGCCCCACCACGTGCTTGGGGTTACTACTCCCCAGTGCCAGAGTTTTGTGTTTCCTTTGTTGAACTACAAAAGATCTCCTGTAGCCCAATTCTCCAGCCTGTCCACATCATTTGAATGTCAGCTACCTGGTGTTTCAGCTACTCCTCCCTCAGTTTTGCATCATCTGTGAACTTGCTAAGAGTGCATGCACTCTGTCCAAGCACCCAGGTCACAGCACTAGCCCCTGGAGGCACACTAGGGAATTTGCCAGTGATTTGCCTCTATCCGGACTTTGAGCAGCTGATCATCATGCTCTGTTCCCAGTCATTCAACCAGTTTTCAATACACTTCATGTCCTTTTACCTAACCTGTACTCTGTCAGTTTGTCTGTATGGGAGACGGTGTTCAAAGCCTTACTAAAGTTACAGTAAATTCTCTCCCTGTCTCCCCAATCAATGACTACATCACAGAAGGCTCCTTGGTTGGTTAAAGCACAATTTTCCTGCTACAAATCCATGCTGATGACTCCTCACCACCTTCAGCACAAAATACTATTTAAAGATAGACTCATTTAATAACAGAAACTTTTTTCTGTTCTATCACTATCGAGAGTGATGGAGCGGGTATATTATACAAAAATAAAAACTACTAAAGACTACCTTCAGTCTTTAAATAGTATATAAAAGTAAATAAAGCAAGTCAAGTACATGAACTGTCAAGCACCATAACATTTTACTGATACTGACCGTGCTCTGGAGGGACATTGAGAAACCAAACCTGTAACACTTATGTGCCCAAAGACTTATGTTAAAACAAGATGCCTTCTCCTCCCTCTTACTGTGCCTACTAGCAAGGCATATAACAAGATACTTGTTTTGTTTGGGAGAAAGATATGACAGAAACTGGAAAACTACTATGGGAGTTTTAAGAATTTATGCCCAAATCAAAATATGGAGTCCTATACTGAAGACACCCAAGCCCTCACTAGAAAATTTGTGTTCCTCTTCCCTCCACAACCACAAAACATATAGACAAAAAAGGGTGAAAAAACACAGCACAATATTATGGTTCTCAGTGGGACAGGCTAGTAGATGAACAGCCGAAGTCCCACACTGGTATTATGGGAGTCAATCTATGACACAAAATAAAAACTAAATAGACAGCAGGTCAAGAGACTCTAGCCACTGTTTAAACAAAATTACATTATCTGATGTTAACTAGAAATATTGACTAAACTAATGAAAAATCATTCTCAAATTTCTGGCTTCAAATGCTGTCCTACTTCTGATTTTATTTATCTGAAGTTTTCACTTACTTATGAGCTAAGATACTCAGTTTACTTACTGTTTCACTTCCTGCAGGTTGTTCTGCTGCATTTAACCACTCATTTAAGACAGTACTTCTAACACCACACATCCAGCCGGAAGTGGCCTAGAGTACACTACCCACCAACTGTAGAAAAATGAGGTGTTCTCTTTCACACACAACAGGAACTGATGAAGAAATTAATTATCTAAAAAAGAAAATACTCAATGCTAACTACATTAACTCCTAAAGAAAGAAATCTCATACACACTAAAATCTATTGACATCACATTTCATTTTTTTATACAGTACCTAACCGAACACATCAACATTATTTCCTCCTAGTTTACAGTGCAAGAGATTCATTCATTAGTCTGGAAAAAGGCCTTCCACCATTATTCAGAAAAAAATTCTTTTTCATGAGTTACTGAAATAAATGCTGCAGAGCTCTCAACTTGCCACCTTGAACATTCACGTGAAGATACTAGAACTTCACTCTATGATCACATAGAAAAATGTCCTACTTTAATACAATTCATTGTTATATAATACTCCTCTATCTTCAGTGCTTTTTCTTGCTATTATGTTACCCCAACAAGCACCAAGAGTGACTGTAAGAACACATCTGCTTTCAGCAAGATTTGTTTTGACCAGACAGTATTTTGACAGCCTATTTCATTTTGTGTGGTTAATCACTTTCAGATTTCAACTGATTTCCATTTCAAGTTCATAAGCACTGCTCAAAAAAACACCATATGAAAATGCCAGTTTTGCTGCAATACTGGAACTGCTCCTTCCACACTAATGCAACACCAGGATATAAAATAATTTTATCAACTAAGATTTTAAATCAAACACATAACAGAATCAGCATTCATTCATTAAATCCAAAGGCATTTCCTTACACTATCTGAGCCTCTGTCACTGAGCTCTGCAAATGGGGCAGAAAGCAAAGGAAAAAAATGACCTAAACAAACACAGAGTTGCCCACTTTATTCCCTAGTATCCTGTGCCTCCCACGTAGCATTAAGCTGCAACATAAACACACCACTACTGTGCTCCAGAAAAACGAAAACACACACACGCTGAATAGACAAGCCTCAAGTTAGTTTCACCCAGATCAAAGATTAAAAAAAGTCAACCCTACCGGGGGATTCTGAGTTTGTGAATAAAGAAAAGGTCTTACATGCTAGTATCCTCCCACTGCCTGAATATTAAAGAATACACACTAAAAGAAGACGTATCCCCCAGACCTCCATGAACAAACTCTATTTACAACATCCTGATGGGAAGTGCAGAACCTGCATCTGCTTCATTTCCCATCTCTTCGTATCACTTACTAAGAAAGCCAGAATGTCAACTTTACACTATTTAAACACATACTCATGTTTAAAACAGCACTTATAACATCTTTACAGCCTAAAACTTGGAAGACTAGGAACTCATATTTTGTCTGGTTTGTGTCTGAGTGTTTTGTTGTTTTGGGTTTGTTTTTTTTAATTTGTAAAACAAGCTTGGAGAAGAAGTGATAACGTTGTGTCAAAGTTTATGCAGAATGTTTTATTTTATTCTTAGAAGTCTAATCTAAGATTGGAGTTTGAACCTGGAAAAACCAGCAGCAACATTTACCAGGTGTTTCTCCCTGGAGAAAGAGTAGCCACTCAGGAAATCCTAAAATGAAATGCAAGTCCATGGGAAGGCAAAGAAACCTGAGTGAGCTGTTACTATTATGAAAGAAAGAACACCTTTGCATTCTTACAGAGGAGAATAGTAATTTTGTACTATGGCAAGGCCAGGAGTGAAGAGCACTCTCAAATTTCAGATGTACACGTAAGATATCCTAAGCAAGGTGTACACATAAGATATTGTAAGACCAACAAAGCCGTGTGACAGAATTGTGGAATTATCGATCAAGCCACCCTGCATTCCTTCTATAAAAACTGAATGAATAAGGAAGAAGTACACAACGGTGGAACTGACAATCATAATTAAACAAATGGAACAACAGTCCTGTGATCACATCCAACTGGAGAAATTTAATACAAATTTAAATTGAAAGACCAATTACTCTTCTCAAAGACTCACATTGGAGCTTCCCTTATATATGATGACAGATTAATACCAATCTCTTGTTTTGGCAATAAATCAAGAGTTCAACTCCATAGAAGCAGATGGAATAATTACAAAGAAAGGGCATTTCCAAAATAGAACAGCAGTACTGAAAGGATAGAATTACTATTGACATAAGCCAATTTTATGACTTAACTGAGAAGAGTAAAAACTGATGCTGCATAGCATAAATAAGAGATGAATGAAAGGGAAAAAAGCTTCTAAATCATCAGCCAACTTAAATGTTTTGTGGAGAAGTCATACACCAAGGATAAAAATTACAAAGAAGAAGTATTTGAAATTACAAACTTCTGAATCAATTTCTAAATGTGTTTTACTTCTTCTCTGCTCCAGTATTATGTTCTTCAACAGAGGAACATTTAACTACAGAGCTATGCCCTGGTCCTGTGTAAGGCAAGTAGCCTTCTCAGCCAAAACAATCCATGGCTGAAGTCTTTTCCTACTCTGTCCTCCTTGCCAGAAACCTAATGTCCTTTTCTGAAAGTTAACTGTGATGTTTGCACATGGTTACAGCATTGCATAACACAGTGTTTTGACTGCTAAATTCACTCAGAACTGTAGATGTAGTAACAATTAATTTAGCATCAAAAACTGATTACTCATTAATAATTGCTCTGATTTCCAAAAATATTGTAAAAAGCTTGATTTTTGCCTTTTTCCTCAGTTCTCTGAGGAAAGGTCTTAGTCAAGTCTGACAGAAGCACTCTGAACTTTTCAGAGACAAACTAGAAAATCCTGCCCCTCACATGCTTGGTGCACAATCTTGAAGAAGTAACTTTGCTTTTAATATGCTTCCATTTCTCAGATTTCTTTCAAAACTCCCTAATCCTATTTCTAGCTGATTACAGACTTCTACAAGTTTAAGACTATTCAAACACTGTCTTCAGAAAACAAGGCCTTAATGTTCAGGAACTTTCACACAAAGTCCAGAAACTAAAAGGATAAAGGACTGCTAGGAAGCCAGTCAAGGTTAGAGAGATTAATTTTAAAAGAAATCCTATAATGCTACAATTTTATGTCCTACTTAAAATGACAATGGCTCCTGAAATCCTGCAAGTATGCAGAATTTAACTCTGTCAGTCAAGTTATGACAGAATATAATGAAAGAACCCAAAAATCACATAGATTTTTAGGTTAACTTTCTGACCTATGTATATATCAGTCTTTAAATACAACTGTATGTTACCACCTAAATTATCCACTATACTTGCCAGAACTTCAGGAACAACACATTTATATAAATGATACTTATGAAAAAATTTAAGCCTCTGAAACAACTTCATTTTGGGGAGAATATGATAAGGATAGGGACGAAAAGGTTTATTTTCTCTTCTAATACACACCTTGGAAGTGCTTTGCATAAACTTACAGATTTTCTACACTGAAATCCAAAGATTGTGCTTAGAGAACTTACTAATTACATGGACTCTATATAACATTATCTGATCTTGTATTTCACACAACATAAACACAGAACTAGTCTGCCACTAGTGCAAGATTCTTTCTATTACCAGCACTGCAGAAATCCAAATTAACCTGATGTACGGATAAACACAGTAAAACCTAACTATAGGTTTACAGTTTATTCCAAATGCCTCCTGTCTCCAAGCATAACCTAAATGAAAACAACTTTAAATTGGCTGAACAGCAAGGCAGTTAAAACATTTATAAAAATATCCCTCTGCTAATGCTTTTAAAATTAGAAATTATTTTAATTAATTTTAAATCCATGGTTCAAGACTGCCTGAATTTTCGAAAAGATCAAACATGTGGGCATTCCTTTGGTTGTGTTTCTATATGAAATGGAAAAGATAAGTTACCTTTTTCTTCAGCAGAAAGAAATGCAATACAAAATGTGGACACGGTATATGAAGTATTTTATGCCACGGACAGGGGTTTTTTATCTATTTAGAGAAATTAAGTTTATGGCTCTACTGAGAAGGTGCTACTAGAGACTAGAAAAGTCGTCCCCAACAGGTAGTTTAAACCACAACCGGAATAACTCACTCTTCTTGGCAGCCTGCAGTATTGCTATGAAAACTTGCAAAAAACTAACTCAACCGCCTTTTTCCCATGAGCTGATCCAACTCAGTACCGGAGGGCCAGCTCCCGGTGAAGGGGAAGGAGCCCGACCTCTCTGCTGCTGCCCGCTCAGTCTCCCGGGTTGCGGTGGGCTGCCCTCTGCAGCCCCCGGGCAGTGTCCCCGCGAGGCAGCCTTCCTGCTGGAACGGAACCGGAGGAGGGAGGAAAGGCGGGGGGGTGGGACGCAGAACTTCTGCGAGATTTCCAGCCGAGTTTGACACACACTTTCCCCGGCTAGCGGTGGGGGCCCGGCGGCGCGGTACCCACTCCCCACAAGGGTAGAGGCGGGGGCGGTGGGTACTCACTGATTAGTGGGGGGCGCGTTGAGCGGAATGGCCACCTCCTCTTCCTCGTACTCCGGCCCGTCCAGGGAGTCTCCCTCGTCCACTGTCCCCAGGCCTCCGGCCAACGGGGGCGGCGGCGGCGGCAGCGGGGGGAAGCCGGGATCGGCAGCCCCAGCGGCCGCCGGAGGGGCTGGCCCCGCGCCCAGCTCCAGCAGCCCCAGAACCGAGCACAAAGCCGTCCCGCCTGGGGGGCCGCCGCCGACCAGGAAGGGGCCCTGCGGCTCCGGCGCCCGGCCCCGGCACACGGCGGGGCAGTGCCCCAGCTCCCCGGCGGCGGCGGCCCCCGCCATCCCGGCCGCAGCACCCGAGCCGCCCTCCTCACCCGCGGCCTCGGCCGCCATCATGTTGAGCCTCGCCCCCCTCCGCCGGCCGCCTCACGCCGGGGAGGAGGCGACAAAGGGGCTCCGGCCCCCTGCCCCCACCCCGCCCCGCCCCGCCCCGGCAGGCAGCGGAGCCGGGACGCGGCCGAAACTTCCCGGCGGAGACGGGCCGGGAACAATGCCCGGCTGGGCGGGGGCTGGGCTGCTTCGCAGGGCCCCGCGCGGCTGCCTCGGCCCGCGGCCGCCCGAGGGAAGCACCGCCCGCCCGCCCGGGGAGGTCCGCGCCTGCGCGGCACCTCCGCGCCTGCGCGGGCGGCGCGGCCCCGGCCGGGCTGTGCGGGACCGTGGGTGAGGGTGAGTGGGGCCGTGCGGGCCGGGGAAACAAAGGGCTCGTCCCGCCGCCCAGAGGCTGGGAACGCGCGGGACTAGGCAAGGATACACTAGTTCAACCCAACATGAGCACTGTAACCTTGAGCCCGTGTGACCCAGCACCAGATCCAGGTGCTTCTTGAACGCCTGCAGGGATGATGACTCCATTACCTCCCTAGGCAACGTGTTCCAATGCCTGACCACCCTGAGTCAAGAAACGCCTTTTTAGGTGCCTTCCAGCTCATCTTACTCTGTAGGATTCTGTGTAATCTGTATCTCCCCCGTCTCGGTTTCAGGCCGGTTCCCCTGGTCGTGCCACTGCAGGCGCAGTACAAGGGACCAGTCCCCACCTCACTCCACCCTCCCTTCAGGTATTGATAGAACAAGTGGAAACAGTTCTGGCAAAGGAGGATTAAGACAAAATATTAGGAAAAAGTTTTTCACTGAAAGAGTAGTCAAGCACTAGAACAGGCTTCCGGGGCAATGGTGGACTCGCCATCCATGGAAGTGTTCATGTGGGGATGTGATGTGTGGGGGTACAGTGGGGGACCTGTCAGTGTTAGTTTGATGGTTGGACTCGATGATCTTGGTGGTATTTTCCAACCTTAATGATTCTGATTCTATTGTAACAATAAATTTTAAAAAATACATCCTGGTGGTACTGTTTACCTTGTAAGAGCTGTGACTCCATTGCTACTTTGCTCTGTACTTCCCTGAAGTTGTGTTTTTTTCATGTTACTCAAGCTTGCAAGCTCTCAACCCTGCCTTCTGCAAACCTATACCTACCTTCATCATCAATCATTTTTCTCCCTTAAGTGGGTTTACTTAATACACCAGCTTCACTTCACACCTAAGTACCTCTGGGATCAAGAAGACGTCAGGTGATTGCCATTACCAGGCAATACAATATGTAGATATCTTTAGATTTTATCCCCCCCCCCCCCCCCCGCCCCCCGCAGTGTTAAAAGAGCTGACAAATAGCAGCACGTTGACACTTGCATGTCTCTCTATGGTTCTCAGAAGGCATCTAAACATTCAGGTTTTCAAAGCTTTGCATTACCCAAAAGTATTAAGTGAATTTTTCCTGAGGCCACTAAAACAAACTGCTGCTCCCACTTTCACAGCTCTCAAGCTCTTTTTATCTGCTGAAATTGTTTCATATCTTTCCTTCTAAGGGCAAACTCTGCTTCCAAGTGACACTACTAGAAATTATGCTGATTTTGTGCCCACCATCACAGTGAAAAGAGAAGCTGGCTCTAGCCCTCAATTTATACCACTGTAATACATCAATTTTCTGTTGTTTTTCTGCTTTAAGAAATCGTAATTTCAAAGAATGTTGTAGGCTGCTGTCTCTGTGGGTTTCCCTTTACTGCTTCTTGCTTTCCCTCACAGATTTCTAAACAAAATAATTTTAACACAGCCTTGTCAGCGTAGTAGTAGTAATAAGCCTAAATATAGAAATGCAGTGTAAATATTTATAAGATTCCCTTTTTGAGGCAAGCTTTTCTAAGTGTCTTCTGGAGCTGCAGCATGTGTGTGGGGGCGTGGGGACTAGAAAGACAGCTGTGCTAAGAATTTCACTCAGAAGGGGGTAGTGTGTCTACAACACTCTTGCAGGAGGTTTATTTTGGTGAGAACAGTTTTAAATTTGGGAAGGATTCTGCAGAGAAAGAGCTTCTAGTAATATCAGCTGAGCTGTTGCCTCTCTGCACCTGACACTCCTATTCTGTTCACTCTGCAGGCAAAGTTGCCATGCCAAGTCACTAGATGCTGGACCCACATCACCTTGGGTCACTTTTTAAGCCTTGGAAGTCGACTCCCTCTTTAGAATCATGGAATATCTTGGATTGGAAGTGATCTATAAGGATTATTGAGTCCAACTCCCTGCTCCTTTCAGGACTATTCAAAACTACAGCTACAAGCCTTCCTGGGACTTTTTTTAAATTGATGTATTTGGATGAAGGGGCAAGTGTAATGATATTTTTCTTGATACTTCTTGAGCTTCTGCAAATTTGTCCTTTTCTGAAATCCCTGGTATAAATGACACTGGGATAGTCAGTGCTTCATCCCTGCTGTGCCAGAATGGTGTAAGGCTAGACTCCCTGAAAAGGGCATTTGTGTGTTCCCTAGTTTGAGCTAATATAATAGTACAAATTGTGAGAACAGTGATGGGGGAAACGTTCCAGCCAGATGTATACCAGATTAGGAGTTCAGGTGTTCAGGCTGGGTTTGCCACTGATTTGCATGGCATTGGGCAAGTAATTCGAGCAAGGTTATTTCTTCTCCATCAGTAAAATGAGAAGCTATTTCACAGATATGTCAGAGAATCAGCTGGGGCTTTTTACAACATTTGAAAGCTGTGGCACAGTATTTCAGTTTCTGAAAGAGAAGGTGTTGCTTGGATAGTAGGTACAAATGCCACGAAACCTTCCCTTTCACTCATTATTTCCTGCTTCTCTCTTCTACCTGAGCACAGTTTATTTTCACTTTTTCAAAGTGTTATCCTATTTCAGAAATTAATAGCAGGAGAGGAATTTTCAGTCTTTCAATCATAGGACAGAGTGATAACAGAGAAGATTTCCTGTGATGAAGAAACTGGAATGCTCCAACTATTCCAGTTCTTCCCCTTGTACTCCCACAAATATAAAATAAATAGTTGCAGAGAGTGCTATTTCTTCCTACCTGCATAGGTATTCCTACCTTGAATATTGATATTTTTATTTCCTGTGATTTAAATTCTCTACTTTCATAATGTTTATATTTTGTTTCTATTGAATAAAGCTGACTGTTCACAGACTGGTGATCGTCATTGAACGGTCATCATCACTGCTTTCATATTTAATTTTGGGTCTGTACTGTCAGTCTTTCCATACTCACAGTACAATTTAGAAATTGACTACTTTGTTTGTATTGAATCTCTGAACAGATCAGCAATGCTAAGAGAGTTTTAAAATATTTCCCTTCATTTTAAGACTTCAACAGTTTTCAAATGGTATTTTTGGTTCATGATTTTTTTATTATTATTGATTTTTGAGAAAATTTTTGTTACATGAGAAATCACCAATCTCAAACTCCAAACTCTTCCATAACCTTTGTCCCTACTGATTTTTCTTCTTCATTGTTTGATATCTTTTCAAACAAATGTTTTAAGTTGGAGATGAGTTAAGCACAGATAAAAGACTACAGTTAAACAAATTTTATTCTGTCTTGAGAGTCAGTATGTTCATGAATTTGAAATTCATTAGGAAATTACTGATGGATCAGTACCTTTATTTTTGTCTTTTAAGCAGTGTCCAAAGTATACGGTCTTGCACAGCCCTGGGTTGGTTCCAACTTGGAGTTGTCAGTGTTGTGTTTTAATTTACAAACTAACCAAATTCAAGAGAGAGAGACTGGATGAAACTGGTCAGTAAAGTGGAACCCAAACTGCGAGTCATGGATCTGGCATTCCAGAGACAGATACTGTTAGTTGCCAGCCACAGTCTTTAAGTATGTTGGAGATTAAAACAAACAAAAACAATAAAGATGTAAGTTACAGTCACAGAGGTGGCCACATATTATCTTAGCACACAGAAGGCAATTGAGACCACACTGAAGAATATTTATCTTAATTGCTTTGAAACACTGTAATTTTTTCATATGTGATTTTCATAGATGTCTTTGTCCTTGTCTGTCCTCTCTGGCAAATTTGCTGTCTTTTTTGATATATAATAGTTAATTAATCAACACCAGCATTTTTCCTCTTCTTTGAGAGTTAGTTTATTTGCTAGTGCTGGTTTCAACTGGGGTAGAGTTAACTTTCTTCAGGGTGGCTGATAGGAGGCTGTGTTTTGGATTTGTGCTGAACACAGGGTTGATAATACAGAGATGTTTTTGTTATGGCTCATCAGGACTTGCACAGAGCCAAGGCCTTTTCTGCTCTTCATGCATTTGGCATGCTGGCAAGAAGTTGGGGGTGCATGGGGGCTGGGAGAAGACACAACCAGGACAGGCAACCCCATCTGACAAAAGGGATATTCCAGACCATGTGACATCATGCTCAGTATATAAGCAGGGATAAGAAGGAGAAAAGAGGGAGAATATTCAGAGTGAGGGCATTTTTTTTCCCAAGTCACCATTACACGTAATGGAGCCCTCTCTCCTGCAGATGCCTTCTTTTGGGAAGCAGTGGATTGATTCCTTGTTTTGCTTGTGTGCATGGTTTTTGCTTTCCCTGTTGAACTGTCTATACCTCAGCCCATGAGTTTTCTGTCTTTTACCATTCCAATCCTCTCCCTAGTCCTACTGGTGGGGCAGTGGGCAAGCAGCTGCCTGGGGTTGGCTGCTGGCTGGGCTTTTAAACCATGACACCCTATTAACCCAACACCCTTTAACTTTAGTAGAATACAAAAAAGTGCTGTGTGATTGCTCTGTCAGTCTTTCTTAATGGCTGTGATCCTTTTATTATAATTCCTTACTATTGTCTGTGTTTAAATGCAAGAGAAACCTTACTATTTATATTTACCCATGTTTATAATTTATGCTTTCATAAAAAGCATGTTTGGATTCTCCCATGAGCCTGTATATACTGTCTCCATGTATAGATACACTGAACAATTATGTTACGTTTTATGCAACACTAAGGTTATCCTCATCTTTGGGAGCTAATTTGTTAGTTATTGAGTTTTTTCCATAAGAAGAAATGAAAAACTGAGTTGCAAAGCACAACTTTTTTTCAATTCTAAACATGAAAATATTTGTGTGTAGTAATTTCCCTGCTTTGTTAATTACATCTAACTTCCATAATGGTTCTCAGTAATGATAGAGCTTAGGTTTCTGCAGCATGTCTCTGGCTGATGATGGACAAAAGTTACATGTTGACAAACATCTTTGTATTTTTGCAGCTGCTCAGGTATCCTTTGGATGTTTGTATAGGTGCTTCTACAGCAGCTATGGAAAGGAAAAAAGCATGATAAGAATGAACAAACAGGAAAATATAATTACACTTTTAATACCTACAGAACTTCCTCTGAGACCAGTGACATAACCTGCACAAGATAAATCCAGCTGTTGCATGGAGGACTATCTTTCATTTCAAATTTGGGTAATTTTTGTGCTGTTTACTCTGAAATTTTTAAATATACTGCTAATAACCATTGAGGAATGCATCATTCTCACTGATTTCAATAAAATAATTTTTCAGTTTGTAGTTATTAGTTTCAATGGCTTAACATAAAATATCTACCTATATATTCTGTTTAAATAAAGGATATTTTAGGGCATAGCTACATTTATAACCTATTAAAAAATCTTTAATGCATATATTAGTCAATAGGCTCATGTTCTGCATTGATGGTAGAAATTGTTGTCCTGCTTAATAGAACAATTAAGGACTAAAAGTCTAGATGTAGCTGTAATATAATGTAGTGTAGTATGAGAGCTATATATTGGTCGTTTCAAGGAATGCTTATATAATGAAGCTCATAAAATAATAATAGTGGAAATTATTTTGAATTTAAAATTTTCATGTAAGTTTCCAGGAAAAGAATTTCCATGTAAGTTACCAGGAAAAAAAAAATCAATTCTTTTAAACATATATTTTTAAATTAACATCTTCATGAACTGTCATTGAACACTGAAAAGTAAGGAGAGAAAATGCTGATTCATGTAACAAATGTTTCTTTATCTATGTAGCCAGGTCTAATTTCCTGGACATCAGATCTGTATGAAACCAATTATGTTTTAAAATGTCTGTTCACATGGTGCTATCAAATCTTCTGTATACACTTACTGACCGTACAGAAACTAGTATTTACATGTGAGACAAATAAAATGTATTTGCAAAATGAGTAAATGTATCTAAGGTCGTATTTACACATCTAAAGCATCCGTTCTGTATATGAAGATTCCTGTTTCCTTATGTATACACTCGCATGAAACAAGTTCCTTCATATGTTTCACTGGGATAGTTTAGGTGTCCTACTCTTCTGCTTACAGTTTAATTTCTGTGTCTTCCATCATGGGATGAATTTTTCCATTAAGATACGTTTCTCAATTAGGAAGAAGAAATCAGTTGTTAAAATCCAATACGCTAACTCTGATTCTTAGGATTGTTATAGGATTCTATGACTTAAGATGCTGAATTAGTCTAATTGCAAGATTTAATAGGTAAAATGCTGTGATATATATTATGTAACTGCCCAAACTCCCAAACTTCTTGATCTTATACTGTATTAATCTAAATATTTACTTCTCACATAGTCTATTTATCACTCTTTCCATACTATTATGTTTATTGCTTATGATAGAATTTACTTGTATGAAGCAATTTGTTTAAGCTAGTTGTATTTCTGTTGTTGACTTTGAAATCAGTTCCAGAGCAGGAAACTACTAGGGGTAGGAACATACGTAGTCTATAGTTTTAAGGAGTGATGTAACTCATTATAGAATAACCCAAACATACTCACACAGTGATTACTCAATCTTAATTTACTGTGTATTGAATTCTAAAAGGTATTAAACAATTCAACCAGCTATCATTTCACTATTCTATTTAAATCAGAAGTATCTAATGGTTTAATGGTGATAATGTTGAATGCAATTGCTTTAAAGGTATAGAAGTCTTATATACGTGCTTCAACATGACATTCATGACAATTAGGAAAATGGGAAGTTCAAACATTGCATCTGATGTATGGCATCTGCTACATGGGGCAATTGTTGTAGCAGCAGTTAGCTACAAATAATACTAGTTTCATTTGACATTTAAATGATAACTCATTAATACTGTTCAAATTTAATCCAAGATTTTCCAAGATGTGCTGGTATATAGTTGTTCATTTGCTGCTTTTTCAGCACCTGTGAATAGCTTTGCAGACTTCACTGATATTGCACAATTTGCAGGGATATCCATTTCCTCATAATGAGCAATGACACATTGATTTTTCTACCTTTATTTCTGTAAAACAGTGAAAGATTAACTGTTTGGAGAAGTATATCAATCACAGAGTATATAATATGAATACACGAGGCTTTGGCTGTATTTTGGAAATTGTACTGTGTAAACAGCAGCGTGTGTGCTTATAACAGTAGCGGGGTTTAGCACAGTGAATAGGAAATTAGGGAAGGATAAATACTAATATCCTTCTAACTAATGAGAAATTGCAGTGTACATGGTAAAAAAGAAACAAGGAACTGCCCTGGCATACACAAGGAATAGGCACATCTAGTCCCTTCAGCAGGTGAGCATAGGGGCACCATGATGGCTTCGGCTTTAAATTCATGCCAGATGGTGGTCAGAAATTCCCAGAGGAACAAAGTCAGACTGGCAGATTTCAGACAAGGTTACAGTCCCTTTCTAATGGATTTAGAGGTGGTCTTCACTATGTAGGTATTTGAGCCTATTGCTCCATTATTTAAATCTAGGGGGAGATCTCCCTCTAGCCACAAATTAGGTCATGTTACATCTGCACAAGAGAAGACAGTGTCCCTTCTCACTCACACAGGATGCTTCTTAATATTGGTGCTTTTCAGGTTTTATGTATTAGCAGGGGAGTGGAGGGCTGACAGATCCAGTGGTAACCTGCTACTCTTAATTGGGCTTGCATTTGAAAGTCTGACTATTCCATGCCTCAGTAAAGCAGATAATAATTGAAGAAGGTATGGGCTTGTGTATGTGATTTCAGCAATGCACAAGATGCTGTTCCAGTCTACAACTGAACTCACATATCTGTAACTCAGATTTCCTCTGGGTAATAATGTATTCTTGTGGGAATGAAAATTTGCATCGACATAAATTTGTTTAGTTACATCTGTGCCAAACTGTCTAGTAATTCTGCATTTGCCTTCCTCCTTTGCTTTCTCACCCTTCCAGCCACTCTACTGTCCTAACCAGCCAATCCACCTATTGGCGTCACCAACCTCTGTTCCCCAGGGAATAGAGTACCTGGACAACAGGAATGCCTGACATTAGCTCCTTGTATGAATATCAGTGTTTGGCCATATTCTGCGTTTTTCTATCCCTCAGTTGGGATACAGCATAGCTAGAGTATGTACTATTTTTGTTAGACCTTTACCATTCCTCATCACCTAACTTAAGATCATGGATCATATCAGACTCTAGGAAGAAATTAAAGCAAATCCTACCTATCAGGTACAGAAAACATGGCATATTTGAGAGTAGTACCATGTTGGTGGAGAAGCAAGGTTTCAGATTAATTGCTCTGCAGTGCTAGAGTACTGTACCAACAATTCCATAAACAGCAATATGAAAACTTTATCATCAGTGTCACATCAAGAGTTTTACACATTACCAACTGCTTAAGATCTTAAATTGGTGAGACTCATTGAAAAACAGCAATCCTGTTAACATCGACTTCAGCCACAAGGTACATGATACCATGTTTTAAATGTAAAAATTGCCATATTAAAGGAATAGGAATGGGCTATCTCCATCTTGCTTTCTTAAATACCTTCCAGGGTGATAGCAATTTGTATGAAGGGCCAAGACAGGCCCACACCTGGGAGGAGAGTTGCTCAGCTGTGTCATGAAGCCCATTATCACACTTCCCCCCCAATGGAGGGGGAAGAAGAGAGATGGGAAACATTATTCCCTGATTTTATTTTTGTACCTTTGCTTGTATTTGTTGTACCTTCACTTGTAATTTTTGTCATATCTTCCTCAGTCTTCATTAAGAGTTATGTATTTCCTTTGCTGTTGCACAGATTAGCAGAATATCTTTCAATATTAAGCATCATGTGTAATGATGAATTAAATAAGCCTCAAAAGGAAAACTCCTCTTAACAGAGTTTACTGTAATTATTTTTTAATTCAAAGATAGCACTAAGAAACCTATGCCATCTTTGGGTATCCTTATTTTAAATGAAGAACAGCTTATCTATTATCAAGTGTGTCCAATATGGCAGATAGGCTGTACTCTGCTAATGGAGGCATCTCTGAGATGGGTGGTTCCACAGCATGTTTTAAAGTACACAGAAAGAGAGAAAGATAGAAAGGGATGTACCTCAAATATTTAAAAACAAACAAAAGAACTGAACAACCCAAGTGCCATTCTGGGAAGACAGAGGTTGTACTAACATTCTTCAGAGTCTTTAGTGTTACAGAAATTTGATATTGCAGTTGTCCAAATCCAGAAAATCACTGGAGCTCACTGCAGCTCACTGCTTTATTTTATTTTGTAAAAGTAACAGCATAATAAAGAAGGCTAATAGAAATACTGAAAATCATTAAGAATGTGGAACGTTAACTTAGCATTTAATGGAACCATAGAACCACAAAATGGTTTGGGTTAAAAGGGAACTCAAAAATCATCTAATTCCACCCCTCTGCCATGGGCAGGGACATCTTCCACTCTCGCAGGTTGCTCTCAGGCCTGTTCAGCCTGGTCTTGAACACTGCCAGGGATGGAGCAGCCACAGTTTCTCTGGGCAACCTGTGCCGGGCCTCACCACCCTTGCAGTGAAGAATGTCTTCCTAATATTTAATCTAACCCTGCCCTCTGACAATTTAAAGCTATTTCCCCTTGTCCTGTCACTCCACACCCTTGCCAATAGTTCCTCTCCAGCTTTTGGAGCCCCTTTAGGTGCTGGAAGGGGTTCTAAGGTTTCCCTGGAGCCTTCTCTTCTCCAGGCTAAACACCCCCAGCTCTCTCAGCCCATTTCCATAGCAGAAGAGCTCCAGCCCTCTGACCTTCATTGTGGCCTCCTCTGGACTAGCTCCAACAGATCTACATCCTTCTTACAATAAGGACCCTACAGCTGAACATAGTACTAACAGGTGGGGTCTCACCAGAGCAGAGCAGAGGGGGAGAATCAAATCTTTTTACCTATTCTAAGTAATACCATTTTTCAAGAACTAATTCCCTCTGCTCATAGAAATGGAGGATGAAGGGTGAAAGAAACCTAAGAAATCCACATGGAGTGTGTCATTCTTTAAAACCTATTTAGGTAAGATAAGGAACAAAGCCTGCTAACAGTGTTCCTGTACAGACCCACTCAGTTTAGAAGAGTCATTTCAGTGGAACATCAGAGTAACGCAAAGTCATCAATACTGAACCATTTTAAGAGCTTGTGGGAGCATCACATTTTCAAGCTTTGGAACCAAGGAGGAATATCAACTCACCCTTGTTTTGACTGCTTACAATTCTGTTGCTTTGAGAAAGAAATGTTTGTGTTAATTTGAAATAGTTTAGTTCTGTTTTAATTTTCATGTTGCGTAGTAAATGCAGTATGTTGTCATAATTAAAAAGGTTAATTAAGTCCCTTGAATTTTCTTTTTCAGATATTTTGAGAGGGTAAAACTGAGCAAAGCCAAATGCTGAAGCCTTTATATATTTTAAGAAACATTTCAACCTTTTCAGTTTCCCACTCAATATACATAAAAATGGCATTATAATCTCACCCTGATATAAGCTGTTTTCACAACTGTGTTTTCAAATAGAGTCTGATCCACTCCAGGCTCTCTATAGTGATAACCACATGCAATTTGACTCACAGTTAGGGAAGATGTGTTGCACAATTGCTAATGCCCTCTGAATGTATAATTATGCTTCTTGGTTTTGGGCTTTCTTTTTTTCAGTGAAGATCAGTGTGCCTCTTATTCAGAGTATGCAAACTGCTTGGTATTATGCCATGAATATTTCTCCCCACATGTCAAATTGGCTGGCATTTACATAGAAACAAAAGAAGAGATGGTTGTAAGAGCAGAGATCAAAATAATCCTAAATATTGTCTGGAAGAAAAATTGTACAAACGCTCCACCTGAACTACCATGTTGTAGTCTTTCCTTTAAAAAACTGAATGCTTTGAGTGAAAGTACTTATACACCTATAGTCACTTACTGGATAGAGATAGATCTGAACTACAAAAAAAAAAAAAAAAAAAAAAAGGCAAAACAATTTACGTGAAAACATTCAAATACTGTGTAGTGAAACATGGCACTAAAGTCTATTGAAATGTTCCTCTAAGAGCAGGCTAGATTCATTAAAATCAATATGTAATAGGTTTTGAATAACGATGGTGACTTGAATAGCTGTGAGATGACAAAGTACATAAAAGGGAGGTAACTGAGGAGGACGAAGAGGAGACTGGATAAAGTGCTTTAAATCTACATGCTGTGATGAGAACAACAACAACAAAAAAAATTTATATATCTTGAAGGACTAACATCAAGTTCATTTTCTGCTTTTGGCAATTAATACTTAATTCTGGTTTCATAAAAGGAACAATATTTCATGTTTAATCATTGAAAGGTGGGAATGATTTTTTAAATTAAAAAGTTATTATTTAATATAGACAATAACAGATACAAGGAATTTTGTTTTTAGCATTCTTACTCAGGCAAAATCACATTACACCAAAAGAAGAGTGGATCTGTTCTCTTTAATTCTTGGCTATACATACTGTGTATATATATGTCTATACATATATACACACTGCATATATATATTTGGATGTACTACACCATTCAAGTAAAAAGGGGGAGGCATGTGAAGTTTTTTTGCATAGAAGGTGAGTGGAGTAAAAAATTGCAGAGACCAATACAGAGGTGTTTATTTTAAGATGTTTTTCTGCTGACCCTCTGGTATTTCTCTGACAGAACCATATCCCACACTGTCCATCAGTAGAGGAAACCATCACTAAAGCTACTGTACTAGCTCATTCCATTATTTGGGAATGCTCTTAAATCAGCTTTGTAATTCTCAGTAAAAACACAAAGCTTTCTTGATGTTCTACATAGCTGCCATTTATCAGCTATTATGCTATTGAACAAAGGCATTCTTTTTCACTGAAAAACCTCAGTAACTTTTTTTTTTGTTATGCTTATCTTCCAGAAAAATGCCACTCTGTCTCACTGATGAGAGAATTAATGTTCTTTGTATTTGAAGTTTTCTCTCCATTTAGTTTTAAAGGCAACTGTAAAAATTTAACATTTGGACATGAAAGACCATAGCTTTTATATGTTTATTTGTCTATATTTTACATTTACCACTGTAGAGGGTTATTGTCATTACTCATTGTTCCATTTATTCAATAAGATCTAGTACTATAGAAAAGGGAGAATTTTGTTCAGGCATACACTTCTGAATATAACTGTTTGATTGCTAATCTAACAATATAGGGATTTTTCGTTCCATTTTTTTGTGTTTCGTGGGTTTGGTTTGATCCATCTCATCGCTTTTTAAAGGAAGAGCAAAAAAGGAAGCAGAAAAGGAGGTCCTCTCTCCTCTCTTGGAGTTCTTTATTATGTGGATAGCATTTACTTTTCTAAGTATGTGTTTCTCCTTGAGGGATTTTACAGTTTTGAAATATCAGTTCCTGCAAATAGCAAATCCAGTCATTCTGAATGAAATATACCCAGCCTTTAACAAGTGCAAAGGAAAACCTAATGCTTCTAGTGGAATGCAGGGAGAACCATTTGTCTGTTTTGGGAGATTAACTTCAAAAGGAAAGAGCTGTCAAGGGAATAAAAAATGCACAAGTGCTGTAGCATTAAAGGAGGTTGTCTTTATTCTGTTTACAAGACAAATCCTATAATTTCTTGTATTTTGAGCTATGTATTTATAAGTAATCATTAAAAACTTTTCTTTATTTCAAATGTTACCAGCAGATTTTACAAATCTGAGCAAAATGCCACAATGTACACAATTTATAAAATCCCAGGAGGGGTAAGGAAGAAAATGTGTAATGTATTTAATAATACCAACCTCATATTACACACACACACACATACACACACAATCACTCTCCCCACCCTCAAAAAAATGTATAAAGTTTGGACCATTATTCTCCATTCTTCCATTTCATCATTTTATTACTCTTGGGTGCTTACTTTAACAACCTCACTGATGGTTGACTTCTAGTCCAACAGGACCTTTAGGGTTTAGTGCAGAGCTGCTTTCCAACTGAGTGGTCCCAGTATACACTGATGCCTGGGGTTGTTGTTCTCAGCTGTAGGATTTTGCAATTCTTGAACTACACAATCTTTATGTCAACCCATTTCTCCATCGCTCTGGATGATAGCACAGCCCTCTGGCATATCGCCCACTCCTAGTATCAGACTGTCCTCACAGTGCCATATCTGCAGCAAATTGAGGGTGCACTTTCCACCACCATCAAGTTCATTTGCAAAGATTTTAACTCATTTCCTGTGATTTGAGGGTGGGCAAGCACTGAACTAGCAAGTTACTACCTGTTCTTATAAGAAGTCAGGCATAACAATACAGTCACACAGAAATAATAAAAAATGGGTGGTTTGACGTTTGAGGTTAAAGCAAGATGTTTGTATCATACAAAATTCAATAGCAATGATACCTTACTGTGGTCTTCCTTCATAGTCCAGTGACAGAGTGAATGCTTGACTTTTCTTCTCCAAGTCTATGTGCAAGAGAGAATTCAGCAAGTCCTCCATCTAATTCAAAACTGTGAGCTTAAACATTTGAAACCCATCAGGCTGGAGATTCAACCAGGCAAGGTAAACTCTGTTCCATTGCTGTATCCATTGATCCTGATTTTCTCTAAGCAAATGCTTGGGGGGAAGAGTTATCTGTTATCAGAAGAGTCTAGCACTTCTCCTTTAAAGCCAGAACTTTATGACTTTGAGGCCCAGTGCCAAACAAACAAGGGAAGATATAATTTATTTGTTGCAGGAGAACTAACATTAAATTAAATTTAAGGGTTTTTTTCTCCTACTCCTGTAATGTCAATTTTGAGAAATGTGTTAACTACTTTGTGCTTATATTGTGACAACCATAGATGATTTCACTAGAGCCCTGAGTACAAGTATGGTGAAGTGTCACGCAAGAGTTGGTATCTTTTGCCCCTATACAGAAATAACCACTTCCTTTTCAAAAGTAATTCAGAATATCTGAGTCATTAAGGGTCTGTTCTGAGAGAGCTGTTTCCACCATGTTGCTGTTTTTGTGGTTTGCTTAATGTGCAAGTCATCTACACTAGCTTTACTTCGGTTTCAGATTCGTGCCCTTGTCATCTCTAGAGGAAAAAAAGAAGATAATATTTTGAAACAAAATACCATAAAATCACAGAATAGTTGGGGTTGGAAGGGATCTCTGAAGATCCAGCCTCTCTGCCAAGGCAAGGTCATGGGTGGGTTTTGAAAAGCTCCAGACAGAGACTCTAAAACTTTACTGGGCAGCCTGTCTCAGTGCTCTGCTACCCCCATTGTAAAGAAGTTCTTCCTTATTTTGAGATGAGACTTCTTGTGTTTTGTATTATGGCCACTATTCCTCATCCTGTCACTGGGGACCACTGAAAAGAGTCTGGCACCTTCCTCTTGGCACTTGACTTCAAGATGTTTATATGCATTAACAAGATTCCCTCTCAGTCTTCTCTTCTTTAGACTAAATAGGCTCAGCTCCTACAGTCTTTCCCCATGAGAGATGCTCCAGACCCCTCATCATCTTTTGTGGCCCTTCTGGACCCTCTCCAGTAATTCTTTGTCTTTCTTGTGCTGTGGAGATCAGAAGTGAATATAATATTCAGGATGTGACCTCACTCAATATGAGAATTATTGTAGATAATTGTTCTCTTCCCCTCCCCTCCTCCCCAGTATTGATAGCTGACTTTCTCACCAATGATTTGTGAGAAGGAGGCTGTTCTCTATAGCAAGAGTAAAGGTAATCTTAGAAAATCCAAGAAACCTATTGAGCAAATCAGCTAGCATAATTTAATTTTAAATAGATTTAATTAGCACTACTAGTTAAACTTCTTTGCTACTGACATCATCATCATCATCATCATATCATCATAATTATTATTAACTATATAATTATCAATAATAACAGTAATAATAATAGAAACAAAAAATGACATGTACCTTAGTAGTACCAAACTGCTTTTAATTTCCCCCAGTGGCCTTTCCCTCCCTTCTCTTATCATGTGTTCAGTGTCTTCACTATCTTTTTTATATCAAAGGCCCAAAACAATTAAACAAACAAGTAGTGCAACCTTTGAATTCTCTCTATATAACTTCCTGCCCAATTTTCCATTTAGATATGTAACTTCCTCTTCTACTAAAGTGTTTCACACTTTCTTAGCTAACTCAGCTGCTTAAGATCTAATCCTTATCTCATTTTTACTTAAACATTTGCCCATCTACCAGTCAAGAGGTGTTCCTTTCTCTTTGTGTAATTATAATTATATTGCCATACTTTCTGTGCAAGACAACATTGCAAGAGGGTATGTTTTAAAGTATAACTCCCCAATAGTTACCTTAAATTTTGTAGCCTGAAGTTATAAGAAGTATGAGTAGAGACTCATTGCCATTGAGGTTCATATCCCATGACCATGCACTCATTTTAGGACAGATTTAGGACAGGTAATGTGCAGCCACACCTAGAAACTTGAGTCAGGACCTGGAAATGTAATAGACTTCTGAAGGCAGCAGAAGGTGGTGGAGGGCATTAAAGAGTGAAAGGGTAATTCCATGAGAAACAAACATGTTAGATTTCCATAAGTAAATTATTCTCCACAGATGGTACTGTATGCCTTAACACAAGTAGCTAAACTTAGGCAAAGTACCTCTGCTGAAAATCTGTGGAAGCAATTTCCAGATGTGTATGTTCCCCAAAACAAATTCCAAGAACAATCCCAAAGAGTTAAATAGAGCAGCTCATTTTTTTGTGAAGCAGAATGTGACACATTGCACTCTGTTTACCTCTTTTGTGCTTTTACTTAAAATCCTCAAATGTAGAAACAGTACACCAAAAGAAAAAGCACAAAGAGCTGATGCAGCTGCTGCACAATGAAAACATATTTCAAACTCTATTCATGGCATTCAGAGAGAAGAAAAAACCCAGTTTACATAGAAATTGATTATATTGAGTAAAAATAATCTTAGTAATAACTCCCTGAAATTAAGAGTGCTTTTCTATTTTTTCTTTTTCTTTTCTTTTTTTCTTTCTTTCTTTCCTTCTTTTTTTTTTTTTTTTTTGGCTGAAGGAATAGTGATTTTATGTTTTAGTAAATACCAAATTTGTGTGTGTGGGATGCACTGTAAAGTCTGAGATTTTTTTTATAAATGTAGGTTATGGCACTCATATTTAGCCTTTCCTATGAATCTACTTTAATAGTGGGACCAAATGTAACACATAAACTAAATAATTAATTTCATTGTTCCCCTTCTTGCCACCATCAGGTCAAGATCTGTACAACTTACATGCACCTGGTCCTAATTATATGTTTATTCTTAATTATCTATTATCTGAGATTTTTTTGTTACAGGTAATGAGTTAGAGCTTGAAGCCTGAAGAACTTGTTCTCAGTTCATTTAGGGTTTCTGAAACAGAAAAGATAAGGAGGAACAAAGAAAGAATTTCTTCCTGCCACTTGTGCTGAATTGAAATTAGTTTACCCTTTTTCTTTGTATAAATGGTCTGGAAGTACTGCTTTTTTTTTTTTTTTTTTTTTTTTAATTTCGTTATTCCGGGGCTGTATGTGGCACCCCTTCCCCCTTTTTCTCTCATATACTTCAGAGATGGTATTTCTTTCTTTGTTCCAGATGAAAGGAAGTTTTGCTACTTTTATTCAAATCCTAGTGAGCTGGACAGCTGCCAGAGTTTCCATCAGATGCCTTCAGCTCTAATTACTCTCCACTCAGTTGGAGCTTCAGTTCAGCTATGTCATAGGAAACAAAAATATTTTACTAACAAACCTTTAAGCTTTTATAATGCATGACATCAGTAATCATTAGCACTTCCTGGGCTATTGTTTGTGTGTTTTGAGTGCATAGTTAAAAACATTAGAGCACTTGGATTTGTCCGCAGGCTGTGCAAAAAAAGTACAATAACAGGAGTTTTCACTTTCTCCGTTTTACAGACATAGTATTTTGCATCAGCAATGTATTGAGTTGTATTGGGAGTGTTCAAGACCTAGTTGGATGAGGTTTGGAGCAACCTGATGTAGTGGAAGACGTCCATGCCCTGTCATAAATAGCTACAGCTAAATAAGATGGATCTAACTCCATGTGTGTGTATACATACAAGTAAATGAACATCTGTCATGATATATCTTTGAGCACAACCATCTTTAACAGGCCTCGAAGGGAAGTCCTTTTGTTTGAATCTTGGAATCCATGTTAGCATATTTCAGCAGTACAGTTCTTTATCTGACAGAGTTCATGTTTCAGTGTTTTGTAGATACCTAAAATCATGGTCTGGTTTGGGTTGGAAGGGTCCTTACAGATCATTCAGTTCCACCCACCTGCCATGGGACACCTTCCACTAGACCGTGTTGCTCTAAGCCCTGTCCAACCTGGTCTTGAACACTTCAAAGGATGGGGCAGCCCCAGCTTTTCTTGGCAACCTATGCCAGGACCTCACCATCCTCCCAGGGAAGAACTTTTTCCTAATATTAAATCTAAACCTACCCTCAGTACCCAGTAAGGTAATGGAGCAGTTTATATTGAGTGTCACCATGCAGCACTTAGAGGATGGCAAGGGTATCAGACCCAGCCAGCATGGATTTAGGAAGGATAGGTCATGTTTGGCCAACCTGGTCTCCTTTTATGACCAGGTGACTTGCCTGATTGGATGTGGGGAAGGCTGTGGATGTTGTCTATTTGGACTTCAGCAAAGCCTTTGACACTGTGTCCCACAGCATTCTCCTGGAAAAGCTGGCAGCCCATGGCTTGGACAGGAGCACTCTTTGCTGGGTCAAGAACTGGCTGGATGGACGGGCCCAGAGAGTGGTGGTGAATGGTGCTGCATCCAACTGGTGGCCAGTCACCAGTGGTGTTCCTCAGGGGTCTGTGCTGGGGCCAGTTCTGTTCAATATTTTTATTGATGATATGGATGAGGGTATTGAGTCTTTCATTTGTAAATTTGCAGATGACACTAAGTTGGGAGCGTGTGTCAATCTGTTGGAAGGTAGGAGGGCTCTGCAGGGAGATCTGGAATGGTTGGATTGATGGGCAGAGTCCAACAGGACAAAGTTTAATAAGTCCAAGTGCCAAGTCCTGCATTTTGGCCACAACAACCCCCTGCAGTGCTACAGACTGGGGATGGTGTGGCTGGACAGAGCCCAGGCAGAAAGGGACCTGGGGGTACTGGTCGACAGCTGACTGAACATGAGCCAGCAGTGTGCCAAGAAGGCCAACGGCATCCTGGCCCTTTCAGTATTTAAAAGAAATACTGAAAGAAATAGGTCAAAAACCAAACACCCAACCACACACCACTACCATACACCAAAACCAAAAAATTCAACCAACCAAGCAACTAAACCTAAACTAAAACCAAAAATAACCAAGCAAATAGTGACAAATAGAAAAAACCATTTCAGTTGTAATTTTAATCCCGGTATTATCTTTCACCATCTTTCTCTTCTGAAAAGAAGTCTCAGAACATTTTGGTTAGCACTAGTTTTATTGCTCCATTAAGTTTACACATAAATATTGTTGTGTTTGCCTACAGAAGCTGTGCAGCATGGAGACAGATGCTGTCTCTGAAGCCACATCCAAGTGACAATAATTGCTTGAAAAGCAGACTTACCATCAGCAGCTGGTACAGGAGTAGGAGTTCCAGCGGCTGATTGGGGTGAAATGTGAGGCTGAGAAATACTAGCTCAGAGAATGTAAATTTTAAAGAGCAAACAACTACACGGAACTGAAATGGTTATTGTTGCAAGGAAAGGCTAATTTAAATATATTAATGGTTCATAACAGTAAGAAAGGGAAAAGCCTTTGGTAAAAAATGAAAGAAGACATTTAAAAGAAGTACTGAAAGAAATAGGTCAAAAACCGAACACTCAACCACACACCATCCAACCAACCATGCAACTAAACCTAAAGTACAACCAAAAATAACCAAGCAAATACGGACAAATATAAAAAAGCATTACAGTTGCAATTTTACTCCCTATATTATATTTCACCATCTCCTTTCTCATCTGAAAAAAAGTCTCAGAACATTTCTGTTAGCACTAGTTTTATTGCTCCATTAAGTTTACACATAAATACTGTTGTGTTTTTCTATTGAAGCTGTGCAGCATGGAGAGAGATGCTGTCTCTGAACCCACATCCAAGTGACTATAATTCCTTAAAAAGCAGACTTACCATGAGCAGCTGGTGCAGGAGTAGGAGTTCTAGCAGCTGCTTGGGGTGAAACGAAAGGCTGAAAAATATCTGTTCAGAGAAAGTAAATTTTAAAAAGCAAGGAAACAGACAGAACTGAAGTGCTTTTGGTTGCAAGGAAAGGCTAATTTAAATGTATAAATAGTTTTTAGCAGAAAGAAAGGGAAAAGCCTTTGGTAAAAAATAAAAGAAGACATTTTAAAAGGTACTGAAAGAAATAGGTCAAAAACCAAACACCCAACCATACACCACTACTGCTCCCCAAAACCAAAAATCCAACCAACCAAGCAACTAAAGCTAAAGTACAACCAAAAATAACCAAGCAAATAGTGACAAATAGAAAAAAAAATTACAGTTGTAATTTTAATCCCTGTATTATCTCTCACCATCTCCTTTCTCATCTGAAAAAAGTCTCAGAACATTTCTGTTAGCACTAGTTTTATTGCTTCATTAAGTTTACACATAAATATTGTTGTGTTTGCCTACAGAAGCTGTGCAGCATGGAGGGAGATGCTGGCTCTGAAGCCACGTCCAAGTGACAATAATTGCTTGAAAAGCAGACTTACCATCCTGAGCTTGAGCAGGAGCAGGTGGTGTACGAGCTACTTGACTGGGAACAGGAAGCCACAAAGAGTCTGTTCAGAGAAAAGTAAATTTTAAAACTACAGGGAAATGTACACAACTGAATTGGTTATGGTTGCAAGAAATGGGTATTTAAAATGTGAGGAGTAGTTTTAATGCTCCATTATGTTTTCCATCAAGTACTCTAGCATTTTCCTACAGAAGCAGTGCTGCATGGAGGGAGAAGCTGGCTCTGAACCCACATCCAAGTGACAACAATTGCTTGTAAAGGAGACTTACCATCAGGAGGAGGAGTAGGAGCAGGTGGTGTATGAGATGCTTGACGTGGAACAGGAAGCCAAAAAGAGGCTGTTCAGAGAAAGTAAATACTAAAACCACAGGGAAAAGCACACAACTGAATTGGTTTTGGTTGCAAGAAATGGGTATTTCAAAATGTGAGCAGTAGTTTTACTGCTCCATTATGTTTACAATCAAGTACTGTAGTATTTTCCTGCAGAAGCAGTGCAGCATGGAGGGAGATGTTGGCTCTGAAGCCACATCCAAACTTGAAAATGAGGAGAGGTAGGAGCCTGGGATTCAATGTGATGCCAAATGGAGACTGTTCAGATAAAGTAAATCTACTTCAGTGTCTTAGGTTACAATGTAAGATGTAACCAAAAAGCATGTATTCTGATACCATGTATGAAAGCTCATAAAATATATGGGGCCATGTTCTTTATCCTCTCCGTTAACCTTGTAACTCCCTCCAGAGGCCTATCTCCACTAATGAGCCATCAAGGCCTCACTGCACAACTCATAAAATTATATCATCCAATTTTTAATGCTCTGCCTAAGGGGAAGAACTAAGCATTCCAACCTCGATATAATCTGAGGAACACCAGAGCAGCTTTATTAACTGGATTCCCAGTGGACGAGAGCTACATAACCACTCTGGACCTTCAGAACACCAGACCCTTCTACAGGTTCACTGCTTCAACTGAACCACATTTATCACTTCAACAGGACTGAAGCCACCATGTAATCAGACTTCTACCACCACCCTGACCAACAGGGTGTTCAGGTTGTATCCTCACTCTCTAAGTTTAAGCCAGTGTTTTCTGCGTTTATTTTAATTTTCCTAATTAATTGTGGTTCTGACCTGAAATTGCCCGCTGGTTTGTTTTCACACTAGTACATATTTTGGCACCCAATGTGCGGCAGTCCTGAGAGAAGTCAGAATTACAATTTTGTATTACAAAAACTTCCTATTCACCATGATGTTCAACATGCTTACTTGGGTACTTGCTCTCTGTATTTTTCCCCACATGGGAAACTACTTGTGATTTGAGACCAGGGAATGGTATGAAAATCTCTTCGTTGGTTTATTTTGTCTATTGCATGATAACCTCCGAGGCAATGGATGCCATTCTGAATATATACTCAATTTTTTTTGCCTGTCTTAGACTGGGCTGCTACATCTGAAGCCTCCTCAACAATTTCACCCAGCCCCTGGGAATAAGAGTAGAGAATGATTTCTTCCAGCCTTTCAATCCTGACACATCAGTTTTTGAAAATATTGAATTCCCTCTGGATGTCAAGGATGCCATAATGTTGTTGCCATTTCTGCTTTCTCTTTTCTCTGTGACCTGCACTGTGTACACCATGCTTAGAGACAGAACAATTGTCAGTTTGGCACAGCATCCTCAGGATGAGAAGAAAAGCAGCAAAGCAACAGGCACCATTCTATGCAAACTGTCACAGACGGAAAAGGAACCAAAAGAACAGTCAATGCTTCCACACAAACCATCACCATGACAGGACAGCCTAAGCTGGTAGCAGTTGTCCCCATTTGAAAAATAAATTGAAGAGCAAATCAGTCTGCATAGTGACGAGGAGGCAGCCAGACCTTTGCACCCAGCAGAAGAGACAGAAGGCTCATTAGAAAACTGAATACCCTGCCTGTTCTCTCAGACGACCCCTCTGCTGTGGGACTGCTAAGAGTTGAAAAACAAGAGATACCAATTGCCACAGCAACAGTGCACTGTCGGCAGTACCGCACAGAGAGAGACTGTAATTCCCGTCCATGAGATGATTTGTGAACTGGAGAGCCAAGGGGTGGTCAGTAATGCTCATTCACCCTTTAATAGCGCTGTATGGCCAGTGCATAAGCCCAGTAGAGAATGGAGACTGATGGTGGATTTTCATGGCCTGAATGAAGTCATGCCACCATTAAGTGCTGCTGTACCAGACATGTTGGAACTTCAGTATGAGCTGGAGTCCAAGGCAGCAAAGTGGTATGTGACCACCAATATTGCCAATGCGTTCTTCTCCATCCCTCTGGCAGCAGAGTGCAGGCCCCAGTTTGCTTTCACATGGAGGGGAGTGCAATACACCTGGAACCAGCTGCCCCAGGGGTGGAAGTACAGTCCCACCATCAGCCATGGACTGATCCAGACTGCACTGGAAAAGGGCGAGGCTCTGGAATATCTATGGTATACTGATGACATCATCATATGGGAAAACGAGACAAACCTTCAAGAAAGGAGAGAAGTTTATCCAAATTCTTCTGAAAGCTGGTTTTGTCATTAAGTGAAGTTAAGGAACCTACTCAAAAAATTCATCTTCTGGGAGTAAAGTGGCAAGAAGGATCTCACCAGATCCTAACAGAAGAAATCAACAAAATCATGGCTATGTCCCCACCCACCAGTAGAAGGAAACCCAGGATTTTCTAGGAGCCATGAGCTTTTGGAGGACACATATCCTGGGGTACAGCACTATAAAGCCCCCTTTATCGCGTGACATAAAATAAACAATTTCTAGTGGGGCCCTGAAAAAGAACCAAGCATTCAAACAAATTAAGCAAGGGACTGCCCATGCAGTAGCCCTTGGGCCAGTCAGAATGGGGCAAGATGTGAAGAATGTGCTCTACACTGCAGCCCGGGAGAATGGTCCTTCCTAGTGCCTGTGGCAGAAGGGACCAGGAGAGACTCAAGAATGACTGTTCTGGAGTCGGGGATACAAAGGATCTGAGGCCAGCTATACCCCAACTGAGAGATTCTTGTGACTTATACAGGAGTTTGAGCTGTCTCATAAGTAATTAACACCAAATCACAGCTGCTTCTGGTACCCTGGCTACGCATGCTGGTTTGGATGTTCAAGGGAAAGGTTCCTTACACTCATCATGCCACCGCCACCATGTGAAGCAAGTGGATCATGCTGATCACACAGCAAGACCGGATAGAAACATCCTAATCACCCTGGGATTCTGTAAATTATAACAAACTGGTCTAAAGGTGAGACTTTTGGATTATCTTCTGAAGAAGAAGAGGAGCAAGTGACACGTGACGTGGAAGCCCCACCATATAACAAGTTACGAGAGAGTGAAAGATGATATGCCCCCTTCACTGCCAAATTGTAGGTGCTAACTGGAAATGGAAAGCTGCTGTATGGAGCCCCACATGATGAATTGCACAAAGTACAAAGGGACAAGGTGGATTAAGTCAGATTGCAAAGCTTAAAGCCATCCAGCTGGCTTTGATATTGCCGAACAAGAGAAGTGGCCTCGGCTCTATCTCTACACTGACTCCTGGATGGTAGCTAACGCTTTGTGGGGTTGGTTGAATCGCTGGAGAAAGGCCAACTGGCAGCGCAGAGGGAAATCCATCTGGGCCACTGGGATTCGGTAGGACATCACTACCCGTGTAGAGAGGCTGACGGTGAAGGTTCAACACGTGGATGCGCACGTACCCAAGAGTGGGGCCAATGAAGAGCATCGTAACAACGAGCAGGTGGACCGAGCTGCCAAACTGAGAGTATCACAGGTGGATCTGGACTGGCAGCACAAGGGAGAATTATTTCTAGCTCATTGGGCCCATGATTCCTCTGGTCATCAGTAACAAGATGCATTGTACCGATGGAACATTCACAGGATGCACCCCTGTGAACAAGGGGTGGACGTGACCATGGACAGTATCCCACACATCATCCACGGCTGCAAGACCTGCACTGCAATCAAAGAGGCCAAGCGGGTGAAGCCTCTGTGGTACGGTGGTTGATAGTCAAAGTATAGGTATGGGGAAGCCTGGCAAATTGACAGCATCCCCCTTCCCCAAACCCATCAAGGTAAGTTCTTTGTATTAAATTGTAGTTCTGACTTGGAATCTCCTGCTGGTTTGTTTTCAAACTAGTACATAGTACATAGTACTAGCTGCTTGTGGTTCAAAGCCAAACCAAAAAGATTCTATTCAGAGAAAGAAATTTACTTCAGAGAAAGTAAATTTTAAAAAACAAGGAAATGCACAAAACTGAAATGGTTATGCTTGCAAGGGAAGGCTATTATAAAAATGATAGCCATTTATAAAAGAAAGAAAGGTAAAAGCCTTTTATTTTAAAAAAAGAAAGAAATTAAAAGAAGTAATAAAAGAAAAAAAAATCAAAATCAAGCACACACATACCCAGCACTACTACTACCCAAAACTAAAAAAATCTAACCAACCAAGCAACTAAACGAAAATTAAAATCAAAAATATTCAAGCAAATGAGAACCAATAGAAAAAAACATTACAGTAGTAATTTTCATCCCTATGTCAGCTTTCACCATCCCCTTTCTCTTCTGAAAAAAGTCTCAGATCATTTCTGTTAGCACTACCTTTATTGCTCCGTTATGTTTACAATTAGGTATTGTTGTATTTGCCTACAGAAGCTGTACAGCATGAAGGGAGATGCTGGATTTGGAACCCAATCCAAGTGACTACAATTGCTTGAAAAGCAGACTTACTGTCAGGAGTAGGAGAAGGAACAGGAAGTGTACCAACTGAATCGTGTACAAAGTGACCTCCCAAAGATGCTGTTCAGAGAAAGTAAATTTATCAAAAAAAGGAAATGCACAGAACTGAAATGGTTATGCTTGCAAGGAAAGGCTATTACAAAATGTTAATGGTTTATTAGAGAAAGAAAGGATGATGCCTTTGGTAAAATAAAAAAAAAAAGGAAAGAAAGAAATTAAAAATATCAATTGTAAAAGTCAAAAACCAAACACACACCCACCCACCACCACTCCCCAAAACTATAAAATCCCAACCAACCAAGAAACTAAACCCTAACTAAAACAAAAAAATACATCAAGGAAATAGGGACTAATAGAAAAAAATGCAGTAGTAATTATAATCCCTATTTTAGTTTTCACCATCCCCTTTCTCTTCTGAAAAAAAGTTTCAGAATATTTCGGCTTGCACTACTTTTATTGCTTTATTATGTTTACACTTAAGCTTTGTTGTTTTTGCCTACAGAAGCTGTGCAGCACGAAGGGAGATGCTGGCTATTCAAGTGACTATAATTTTTTGAAAAGCAGGCTTACCACCATGAGAAGGACCACGAAAAGGAGAAGGCGATATACTGTCTTCTTTGGATTCAAAGTGAACCCACAAAGATTCTATTCAGAGAAAGTAAATTTTTAAAAGCAATGAAATGCACAGAACTGAAATGTAGGGGTGGTAAATCTGGAATTGAAACCCCTCGGACGGGTATGGTGGAACAGTCTGAGTTCCACCCCCGGGGCACAGACAACCTTGGTTTAGCCCCAATACTTACCACTCCCCTGACTCCTCCTTGTCCCAAGTTACTGGTTCCTTTGGTTGTATGTCAAGGATTGTCCCTACCCCTAGTTCCCGAATGTTCTCCGTTCTGTTAGCCCTGATTCGTTGGCTGCTTATTACTCCTCCCCCGTTCTTCTATCATTGGATGTTTTCCCCCAACTCCTCCCCAACTCCGCCCCCCTCGCCCTTTCCTATTGTCCCGCATGCTCTGTTATAACCCCGTGTCTGAGCTAGCTCGGGGCTCTTCTGCCCTGGGATTCAGAGAATAAACATCTCTGCTACCCAGCCGAAGAGTCTCTCTCGTTTCTCCACCGCGTCCCTAAAGCCTTAAGGATCCTCCAAAGCTCTGCCCTCCTGGGAGGCTGCGCGTCTCCCACGTCTGCCCACCGAAAGGTTTGGGCTTTCGTGGTCCACCGGGAAGAGGCCGAGTGACCATCCGCAGGAGGCCTTCGGGCGGGACACAAACCAGGGGACCAAAACACCATTTTAGACTTTAAGTGGCGCCCAACGTCGTGAGTTCTCCGAACCACGCTGGACTGCTCATCTCCATCGACGACGACGCTCGTTGTGGGCCAACCCCTGCACTTCTGCCCTTCGTTTTAGAGGGGGGATCTGCAGGGAGAACAGTGATCTCCCACTTCGCAAGTGAGAGAGCTGTTCTCGGTGGAGACCTCATCCCCAGGTTTTGGAATTATTTTTGTTCCGTGGGTCTGAAGACCAATTAAAGAGACTTTGTGCCAATTACGGAGGCTTTGTGCCTGGAAAATCGCAGCTGCGTAGGAGGTCGGCGGCGGACCTCGTGGCAGAGTCTCGTCAGTGAAGCGGTAAGCTCACAGATTTTGTTCCCTTTTCTTTGCTGGGGTGAGGATCAACTTTCTTGATAACCATGGGCAACCAGTTATCGAGAAAGAACCGGGAGACTTCTAGTTTATACTATTCAGTTAAGCTTAGGTTGATAAATAGTGGGGAGAATTTTGATAAGGTTCAGTTGAAAAAATTTATTAAATGGATTGTTAAGTTTGTACCCTTTTCGCACCCTTCAGTCGTTTTCCAAGTTCCGTTTTGGGATGATGTGGGGAACAAGTTAATGGAGGTTGCGAATGCTGGGGATGATTCTGTTAGACAATTTTTTCCTTTACAAATTTTGATTTATCACGTTTGGGTTGGTAATGGGGAAAGTTCGGGAAAGTTAGATGTTGAGACCCCTTCCCCAGAAGAACCCCTCATTACCCTTGATCCCGACCCCGTTTCCCCAAGTGGGCAACCTACGAGGGTACCCCCCGATAGCCGCAGGCGCGGGGGAGAAATCCGGGGTACAAAAGACCCCGACCCGCGCGGGAAGCCCACCGACCCTTTCTGTCTAGGGACGGGCCCACCCGAGACAGACCCTTTCCCTACCTTCATCCCTGATCCCTCTTCCCCAGTTGCGCCCGTTGTGCCCTGTCCCCCTTGTTATGACAGTTGTCTTAAATTTACTGCTGCGCCACACCAAGATGGCATCAGTGAAAATAAAACTGCGCCACAAAATGGCGGTGGCGTGGCGGGAAAAATTCCGCAATGCGGTACCAACTCCACGGGGTGTGCGTGCGCGAAAGGCTGCGGCGGGAATTCCCTTAACCCCACCCCTAGTCCAACCCCTTGCTCGTCGATTGGTGTTCCGTCGGTCCCACCCCCTGCGGCCGATGGTGTCAATCCAGCGGGTCCCCTCCTACCTTCTCGACTCCACCCCCAGTCTTCCTCTGCCCCTTCCGTCGCGCAACCCACCCACCTCCCTGCGCCCTCCTCCGGAAACCCCACCCCCCTTCCACTTTCCCACGCTCGGGCTTCCGGTTCCCACGGACCCGGGCTGGAAGGGGGGGCGGCTGAGGCCTACCAAGCCTCCGCCACCGCGGCAGCTCCATTCGCCGCTCCGGTTACCTACAACCGGCAAGGGGCAAATCCGAGGTGGGAACCGCTAACACAATGGGTCATCAAGGACATTTGTAAAGCAGGAAGGGAATTCGGACGTAACTCAACTTATTTTAAAGGGCTAGTTACAGCCACTTTTGAGTCGTCTGTACTAGTTCCAAAGGACATTAAAACCCTGATGGCAAGTTTATTACTGGAGCCCCAATACTGGATTTGGGAGAAAAAGTGGAGACGGGAACTCCACAAGTTGCTCGAAACGTATGAGAGAGACCCTAACAGAGCAACCCTTACTATGGACCATCTAACAGGAGACGGGGATTTTTCTAAGGCCCAGCAACAAGCTACTAATATCCCAGAAGAGGTGCTGCTCGAAATACAAAATGTAGCGAAACGAGTCCTTTTTGCAATTCCCGTGGACATGGGTCCTGTTAAAAGTTATACGGACATTAGACAAGGGGCAGATGAAAGTTTTGTAGTTTTCATAGATCGCTTGCGTGAAGCGATGGCCCGAACAGTTACAAACCCCGAAATGTTGAGGGAAATGCTGATAGAGATTGCGCGACAGAACACTAATGACGACTGCCGCCGCATCATAGATACATTACCTTCCGAGCCACCTCCATCCATCGAATTAATAACAGAGAAATGTTCAGAAATCAGGGCAAAGACAGTAAAGGACAACAAAGAAATTTACTCGAGGGCCAAAGCTGACGTCTTCACTACTGCTGTAACAAACCGTCCCAAACCCAAATGCTTTAACTGCGGGCTCCCTGGACATTTTGCAAAAAACTGTAAAAAACCCAAGGTGTCAACTCAGAATCAAAAGGGTATTGCGAATGTCACTAATCCTGTTGCGTCTCCAAGTCAAGTGTCATTTCAGCCATCGTCAGCACCTTCAGGCGCCGTGACACCCCCGTGGGGACCCCCTCCACCGTGGCTCCAGTGGTGGGCGCAACAACCTTCGGCGCCAGGAAACGGGGAAGGGAGCGCGGAGCAGCGCCGCGCTCCCCAAACAACAAATTAATGGCTGCCAGCGACATGAACTCCACGCCGCCCTTGCCGGAAACATCAGAGACACCTCACATCGGAACAGGACAACAGGTACTTTACAGATACAACATCAAAACTGCTTTTACTCTACATCTTACATCACAGGAGTTCCAACACATAGCAGTAACCTTAGAAAACCCTCCTTCATATCCAATGACTGTCCTCCTAACTGGAGACTTCTCATGGGGACCTCCGGGGATCTATGTGGTCCCTCAAATCAAAGCATACAGTCCAGGAAAGAACTTAGCACTTACAATATGCCCTAATACCACTCCGTGGTTCATACCTAAAGACACGTGGGTCGGACAAGCAATTGTCCTGCCTGACCACCTCCCAAGGGACCGGCGCACACCATGTATTTGGTGGACCGAGGTGGTCGGGAAAGATAAACCAATTATAGACTGCAAAATTAACAACAGACGTTCCTCTTTCCACACTTATGGGCTCTTGGACACGGGTGCAGATATCACTATCTTTTCCCAAGCAGAATGGCCCCGAGAATGGGGAACAAAAGAGGCCCCACAAAGTATTAATGGAGTTGGGGGCCCCGTAACACCCAGGAAGAGCACCGCTGATATTATTATCCAGAGCCCTGATGGACACACTGCCTCCGTGAAGCCATTCATCCTCCCTCTGGGGTTCAATTTATTGGGCCGGGATGTGCTGTCCCAATGGGGGGCGACCCTAGAGATTCCTCGTTTACCACCTGTGGGGGATTTCTATGGGGGGTCACTGCGGCACGCACCACTCCTGCCATTAAATGGCTGACGGACCAACCTCTCCGAGTGGAGCAGTGGCCCCTCAGGGATGATAAATTGCGTGTCCTAGAACAACTAGTAGAAGAGCAATTGGCGAAAGGACATCTCGCACCCTCCACGAGCCCGTGGAATACCCCAGTTTTTGTCATCAGGAAGCCTGGGAAAGACAAATGGAGGCTCCTCCATGACCTTCGGGCAGTTAATAAGGTCATGGAGGAAATGGGACCATTGCAACCTGGCCTTCCATCACCCTCAATGCTGCCCAGAGGATGGCCAGTGGCGATCATCGATATAAAGGATTGTTTTTTTTCAATCCCATTGAATCCAGCCGACGCACCTAGATTCGCCTTTTCTATTCCGACCAAGAACCAGGAGGCACCAATGAGGAGGTACCATTGGCTCGTGTTACCTCAGGGAATGAAAAATTCCCCGGTAATTTGCCAATGGTACGTCTCCGAGGTGCTCTCTCCGGTCAGAAAAGCGTACCCAAGATCCCGGATCGTTCACTATATGGACGATGTGCTGGTGTGCGCACCGGAAAAAGACTTACTAGAACAGACTCTAACCTCAGTTGTTAAAGCTATCCAAGCAGCAGGAATGGAGATTCAGGTGGAGAAGATCCAGCGACGTGAGCCCTGGAAATATCTAGGCGTCAAAATCTCCGAACAGACCATTGCTCCCCAATTGCTTCAGCTGGAACAAGACCCCAAAACCCTCCGACAGCTACATCAACTTTGCGGGTCCATTAATTGGATCCGACCTCTGCTTGGACTCCAAACAACGGAGCTAGCACCGCTGTTCCAGCTTCTCCGAGGTGGGCAAGCGCTAGATGCTCCGATCGAGGTGACGCCTGAAGCACGTCAAGTAATTAATAAGGTACTGTTCACAATCAGAACACGTAGGGCACACAGAACCAACCCTGACCTCCCCTTCAGATATATCATCTTGGGGAAAACACCCCTTTATTATGGGTTGGTATTCCAGTGGGACGAGGGGGTCAAGGATCCACTCTTAATTATAGAGTGGGTGTTCTTGCCCCATACTCCGTCCAAGACTATCTCGAGGCCACAAGACTTGGTGGCAGAGCTCATCACACGAGCTCGGCATCGACTCCGCACCCTAGCAGGGTGTGACTTTGCGTACATGACGTTACCCTGGAAATTAGACCAATTTGAAAACGTTTTTCAAGAAAGCGAAAGCCTCCAATTAGCCCTTGACAGCTACACAGGCCAAATTGAAAACAAAAGGTTAAAACATGATTTATTCAATACCGAATTTCAATTGGCTCCCAAATTCGTCCAAAGCAAAACTCCAATTTCCGACGCCGTGACAGTTTTTACCGACGGCTCTGGGTCGTCTCACAAGTCAGTTTTGACTTGGAGAGATCCAGTCTCCCTCGAGTGGGACGAGGAAGTTCACGTTGTGGAGAGCTCTCCACAAATCGCTGAACTTGCCGCAGTAGTCAGGGTGTTCGAAAGGTTCCAGGAGCAACCCATCAATCTGGTCACCGATTCGGCTTATGTGGCCGGTGTAGTATCTAGGGCTGAACATTCGTTATTAAAAGAAGTACCAAATCAAAAACTATTTGGCCTGCTTGCGAGATTAATTGAGCTCCTGTCCCACCGCAAGCATCAATATTACGTCATGCATGTAAGGTCACATTCCAACTTACCTGGTTTCATCTCCGAGGGAAATACGAGAGCAGACGCCCTAGCGATGCCTGTCGTACACTGTAACACTCCAGACATCTTTGCACAGGCACGCTTGAGCCACCAATGTTATCATCAGAATGCGCCCGCGCTCAGGAGAATGTTTGGTCTCTCCTTAGAGCAAGCTCGCGCCATAGTGGCCACATGCCCAAATTGCCAATCTTTTCAGGTACCTGCATTTGATCAAGGAGTCAACCCAAGAGGGTCCAACTCCAATGAATTATGGCAAATGGACGTGACCCACTTTTCTCCCTTCGGCAGGCTCAAATACATCCATGTGTCAGTGGACACATTTTCAGGGGCTGTGTTTGCGTCTGCCCATACGGGAGAAAAGGCACGAGATGTCAAAAAACATCTTACTATGGCATTCTCAGTGCTGGGCGTTCCAAAAGAAATAAAAACAGACAATGGTCCTGCATATGCCTCCGCAGCCATCAGAGGATTTATGCAGGACTGGGGAGTCAAACATAACTGGCATTCCGCATTCTCCCACCGGGCAAGCCCTGGTGGAGAGAAAACACCGCGACCTGAAAAGGATCCTTGTACAGCAGCGGGGAGAGGCAGAGGGAAAGTCGCCCATTGAGCGCCTCTGTAAGGCACTGATAACACTAAATTTCCTAAATTGTTCTGAAAACGAGCCAACTCCCCCCGTATTTAGGCACTTTACCAATTCGGCCCGAAGTAAATTGGCAGAACGACCGCCTGTGCTGTACAAGGACCCAGAAAGTCACCAGGTTATGGGGCCAGCGCCACTAATCGTTTGGGGGAGGGGATACGGTTGTGTCTCCACCCCAGGCGGACCGCGCTGGCTCCCGGCGAAGAACATCAAACCTTTTAGAGAAGAATGCCAAAGTCCAAAAAACCTTCCTGAACACGATGAGACCACAGCTTGGAAGCGGAGGAAGAGAAAAGTTCCGCGTCCACCTCCGAAAAATCGAAACGACCTGAACCAGCCAAGACCTTCCATCCAACAAAGGAGAAACAGCGTTTAAGAGACTTCTTACCTTAAGAGACTCCATACCCTTGCGATACTCACTTTACCCTTAGCCCATACCCATTCCTCCCTACTTACCTTCTATGCATGTCCCAAAACACCCCATCCCCATTGTGCCCCATCCTAAGCGAGACAATGTACTAAAGGGAGAAAGAGATGGGAAAAAGGAGAAAAAGGGGAGAGAAAAAAAAAAAAAAAAAAAAAAAGTAAGGAAGAGGTAAAGAGAGTCAGGAAATAGACAAATTGAGACACTAACCATGTGTTGTTTTTAACCCCAGGAGAACCAAAAGATGAAGGGAACCCAGGGAAATCTCGACTTCACCGAAATCATCCTATGCCTTACCTCCATGATGACCATCATAGCAAGCTCCAGAGGATGGATTGTCCCACAACCACGAGAAAACATATGGGTGACCCTTGCCGCAGCAATGGGCCAAGATAACATGTGCCTTTCTATGCACTCCGCACAAAACCCCATGTCAACCTGCCTAGTGGGGATCCCTGAAACCTGGCCTGAAGGTAATCCCTTTTTCTCAAACATCTGGCAAGCACGCAGCTGGGACCAGTGGATGCAGACCCTACCATCCAAGGACACCGAACCCCAAGAACTGGATCTGCTGGGGTCGGCCCAACCAATATTTTGCACTTACTTTGCTGAGCCAGGAATCTCGGGACGCCGAAAGCGAGCGTTTTTCGGTTCCCTGAGAAACTGGGACTGGGACCGGAGAAAGAGCTGGCAGGTCTACAGAGATTCCCCTCAAGTGCCAGCCCGAATTAGGCCCGAAATTACTAAAGCAGAAAAATTAGCCATCCCTCCAGTGGTAAAAAGAGCACTTGATGTTACACCAAACAATTGGCAATTATATCAAGTTAGATCCTGGTGCAAATTTGCTAACTTTACATGGTCGGCATCCACCAACACCCCCAAGAAACTCCCCAAGGGGATTTTCTTGATTTGTGGAGATCACGTGTGGACAGGGATCCCTTCCCATCTCAAAGGAGGACCGTGCACGCTTGGCAGACTTTCCTTACTAACACCCGGGTTGGACCAATTACTATCTTGGAGAGACTACCGGAATGAGACCAGACAAAAACATTCCACCCTAGAATTAGATTCAAAATGTAACGATGAGGTGGTCTCCTGGTCCTTCTCGAAGAGGGTGGCGGCCTCTGTGTTCTTGCCGTGGGTGGCGGCAGCCAAAGCCCTAGGTGAGATTACTCACCTAGAGTGTTGGTTGGGAAAGCACGCCAACTTAACATCTCAGGCGTTATCGGAGCTCCTTTCGGATGAGGAATCCACTAGGCAGGCCACACTACAGAACCGAGCCGCAATTGACTTTCTACTTTTGGCTCACGGACATGGGTGTGAAGATTTTGAAGGGTTGTGCTGCCTCAACCTGTCATCTAATTCAAAAAGCATCCATTCGAAGATCCAACAAATGCAAGACCAACTACATCTGCTGAAAAAGGAAAGTAAAGACTGGCTGGAGCATCTGCTAGATGGAGCTGGACTGTCATCCTGGGTGACCAACCTCATAAAATCGTTGCTATGGGTTCTCCTCACCATTGTTATCGTTTTACTGTTGTTCGCCTTTTTGAAGAATGTTATTTTAAATTTGTTTAAGAAAACTTTCTTAGAAAAAAGAAAAGGGGGAGATGTAGGGGTGGTTAATCTGGAATTGAAACCCCTCGGACGGGTATGGTGGAACAGTCCGAGTTCCACCCCCGGGGCACAGACAACCTTGGTTTAGCCCCAATACTTACCACTCCCCTGACTCCTCCTTGTCCCAAGTTACTGGTTCCTTTGGTTGTATGTCAAGGATTGTCCCTACCCCTAGTTCCCGAATGTTCTCCGTTCTGTTAGCCCTGATTCGTTGGCTGCTTGTTACTCCTCCCCCGTTCTTCTATCATTGGATGTTTTCCCCCGACTCCTCCCCAACTCCGCCCCCCTCGCCCTTTCCTATTGGCCCGCATGCTCTGTTATAACCCCGTGTCTGAGCTAGCTCGGGGCTCTTCTGCCCTGGGATTCAGAGGATAAACATCTCTGCTACCCAGCCGAAGGGTCTCTCTCGTTTCTCCACCGCGTCCCTAAAGCCTTAAGGATCCTCCAAAGCTCTGCCCTCCTGGGAGGCTGCGCGTCTCCCATGTCTGCCCACCGAAAGGTTTGGGCTTTCGTGGTCCACCGGGAAGAGGCCGAGTGACCATCCGCAGGAGGCCTTCGGGCGGGACACAAACCAGGGGACCAAAACACCATTTTAGACTTTACTGAAATGGTTATGCTTGCAAGGAAAGGCTATTACAAAAATGTTAATGGTTTATAACAGAAAGGAAGAAGCCTTTGGTAAAAAAAAAGGAAAAAAAGGAAAGAAAGAAATTTAAAATAGAAATTGTTTTAAAAAATAAAAAACCAAACATCCACACACCCACAACCACCAATCCACAAAACCAAAAAAAATCCAACCAACCAAGCCACCAAAACCCAAACTAAAACCAAAAAACACACCAGGGAAATATGGGCCAATAGAAAATAAAAAAAATTACAGTAGTTTTACAGTAATTTTAATCTCTGTGTTAGGTTTCGTCATCCCATTTTGCTTCTGAGAAATGTCTCAGAATGTTTCTCTTAGCACTAGTTTTATTATCCATAATAAAATATGGATAATATCCATAGTAATACTATCCATTATTTTTACACTTAACTATTGTTGTATTTGTGTACAATAGCAGAGAGATGCTGGCTCTGAACACACATCCAAGTGACTATAATTGCTTGAAAAGCAGACTTACCACCATGAGGAGGAGCAGAAGGAGCAGTAGGTATGCTGACTGCTTGAGGTTCAAAGTGATCCTGTGACAGTTCTCTTCCTGTTGTTAATGCCTCAATTCTGGCAGCTGCCAGTGAGTAGAGATCCATAAAACTTAAAAGCATGTGCTTTAAATAAAAGTAAAAGAAATCATGAGTGCCAAGCAAGCTACACTTAAATGCCAAATAGTACAAGTCCAAATTCACTACAAAAGACACAATTTTTATTAATCAGAGAAATCAGATATAATTTTTAGGCCAAGAAGAATTTCAGTCCCAGGACTTAAACATCAAAAATGTCTAGCTCTGGATTTTGTATTTCTTCTAAAATCTTAAATAGTAATACCATTGAAGAAAAGGAAATTATTCCATACCCTAGTAAGAAAATGTTTTGATGAGAAGTTTTCAAGCATGCAGTACAGCATTGAACTCTTGATACAATTTTTCATTTCATTTCAGTACAAGACTCAGTGCAGGTTCAATTTCTGTTCACAAAAATTCACCACACAGTTTCAGGCTAATGCTCACACTTCCAAAATGAGTCAATTTACTAATCCTTCCACTCCGTCAGTAACAAACTAAACACTGTAAACCTACAGACCTCTAGAAACAAATACTCTGATTGCAATACAGCTGGAAAAACCTAAATGCTTCCATGTATGTAGTAGAAGAATGCCCCAATTTGGTTATGTTGATTACACTGATGGTGAAGTTAGCAGGACAAGAGAGCATGAATTATTTGACAGTACTGGTAACTTTTTACCTACCCCTTGTAGTCTCAACTAATTGTTGAAAAGATTGGTCTTTTTACAATGGTTAATCACATTTTATTTGTTAGAGTTTTTCCCTTTAGATAGTATGAATTTGATCTTTTGAATATAAACCTGTAGTATAGACAAAAATTACTTTGTACCACAAACAGGGATTTACAAAGATTTTGGCAGTTTTCCTTCCCTTGTTTTCACACTGCTGCTTTTCATAATAGATGTTAACACATCTAAAATTAATCAGGTTATTTCATTGTAGCGTCTAGGAAACAGCAGTGGCAAATTAACCCTTATCGCATCTTCCCTCATCAGAAAGTGTCTCTGGGTCTGGTCCTAAAAGAGAATTCTTGCAGATTATAAGGTCTTTAATTGACATGCGCTTGTCACAGACTAAGGCAATTCTAGAGGATGTGACTGCAAACAGCTCCACTGCTTTTAATGACCAGTGTCTCTAAAGTGATTCCTAACTGCTTACGTCACTCAAGATTGCAGGACTGCACTTAACAGAGTTTGGCAGAGAGTAAAATTAAAATCCATTAAGTGACCTCTGGCTATAAAAGGCAGATTTTATAATAAAACCTCAATAATGTTCTTGGAAAGGAATCAAAGGGGAACTAGAGATCAGGGAAGGGGAGAGAGAGAGAAGGAAAAAGGACAAAGAAAGTTAGGGAAAGGCAGAAAGAGGGAAATGGAAGGAGAAAAGGAAATTCACAGTGACGCAGACTGTGAGCCATTGGTGCGATTTGTGTACGTCCCAAGTTGCCGAATGTACCTGAAACTGCCAGGTGAACAAGAACTTTATAATTCTGCCCCACCAGTGAGCTCCCCAGCATGTACTGTACTATGTGTTAGTTCTACCACAAACACTTTGTACAAATATGAAATGCAAATTTTTGCATTTCTGATTCTCTTCCAGAAAGAAAGAGGGAACAGGCTGCCCTGCAGATGCCTCTGCAATTATTGTGAGGTCAAAAAAGAAAGGGAGTTGGGATGAGATAAAAAAATATACCAAATTAGAAAAGCAAGATTTAAAAGCTGGTGATTGCCATGATGCCTCCTATGAAAAGATGCCACCCATGTGACCTTTTGTGCAGCTCTAAAATGGATCATCACCATACTGGGGGAAGATTTGTAATTCTACCCTTTGATGGAAGAGTTCACCTGTGCTAATTAAGCTTCATGGGAATCTCAAGGCATTACATATTACCATATTTTTATGCAGAAACATGATAATGCACACATAAATTATATCTTTATCATATTGGAATGCATGCATATAGGCAAAAGGGCAACAGTGAGAAATTTCTAGCTCAGAATCTGCCTTTCTTGAGTGTTTGATTTTGTGACCCTGATCCTGCAATTATGTACTGCATTGAAACAAAAAATCTATGATAAAGTGGAAGGAATCACAGCAGAAATGTATACACTGTATGCAATACTTGCCTTGTCTAAGTTCCTTGAACTTTGCTTGATTACCTGCTCTCTAATTCAGACAGAGAAGCACAGTGAAAGAAATATGTACTCACTCTGCCTTTTGTTCTCTCATTGGGAAAAAAAAAATCTGTCTCAGCACTTACGTACTCTGCACAATTATAAAGACTAAGGGACAGTTTCTGCAGAAGACATCAAACTTTAAAACAGTAAGGAGGCATTGCACTGAATCCATGTTCAGAGCTGAAAATATGGCACATTTTCAGTTAATTTCTCTTTTTTTCCATTCATTGTTTTGTCCGAACAAAATTAGTATTTTGAAATGTGCAAGTCTTTAAACCTACACGAACAAAATAGCTTCTATATTTAAACAATCTAAGTAGCAGTTTCTTTTAAATGAGGGATGCTTAAAACCCACAGTTAATTCTGGAATTGTGCGTTGAAAAAAATGTGATACTAATCAAGAAGGAGGATGAAAATCTTGTCTTTTTTATTTGGCCAATTTTGTTTGTTTGTGGGGATCTTACTTGGTTTTGGTTTTGGTTTTTTTTCATTAGTCTTGTGTATATTAAGGTGAAAAGGGAGGGGGGAATAGAGAAATATTAATTTTCAGTTATATATACTTTTCTCCATGTTTGTATTCCCATGAGTTATTTAACATTATAACTGCAAAATTCAAAGTTGCCATTATCTCTGAAATACCATGTACAAGAATATATATGGAAATTATTTCCCTTTCAACTGCTGACTGCAATAGTTTTGAAGCTCTTTGCTCTCCACACGCTCAGAGCAGTCTATCTGCCTATTCTATCTCAGATGCAAAAAAATGAAAGAAAATTTAAAAAAAAAATTAACAGGATTGGTTTTAGACTCTAACCTGGAATGCTCTAGCGTCTGGCCTGCCCCTTGTTGCTTCTTCTGAAAGAGTCTCCAGATGCAGCCTGGGGAGCACCTGATGCCTGGTCTCTGACCTAAAGGGAAAGAACACCCAGCAGCAGTGGTAATTCTCCTTCAGACACACCAACTGGGATGAACTGGGTCCCCTTGAGCCCATTGAGTGGACTTGCATTGACTGCTGGACCATGAATAAATTATGACTGAATCTCTAATTCACAGTGGTGGGAGAGAATGCTACGAAAAAAAAGAAAAGCATCTTGCCGTGGTCTGAAAAGAGGGACGCCAAGGATATGACTTGTATGTAATACTGCAGAAACATAGCACTTGCTGCATGACATCCACTTCCAAAGTTTGAAAGCAGCCAGTATGAAGATGGTGGTGGCACACAGGAAATTTTCTATCAGCATGGTTTGCTGCAGGTGAAACACGCAGTTTAGGTTCTGTCACTTTCCAAGAACATTAAAGGAAAGAGACTTCAAAAGGGTATCTGAAAATTAACAACAGTTTTGATGAATGCAGAATGCAGAAACTAAAATAAAGAAAAGATTCCCATGTTGCTAGGAATTAAAGATGTAGTTAGGGAAATTGGCATCCCAAGGTAGTGAAAACACTGCTCTAGATTAAAAACAGTTATAAAACCATTTGCCATTAGAGCTATAGTTGAAAATAGTCCTTTCTCCTCAATAATTTATAGATACAGCTTTGTTGGACCTTCAAATAGTCCTACACCAGGGCAAAACTGTACAAGTCAGAGAGACAACTTGAGATTACTGCGAAATTTAAAATATGCTTTAAAAAATATCATGAAAGTTTCTGACCACAAAGTATGACTTCCTGCCTTTTCTTTTCCTATTTATAATGTTTCAGAGGCCAAAGTAGCAGGCACAAAGCCAAATGTTTTATGGCCACCATGTATGAGACCTCACCTTACTCAGTAGAGAGTGAACTCCACAGCAATTGCCAATTTTTAGTGTGTTCCATTAGCCTTCACGTAGCAACCAGAAACCATGCTCAGTGAGGGAGGGAAAGTGAATTTTGTTGCAGCTTTTACATTCAGAACAAGTTGTTTATGCACTACAAACTTGCATTTTATTTCACTGTGGTTTACTAAGATGGAAGAAGTTGAGGGGGGAATCTTCAACTCTAAGGAAAGGAAGTTGCTTTGCAACAACTTCTCCCCTGAGAATAAGCAGTTCTAAGGCTCTGGCATGTTTGGAAACACAATCAGAGGGAACACTTAAAATTCTTACCGCATTCAGAGTGCCACTCACAGCTTTCATATGATTAATGATCAACTCTTTTTCTCTATTATAAAAGAAAAACAAAACAAAACAAGAACAATGGAGTAACTTTATAGAACTGAAGCTCCACCAATGTAGAAATTAATCTTCTGCTACTTTATGATTATCATGTCTTGTAAAACACTTGTTGATAACTCAAACTGTTAGGATTTTCTCTCTTTTACATATCTCCAATACAAACCCTAAAAATAGTTCATGTGCCACTATTTGGCATATTTCCATGTGAAAGATGCTTCTGTTGAGGATAAGTAATTAAAATAGATGTAACTATATGCCAATCAATGAACAACTATCATGGCTTGGAAAGAGAGGTCATAAAAAGACTCTGGCATGATGATATTCTATTCTTGTGTCAAAAAACACTGGCAGGTTCTGTTTATTTCACCTACTTTGCTTATATGTTCCAAAAGGATAAAAAAATCCCCATTTGTTGTGAAGAGTTGCTAGAACAATGAAGAAGAGTTTTCTTTGTTGATATTCAACAGCTATATACAGGAAAAAAGCACCAATTTTAAAGCCACTTCACAATAAAATAACCTTTTCTGGATATACCTATTGCCACAAGGAATGATCTTTACTAAAGTGTCCAGAATGGATTGGTGCAGAGTGAAAAGGAAACGCTTCCTGGAACAAATCCTTCTGCAGGTCACACCTGCTTTGACCCAATCATACCAAGTAACATTTGCCATTTTAATTAGCTTGTTATAGCCCTCCTTTCATTGAGGGCTATACAAATCGCATGATTTCCCTGGTGCATAAAACCCTTAAAGCTTCTCAGATGTTGTACTTCAGAGGTCAAATGATCCCAGGTATGAGGAGAAATTTTAGTTAACTAAAATATTTTTAGATCCTAGCCATGGACCAACAATATTCATAATACGTACTTCATACTATGGTAAGTATTAGAAAACAAAGTCCGCAAGGACTTATCTTTTTATCTGACCATAGGACATTAAGAATCGGTTAGTTACAAGCTCCTTCAAGTCAAGGGGGCTTCTTTTGACTACCAGTCTTTTCAAGACTGATGCCTGAGCCTTTCCTTCCACTCCAGGTTATGATGTAAAAGGCATGGGCTTTAAGTCTAAATCCAAAACTTGCTGAAATCAGCTGAAAGATCTGTCTTGTCCCACAGGAAAGGCTAGGTCCAAAATGCATTTCAGTCCCTTTGGCAGCTAAGACCTCTTACCTAACTGATGCTTCTCTATGTACTATAAATAAATTGTGTCTATCTAGAAACAGATGGCATGGAAACAGAGAGAACAATCATTTCTTAAATAAACAGAGCTTTAACGATCTGCCAAAGAGATGAAGTCAGATCAGTAAGATAGCAGGATCATTTTGTTTGACAGTATTTCAGCACCCAGAATTTAGAGCACTATTATGGGATAACTGCAGAAAACCTATCACTTAGTGTTTTGAACTAACACTTTCCTTTTAAGAACACTATCCCTGAATTCCAATAAAAGAGGCAGATGTACTTTTCTCTTCTAGCCTTAGACCGGCGAGGTGTAAAACCCTGCCCCTGGAAAGAGGAACTGAAATTTTTGCTCATTTTAAGTGAAAACCCCCAGGCCCCAGGGCTCACTTTGCTGCCAGTTGAAGGGCATATTCTGACTTCTGGAGACGTTTCCTGCAGATGCTGCCGGTCCTGCTCCATCTCTTTAAGGAGTCTCTTCTGGTGATTCAGAACTTGGTCTCTTGTCCTTTGCTCCTCAGTAGCATCGGAGGGCTCTGCCAGCAGATGGAGAGCAGAGTTACTCAGCAGCCCAAATAAAGTCCATTTTATGCCACTGGCTGCTGACCAACATGGAAGACAAATTGACTGTGAAGCAGATTTGGACCACTGCATAGTAAGGTTTTATGTATTTTCTAGCAAAAGCATTACTGACTCCGAATTCCCTCCAGTTTTTACTATATTTACTATGTACAAGTGTGTTTGAGAAAACAAAATGATTGCAGGAAAAAAAATCCAATAAAACCACCAAACCCTCATTGAAGACTTTTTCTTAAAAGTTTTAGAAACAGAACATCTATAGCTAAAAAAAAATAAATTTTTTGAAGGCAACAGTTATTTGGCACACCCAGAAGGGACACGAGAACCTGGTACCCTTCCTCTGGACCGAAAATATCCTGCAAGGAATTCCTTTCTGACAGCAATCTAAAGAATTCCCTGCCACGGGCCTGAGGTCGAGACACCATGGTTCCAAGATCCCACAGGAGGTAGTGTAAAGGTGGCTCTTTTCGTTGTGCAGTGTGTAGTTTGTAAGTGTGTGTATTGTTTATGTATTGTGTATCTGTTTGAAGTCAGTATTTGTTAGCGATCCCAGGACAACCTGGCGTGGTGGTGAGAGAATTTGCTTTTGAAATCGTTTCTCCAAGTTTTTTCCTGTCGCCGATTTTCCAACCTGCCCCAGAGATCGGCTAGGGGAGAGGAGGCGGAGCGTCCGTGTGTGTGATCTTGGCTGATATTGTTCACTGGTGGAGAAAAGCAAATCACACTGTGAAAGTTTATTTCGTGTTCAGCATGCGCGGGTTTTGAATTGAAAGCCGGCCTGGAGACATCTGGGCATGGAGCGGCCGGGGGAGGCCTGGTCTGCTTCTTGGTAGGAGGCGGGGGATGGGCCCCGCTTCCTACAGGTTTGTGGAGAGGCTGGGTGTCCAGCCTGCTCCTTGGTGGGAGGCTGAGGAGAGATTCCCACTTCCTACAGGTTTGTGGAGCAGCTGGGTGTCCAGCCTGCTCCTTGGTGGGAGGCTGGGGAGAGATTCCCACTTCCTACAGGTTTGTGGAGCGGCTGGGTGCCCAGCCTGCTCCTTGGTGGGAAGCTGGGGAGAGATTCCCACTTCCTACAGGTTTGTGGAGCGGCTGGGTGCCCAGCCTGCTCCTTGGTGGGAAGGCTGGGGAGAGATTCCCACTTCCTACAGGTTTGTGGAGCGGCTGGGTGCCCAGCCTGCTCCTTGGTGGAAGCGAGGAGAAATCCTCGCTTCTAAGTTTGGAATGGGCAGAAAGCTCGGTTCGCACCATTGTAGGGAAGGGGGAGAAGCCCCCACTTCCTGTGTTCCATCTGTAGGAAGTTTTTCCAAGATTTTAAGGCAAGGGCGACTCCCGGACTCCCGGGACGGCTCCGCGAGCAGGGCGGTCACTCCCCCTGACAGAAGCGGGCACCAGCCGCTCTGAGAGGGGCGGAGGTGATTCCTGCCATTGCCCTGGTCACGGCCGGGGGATGCGCGGGGGAGCGGTCCCAGGAAGCGAACCGGGACCGGGGCGCCGCTGCGCTGCTTTCGGCCCTGCTCCGGCGGAGGCGGGGCCGCCGCTGCGCGGCCACGGCCCGGCTCACTCGCTGCCCCTGGGCCCCGCCCGCACCGGCCCGGAGCGGGCGGAGTGTGAGATCTACGGGAAGGAGCGGCCCTATCGCACTTTCCACAGTAACGAGTTTTGTTTTAGAGACACCCGAGAGCCGCTGTGAGCAGCAGCACGGGCCGAGCGCGGGCGAGCCGGGGGTGCCCCTGGGCGGGGGTGCCCGGAGGCCGCGCCCGTCCCCGGCCGTGAGGGGGCAGCGAGCGCTCTTTGCTCTGGTAGGCACTCAAAAGGGAAACACCGGGTCCAAAGAGTAAGAAGCCGTTTTTAGGCTCCCTTAAAGCATGCTATAAGTAAGCAGAGTCCCGTGTTAACAAATATCTTAGGATGGTTTACTGGGTTAAATTTTAAAAAGACCTTTGCCTGCATCCCTGCGAGTAAGAAAAACCAAGGACTCTTTGCTATTATGTAAAAGAATTCTGAAACTGGAGAACTGGGGCAGTCAACAACTGAAAATTGCTGCATCCAACCAGCAGCCAAGAATTGATACATCCAACAGTTGCATGCAACCCACTGTAAGTTTGTTCTGTGAACATGGAGGACATGGACCCTATGCCATGCTACTGAAACTGGATAATGTTATTCTGAAAACGTTTGCTGTCAATCCTAGTATGTCTCTGTTCCCAGCACTGATAATGTATCTAAGTTTGACTGTTTGCAGACCATGGAAGAAGCCTATTCCAGCAGAGCAGACCTGAAGGATGTGCCAGACTGGGAGCTGTATGCAGCTGAGAGCAGCTTCATGCGAGATGGCAAACAAAAGACAGGTTATGCAGTGACAACCATGAACCAGGTAACCAAGAGAAAAGCCTTGCCATCACAAAAAGCTGAACTGATTATACCAATGAAAGATCTAGAATTGAGCAAAGTCATCTGGAAGGAAGGAAGACTGACAACTATTCAAGCCTGGATACTGAGTCTATGTTGAATGGAGGGACAGTAACCTTACAAGCTGAGTGGAAAGGGTCATTCCAAGTCCTGACTACCCTCACCAAATCCAAAGCTGCTGGCAGAGAGCCTTGAATTCACTGCTCCAGAGTTAAGAAGACGTCTGCTCCTTAGACAACCAGAAAACGGAGAGTGATACAAATTAGGATAATATGATTTAAACTGTTCTTTGGTACCGCTTATCTGTACAGTTGGTAACCATGATTCAAATTTGGTCCTAAAATTTGCATGTAACTCTAGTCCAAAATGTATCCAAAAGCTCTTCATAAGAACAACTTGTCAAAGTGGTATTGGATATGAGAATCTGGCCTGGTAACTTTTGCCGCAAGATAAAGATCGGGCCTGTGCCCATGGGGCTGTGATTCCAAATGTAATATTTAATCATATTAAGGGCTGTTGACAAAACAAAATCGCTCTTAATTTCCTCCTAGCCACAAAATCATTAACACTGGTTGTTGTTCTTATGCAGATCAGAGTGAAAAAAAATTTTTTTAGAAATTTGGTTAAAATTTGAAAGCAAACTCAAATTCTACACCAAGTAACTCTCAAAAGAGCTTACTGAACCTTGAATATCTTCAGTACACTCACTTCATGGTTACCAAACTGAACCTAGATAAAAGAAATGTTCATAGTAGCTGTAGTTATAATTGGCATCTGTATAACAACTAGTGGGATTGCCAGTTGTATAAACCAGTGGTATGGTTAAATGCAGAGTAGAGACTAGACAAGACAGAGTCTTGTTAGTCTCTAAAAAAGGGGGGAATGATGCCATCTGGTTTCTGCCTTTTTGCTTTTCTATGTTCTCTGTTCTCTTTGCACACATATTTGTAGCTCTGTAGCTTATTGTATTAATAATAGCTAGCTTTTCCAGTACTTTTCCATGGCCTTTCCCTAAGCAGAAAGACAAAACAAATTCCAGAGCTCCAAGCCCCAGGGGGGTGCAAGGCCCTGTCCTATCTCAGTTCTTCCTGGGAACCAAGGCCGAGAACAACTCTCAGGTACATTTTCATAAACAAAGTATAGCCAGTGCTGAGAGGGGGGCTCCAAAGAAGGGGCTGGACCTGGGGGGGAATTGAATCACCACTTGTTCTCCTTATTGGTGCTTTTAATCAATTAGGCTAATTTCCTAAAAGCTATAAATATGTACTCACCCCTGGAAGGGGCAGGCTTTTATGGACACCTTTCCATAACTGCTCCTGAAGACCTTCAAAATGAAGATCCCCTTTTATATTACCTCCTTGCTAAAATGATCTCGAGTTTCTTTTCCAGGCTGGGGGAAAGGGCAACACTTTAAAAAATGATGAAATACGAAGTTCTCTGTAGAATAAAATAAGCTGATCCCCACTTCAATTTCTGTATACAGAAACTGAACTAAGCTACGGGTTGGGAGAATTAATAACATTCCTGCACTCTGCAGCTCTGTGGAGTCACTGCTACAAAATCCCCAGGGTCCATGTGAATTGGGAGTAAATTTAAGATAGTCCTCTAGCTTTGCACGTACAGCTAGGCAGGTTTCTTCCCTTCAGAATGCAAAAAATACAAATAAATATATTAGAAAATCAAAACAAAATTAACCATTTCTACAGAAATATATGCCTGGAAAGATACAGAAATATTTATTTCTTCAGGTTTATCTTCCAGATATTAACAAAAATGAACTGGGAAATGTGAAATAAGTGACACAGAGTATGTTGTAAAGTATAACATAAAGATTTAGAAACGTCTTATACTGGAAATGTAATTACCATTAGCAAACTAAAATTGTCATGAATACACCAAGCTCGTTAAAAAAGTCAGCACGAGCAGCAGGATTTCAGAATTTTGATGTTTCTGAACATTTTGGAGTGGTCTTTTTTTTTTGTTTGTTATTATTTGTTATTGTTTGGTTTTGTTTGGGTTTTTTTGGGTGGGTTTTTTTGGGGTGTTTTTGTTTTTGTTTCTTTGTTTTGTTTTGTTTTGTTTTTGTTTGTTTGGTTGGTTTTGGTTTTGGTTTTGGTTTTTAAACCGTGTGTAAACGACACAATCTCTCAATTATTCCAACAGAAAAAAACCGTGAAGGAATATGATCTCCTGCCTAACCATGAGGGGATGCTGTTGCCCTTCCTAGCGAACTCCAACACCTCCTATCCCGGACCAGGATACACCCAACAGAGCTCACCACCAACCTGTCACAAGGCACAGAGGGCGGCTTCTCCTGCGTGCTCCAGAGACACATCTCAACACTCTAAGATGACTCTGCTCCCCTGCCTACCTCAGCATTTCCACAGCCGAGTTCAGAATTACGGTTTGTAAAGTGCAGTTTTTTTTCCAGCCGGGATTTGCATATGTGCTCAGAATCCCACTTCACTGCATGTATCAAATCTCCTTAGCTTTCATTTTATAACTCAGAATAACTAAAAACCATTTAAACCAGGCCTGTAAATGCATAATATAAAAGACTGCAACACATTCAAAGTCATAATTTATAAGCCCAGATACTTCTGATGTTTATCTGACAGATTTTAATGATTTAAGCTTTCAAGCGACAGCTAACGCAGTCAAATCCAGATTTAACACTATTTATTTCCTGGAATTTTGTAACTATACATAAAATAACTGTAGAGTGATGGGCAGGGGAACAGCTACCAAAGCAAAGTGGAAAAATAGAACATTTTACTACTGAAGGCAGGTTAGGGTTTGGCACCTACTAGAGAATCACATTTTCCTTTCAGGGAGTTTTGAAAGTTCTGAAAGACTTCTGAGTTCAGAGGCGTCAAGATTCTGAAATCCTACAGCTCACGCTGACTTGTTTAACAAGCTTGATGTATTCATGGCAATCTTAGTCTGTTCATGCTAATTCCATTTCCAACAATTTTGTAGCTTTAATAAATTTACCAACAAAACACCTTCCTCTACAACCACTGGCAGACAACACTGACAGGGAATTGACAGAGACCACAATGTCCTGAGCCGTCCACTGCTCCTTTTGTCCTGTTCTGAGGACAAACATCACTTGACAGAGCATAGCATACTTTTTCAACACTGATCTTTTGATGCAGCATTAAATGCTCTGAAGGTAGCCTCTAGAAAACACTGTACACAACAGAAGGCTAGACCCTTCAAGAGCCTCCTCAAACTAACTCAGACCCTTACTGTTAGCCAGAACTCAGAGCTTACCCTGCTGTTCCTGGCAACTTAAAAAAGAAAACTCTATCTAAAAGTAGGCTTCTTCACAGCCTAATCCAGCCCCGCTTTTTTAAGAACCGGCTTTGGATGAAAACAGGCTTGTGTTTCTGCTGGCTTCGAGAAGGACTTAGGTCCTGTCCACAAACTCCTCCTTTGTTTTTCACTATCACTGTGTACTGATAATTTGGTCTAGGTGTTCACCATGACAAGTACCCATAACACATTCCATCAAAACCCCAAACCAGCATTACATACAAAGTGTAACTTTATAAAGCTGTAATCTTCAGAACATTTCTGCTATTTCGTTGGGTTTTTTTCCCTAAACCAGAAAAACCCCAGCCCACTTTGGCTTTGCACCAAAAAAACTCCCAGCCAGCATGTCATGGAACTTTCCATCTATTAATACATCATACCTGAAAAGCCCTTTCTGTTGCAGCTTTTTCTTTAATAAGGAATTCCATTTCAGAGAGATATACTCTGCGGATGTTATCTCTCTCCACTGCAAATCTTTGTTGTTCCTCTTCCAACTGACACTGAGCACTTTGAAACATTTTCTCAGTCTCTGCTGCTTTCTTCTGATGCTTGTCATTGATTACTGTTGTTTAGAAAAAAAAAAGTGAAAGAAAAAAAGACAAGTAGCACTGCAAATAAGCATGTTCAGAAAAAAGAAGGTATAATGAACACAAGTTCTGTGTATTGTGATATCCTGTGAAACACTGGAACATTACCACTTCCAGTTTCACTACAGAGAACAATCAGATTTTGTGTTCCTACAGCATCTTTCACACAAAGACATAGAAATGCTTTGGAGATTTTTACAAATTAAAGCTCTTCTCCCTTTGGAAAGGAATAAAAACTCTACTCTTTCAAGTGAGGCCTCTATAGCATGGGAACTTAATTGCGTTTTTCTGCAACACATGGCTAGCTTATTTCCATATATCTATTTGATACTTCAGTGTGTAGCAATTAATTTCAGGCTCAGTAAAGACAGACACCTGCCACATGAAAAACACTCTAGGAAAACGTAAGGCAGGTTGGGCTAGGGAGCAGAGGCTTAGCTTTTCTGGGAAAATTTACTACTGCTCAAGAGATTTAAGTCTTCAGCCCAGCAAATGGCCCAAGATAGGAAAATACTGCATGAACTTCTCCACAAAAGCTTAAATGCCAAGGAAAGCTTCCTTTCCTATAAGCAGTTTTACTAGGAACTTTGCTTCATTTCAAAAACTGGCTTTTGGATCAAAAAAGCTTTTTGTGTTACTGAGTACAACTAGATATGTCGGCATTTATGTGGTTGTCACTTTCTAATAGGTTTTTACTTCAAATTCATTCCATTCTTCTGAAATTCCTTCCTGGCTGAAGAAGGATGAAACAAACAGAAGAGACATGTTGGGAAAACACAGAGAATTTGTAGACACAATGATGGGGAAGACCTGTCAGATGTCGGGAAATCAAGCCTCAGTAAGAACGGCAGAAAAACAGTTTGGAGAAAATACTAAAGACAGGGCACAAGCGAGGTGTTCTGTTCAAGGAGCTAAGTTGGGATCGTATCAAAAGCACCACGTGAGGTGAGCAAGGCTCCAAATCACCAGGAAAAAGAAGCAATAAGTTAAAAACTGCAAAAGAAATGAGAAGCAACACCAGGACTATTCAGCTTTTTTGACATTTGTCACACTAAACAAAAAACAGAACACCCCTCCCAAAAAAAACCCCCCAAACCACCCACAACAAGAAAAACCCCACCAAACAAACAAAAAAAGAAAACCAACAAAAACCAAACAAACAAAACGTGCAAAAAACCCCAAAACCACAAAAAAACCCCAAACAAACCAAAAAACCGTTTGAGACATTCCAACCAGCCTTAAGATTTTTTTAATTTCTGTATTTTCCAGATGAGTGAAAGTGCAGCCTTCTTATTATCTTATAAAGAAATCTGGAATGCTAAGTGCACTTGCAAGTTTCAGAGTCTCCTTCCATCCTCGTAAGGTTACAAACTCCAGGAGAAGTGCTCCAATCTTTTCAGTGAACACCAAATACATCTCCTGTACTAAATTTAAAGGGTATTATACTTACTTAGGTAACAAAAAATCATGTCCCTGGCTTTTAAGTGTGAGAAATCTCTCTGTGTTTGAGAAGGATTAAGAAAATCTGAGATTCTGAATGCAAAATGAGTAGGGGGTAAAATGTCTAGGTAAAATACTTCCTTTCCACATTCTGCTGTCATAACACTTGTTATTTGTATAAAAAGAAAACCAAAGATGACATGAAGAAGCCAGACATGAGCAATGAAAATCTAGAAACATTTGAAAATATGAAAGAAAAAAGCAGTATGATGAGAACTCCTGGCAGGAAAAAAAAAGGGTTTGGAAAGAGTGTAAACAAATAAACAGGACTAGATTTGTTTTCCCCCTGAAATGTAAAAAGAAGAACTGCTGGACATAGTGATAAGCAGGATGTGGAAAGGGACACCTTAATTAAATTCTGTACACACAGAGGGAGCTAATAACAGAAGGTAAGGAGCAAGAGAAAAAAGAGGTTGGTAGGCTAACAGGCTATATTTCATTCACATGAGACAGCAAGGGTTTTGTAAACTCTTATGAGTTTACAAAAGTAGATGAGTAAGACATGAGAAAAAGAAGAGACTTCCAACAAACACAGTAACACGAAAATTTTATAAAATCTCTGCTTGTTTTGATGAATTGGGACTGATGTAGCCTCTGGTGCATAATTTATTTTTTTTTTAATTACCTTGCAGTTCCTCAAGTTTGGTTTTTACACTACATAGCTTGTCCTCTGCAGAATACAGCTGCATATGAGCCTCTTTTTTACTTTTTTAGCAAGTGACATTTCGCTCTCCAGAGCTCGACAAAGACTCTCTCCTCTCTGGAGTTCCAGTTTTAATTTCATTATTTCTTCTTCATAGCGAGACATCTAGAAAATAAAATTGTTTTGGAAATTGCATTCACAGTTGCCATCTTATTTCAGCTGAATTTGAAATACAGTCTTGAAACTGCACACTTATACACATTTTAGATACTTACATTTTTTTTATGCAAACTGATCCCATTCCTGGATTAATTTCATGCACCTTAAACCTGCTGTTTTTCCAAACATACTCTGTTTAAGAAAATAAAAGTAATAATTATATTCCACAGGAAATTTTCTGGTAACTGTATTTAACACCTAGAAAATCAGTTGTGTTGGGATACTAGACTATCAGATACCTAGCAACTCACTATATAAACACAAACTTCAGTCCAATGATGTTCAGCAGTCAAGCAGAATGCTATTAAATACAACAAACAAACAAAAAAAAAACCCAACACTTCAAAAAGGGATCTAATCCAGTGTAAGAAAGATAGTTTAGTCACTGCTGCTAAAAACTGGACCAAGGAAACCACATTCAAGCCATTTGAACACAAGAAGGTGGAAAGTAAAGCGTGCATTTCTTCAGAACATCCACAAAGAAGCTGCATCCTTATTAACAGGAGCTCCATTCCTGGGAAATAATTTACCCCATTTACAAAGGTTTTCCCTGATGCTCTTGTGGCAAAATAGTAACTAAACAAAGTGAGAAAATGCTTCATTAAAATTTTCTTCAGTTTGATCTTGATTCACCCGCTGAGAGAATTATTTTAGGGGAACAAATTACATTTATTCCAGGGGTAAAATAAAGCAAACAAACAAGCAAACAAAAAAGAGAAGTCCTTACATCTTGATTGCGTTGATTGGTTAATTCCAAATTTTTTTTCTCAAGCTTATGGAGTTTCCTTCTCAAATCTTGAACAGTGTCCATTTCTGACAGATTTGTATCCTGAAGTAGGTGTAAGTCTTGTATATTACTACCTGCCGCCGTCCGCCACTCGCTGTCGGTGGGCTGGCCTCGTCCCAAAGGCGGTTGCGACAGGTAGTGTGGGTCAACAGCGGCCAACTGTTTTCCCAGTCGCCGGGCCTGCGTGGTCCCTTGCTCAGTGGGAGAGGAGCGAAGGGAGGCAAACCAGTTAGCGTGCCTGAGTGCGAAGGGGTTCTTCGGACCAGGGTAAATGAAGACACAGGAGACGTGAATGTGGCTTCAGGAGAGACCGGGATCCGAAGACCCGGAGCTCCCTGTGACACGAGGTTTTATTGGGACAGCACAACCAATCACAGGGAGCCACGGAGGTGGGACCAGGGGTGGAGACAGGGTAGAGAACCAACTAGGGTAAGGCAGGGGAGGAGCAGGGGCGGAGAGAGAGTGATAGACAACCAAGGGATACAATGAACTTACAGAAGACATAGAACATTCTGGGAGCGGGGAGTGGCAGCGGCTTGACTGACAGGCAGGCTCAGCCAACCATCCTCAGAGGGTGTCTGTGGTAGATAGGGACAGGCGGACGGAAGATCTCGCGATGTGACGGAAAGCAAGGGCAACATGGAATCTTCCTCCCTTCCTTCCTGCATGATAACAGATCGCCCAAAGTATGCAACCCCTCCTAACCCAGTAGTTTTCCACTCCTTACTAACCCTAGCTATCCCATCGTCCCCTCTCTGACGTAGTGAAGCCCCCTAGACTATTTAACCTCATGAGACAAGATAATAAACGCCATTTGACCATCCACCACATTGATGTCTGTGAGTTGTGGCCCGAGTGGCTCGGGTGAGGCCGAGCTGCCGTGCTGTCGTTCTTGAACCAGGTCGCCTGCCTTCATAGCAAGAAGGCAACATAGTGGTGCCGAAACCCGGGAAGAAGAAGAGGAGCTCGGGCTACGGGATTCGCCTGGACAAGACACAGCGGCCTAAGCAGCGAAGCTGACTTCAGGCGGGGGAGACGTCCCCAAAGGACCCACGGTCACGATGGAGACCGTTGCAAAGGTCGTGAGTCTACTTTATAAGCAGTGGGGTATTAAGTGTAAGCTCAAGGATTTTCATATTGCTATTGCAAAACTCCTGGAGCTTGGGGCGATTGAGCGTCCAGCAGAAATATTACACCCAGAGGTGTGGGAGAAATGTTTTAGCAGAGGAAACTAAAGTCTCGGGCAGTGGGAAAAGTCTCAAAGCGTGGGGGAAAGTAGAAACGGCTTTACGCCAAGCGCTGGAACAACAGGAGACTTGGAAAGCTGCACGTGCATGTTTATTAGCTACTCCTAAGCTGGGGGTGGGAGCAATGACGCAGACAGACTCCGAGAGCGGTCTATCTGAGAGCGGGGGTTCGCGGGGACCGGGCGCGCTTCCCTCCTCCCCGAACCCGAATCCAAACGCCCCGGGGCCCCCAGAAAACCTCCCGACCCTCCCGCCGAGCCCGCCGGATCCAACCCCTGCCGCGGGAACTTCCCAAACGTCCGCGGTTTCCCCCTCAATCCCTCCGCCGCCGGTTAACGATCCAACGCTGGAAGCACAGCAATCCGCGCGGTCTTTTTGGGAGGGATTGGCAACCGAAGCCAGGGAGACCGAGAGGGCAGCTAGAGAAGGAGCGCGGGTGAACCCCCCTCCCCCGCCCTATGCAGTTCAAAATGGCGCGGGCGACCAAGGAGATGGGCGGGGCCAGGGTTTCACTGGCGGGAACGAACAGAACGAACAAAGATTGCGAGTGTTCGCTGCTGCGCATGCGTGGGAGGAGAGAGCTGCAAACGCGCGGGCACGGGAGAGCGGCAGAGAGCGCATGCCCAGTCAAGAGCCGTGCTCAATGCCATTACCATTTAAAGGAGAGCCCTCCCCTTATGGGAGGCAGGGCAAGCCCAGGGGGCGGGACCGGCACCGCCCCCGGGGGGAGGAGCGGGGTCGGAGCCACCAGAAAAGGCACGGAATCCCGGAAGTGCTCTGGCAGTCGACTTCTGGCTCTGAGTCCGACAACAGCTCCGCTAGCTCTGCTGAGTTATCGGAAACTGACTGGGACACAGAGTCGGAAGAAGCAGAGCTATCACAATTTGAAACGAAAACGAATAAAGTTTTAAATCACGCCGGAAAGCGATCACAATACAAATTCACCGACTGGGGAAAGATAAAAATGGCTTGTGCAGAATGGGTGCCCTCAGCCGCAGTCCATGCTTTCCCGGTGAGAACCACCGGGCAAAACGGGAACCAACAACAAGTATATGACCCAATAAACCCCAAAGATATACAAACGATTGTCAAAGCAATCTCAGAAAAGGGGATGGATTCCATCATTGTTTCCACTCTCATAGACGGCCTTTTTAGCAATGAGAACCTGCTCCCCTTTGATATTAGACAAATAGGTCGCATGATTTTTGATGGGGCAGGAATGATTGTTTTTAAACAGGAATGGACAGACAATTGTGCGAGCCTATTAGCCCAGTCCTCTGGGGCGGGGCAACCACTGCATGGCTCGAGTTTATCTAGGCTGACAGGGAAACATGATGAGATGATTACACCTCAGCAGCAAGCTGCACAATTGCGAGCTGAGGAAGTCAGGGCCACAACCCGAGCTGCCAGAGAAGCCATTCGTGCTGCATCGCGTGTGATAGCTAAGCCTTCACCGTGGTCCACCATAAAGCAAACAGAAAGTGAAAGCTTCACAAAGTTTGTGGACCGCCTACAGGCAGCAGTAGACGCCTCTACCCTGCCTGCGGCGGCAAAAGGACCCGTTCTAGCAGACTGCTTGCGGCAACAAAGTAACACTATTACCAAAGAAATCTTGCGCTCCATTCCAGTCGGAGCCAGCCTGGCTGATATGATCAAATATGTAGTTAGGGAAGAACAGCTAACCCCTTTTCAGGCTGTCGTACGTGATCTAACTAGTGCAATGGCGTGCTTCAAATGTGGACAGGCAGGCCACATCGCAATGAGCTGTCCCCACAAATCCCAGCCTCCCCCGGCGGGGCCTCCATCTCAAGCGCGCGTGAGAGGGGCCTGCTGGAGCTGCGGGAAGAAGGGACACTTCGCTAAGGACTGCAGATCTCGACCCCGGGGAAACGGGAGGGGGAGGGGGCGTGCGGGCCGCACCCAGCCTCCTCCCGCTGCGAATGCAAGGCGGCCCATCTATGCCAACCCCCAGTGGGGTGGGGGACCCTCATTCCCTATGCCCCCGCAGGAGACAGCCAGTCCTGCACCCACACAAACGGTGCAAATGCAGAGTTTCACAGCACCGCCAGCAGCACCATTGCACCCACCACAGCCACAAGCCGCACTTGTGCCACAGGGCCAGCAGGGAGCGCCCCAGAGCGGAACCCCTGGGTGGCCCTGGCCATGAAAGTAGGGAAAGAGCCCCTGATAGTGTGGGGGACATGCCGCCTCTATGGCAGTCAAGATCCCCACATCATAGGGCTTCAGTTTTGGGCAGACACGGGTTCAGATTGTACAATTATTCCCCAAGTACATTGGCCACAACATTGGCAATTTACAGAAGTCCCCCCAGTGAATGGTGTGGGAGGGCCATCCCAGGCGTGGAAAAGCACCCAGTTGGTAACTATAACACTTCATTTCGTATGTTAGAAGCTACCTTTCTTTCCCTGAACGAATCCAACCCGAACCTAACTGATTCCTGCTGGCTTTGCTATGACGTCAAACCCCCCTTCTACGAAGGAATTGCTTTAGATACCCCCTTCAGTTACTCCACAGCTGACTCCCCTCACCAGTGCAGGTGGGATACTCCCCGCAGAGGAATCACCCTGAGTCAAGTCACGGGTCAAGGCAGATGTTTTGGCAGTGCAACCTTAGCAAAGAAAGGCAACATCTGCACCAAAGTCGTCAAGCCCAACAGAAAGAATAAGTGGGTGGTTCCATCCGCATCTGGGATGTAGGTTTGTCAGCGATCTGGAGTGAGTCCTTGTGTGTCTCTTGCCAAATTCAATGATTCCACTGACTTTTGTGTCCAAGTTCTAATTGTTCCTAGGGTCCTGTACCATACCGACGAAGAGATGTACCACCTCTTTGAGAAACCCGACCGGCTCCACAAAAGAGCACTGTTAACAGGTGTAACTATCGCAATGCTGCTCGGCCTGGGAGCAGCCGGAACGGCCACGGGTGTCTCAGCTCTTGCGACCCGACACCAAGGACTGTCTCAGCTACAAATGACCATCGATGAGGACTTGCAGAGGATCGAGAAATCCATCTCCTTTCTAGAGAAATCAGTTTCTTCACTCTCAGAAGTGGTCTTGCAGAACAGGCGAGGATTAGACCTCTTGTTCATGCAACAAGGAGGCTTGTGTGCCGCCTTGAAAGAGGAATGCTGCTTTTATGCAGACCACACAGGAGTCGTCAGAGACTCCATGGCAGAGCTCCGAGATAGGCTAGCTCGGAGACAGAAAGACAGGGAAGCCCAACAGAGCTGGTTTGAGTCCTGGTTCAATCAATCACCATGGCTCACCACACTAATTTCCGCCTTGGTAGGTCCATTGGCAATGTTGTTTTTAGCTTTTACCTTTGGACCATGCCTGCTGAACAAACTAGTCTCTTTTATCCAGACCCGTCTGGAACGGGCCAACATTCTGTTTTTAGAACATCAACAAATGCTGTAATCCAAACTGTAAACACTGTCAATCGCAAGACTTTTCTAACTTGCCTTGCGAAATCTACTCAGGTATACCAAACCCCTTTTCCCTTGTCAAGTTACTACCTCATACCTCACTTCAATACATGTATCTATGACTACCTCATTCATTTGTGAAAAAAGGGGGGGGAAGTGTGGTAGATAGGGACAGGCGGACGGAAGATCTCGCGATGTGACGGAAAGCAAGGGCAACATGGAATCTTCCTCCCTTCCTTCCTGCATGATAACAGATCACCCAAAGTATGCAACCCCTCCTAACCCAGTAGTTTTCCACTCCTTACTAACCCTAGCTATCCCATCGTCCCCTCTCTGACGTAGTGAAGCCCCCTAGACTATTTAACCTCATGAGATAAGATAATAAACGCCATTTGACCATCCACCACATTGGTGTCTGTGAGTTGTGGCCCGAGTGGCTCGGGTGAGGCCGAGCTGCCGTGCTGTCGTTCTTGAACCAGGTCGCCTGCCTTCATAGCAAGAAGGCAACAGGTGTCAACCTCTTCGAGCCCATCCTCCGATGGGTCGTACCATTCCAAGGCTGGGACTTGGGGGAGTTCACCCTCATCCCCCCAGGGCCTGCCAATGGGGAATTCCTCCTCCATTATCTGAACAACCGCCACATCTCCCCCGCTTTTATTATTTAAAGAAAGTAAACTGACGACCGATGAAACAACTCAATGCTTAAAGCAGGATAAAAGACACAGGACTACAAAAATGATCATAAAAAGAATCAAAATAGGACGAACTAATTGTGTCACCCACCCAGGGAGACCCCATCGTCCAAAAAGATTGTCCATCCAGTCAGATCCTTCAACTCGCAGCTGGTGGACTTGATTTTGAAGCCCTTGAATGCTTTTCCTTACGTCTTCGGCATGGGAAGAGAGGTTAAAGCAGCACATTCCTTCGAATTCTTGACAACCGTGTCCGTGAACAAGCAACAGATAATCTATCGCGACCCTATTTTCAAGTGTTGCCTGCCTAGTCGTCTCCTCATCAGCGAGGAGACCTGCCAGCGCTTGAGATGTTACATTGGCTTGTTTTCCCAGCCAGCACTCCACGTGAGAAAGTTCACCTAGGGCTTTGGCCGCCGCCACCCACGGCAAGAAAACCGAGGCCGCAACTCTCTTGGAAAAGGACCATGAGATAACATCGCTATCACAATTTGAATCCAAATCAAGGATGGATCTCCTTTTCCGAGTCGAATTGCTATGGTCCTTCCAGGCAACCAGTTGTCTGGTGCCTGGTGCTAGCAGGGAAAGCTTACCTACGCTGCAGGGTCCTCCCCGGGGATTGCTAGGTATCCCGGCCCATGCCCGGTCACCGCAGATTAGGAAGAGCCCGTCAGGGAGCTTCCTGGCGGGTTTGGTGGATGCAGACCATGTGAAATCGGCGTGCTCACACCATGATTTTTGGTTATACAGGGTCAAATTGTTTGGGGAGACAACAAGGGCTCTCAGGACTACCGGAGGCGTATCCAATGAACTAACTCTATAACTTGCCCTTGGTATCATCATTGTCCCCCTTGGTCTACGAGTAATTTCTCTAGGTGAGTCGCGGTAGACCTCCCAGCTCTTTCTACGGTCCCATGAAGGGCCGTGTAGGTTTTGCCTCCGGTGCCTGGGAGACCTAGGTTCCACGAATTTCGTGCAAAATGCTGGTTGGGCCGACCCCAGCAGATCCAATTCCTGGGGTTCGGCTGTCATGGGTGGAAGGGTCTGTATCCACTGCCCCCAATCACGGTTCGGGCGGATTTCCGAAAGGAGGGTGTTGTTTTCGGGCCATGTTTCGGGGATACCAACTAGGCAGGTTGACAGAGGCATGTTCGCTGTTGGGGTGTTCATACAAAAGTCTTCTTGACCGATGGTCTTGGCCAGGTGCACCCATATATTTTCTTTCGGCTGCTGAACGAGCCATGGGCCGACTTCCACGGATGTCAGAAGGAGTAGGTAGGTCACAAGGAATGTTGGGGTCATCTTCCCTTTTCCCGGGTGGGTTTTCTAAATGGTTTGAAACACAAACGAACATGAGACAACTTGAGCCGAGTATCTGCACATGCACTTACAAACACTCCCCCTGACTCCCCCTTTTCTTTAACAGGACAAGGGATAGGACGGGAAAGCACACAAGGTAAGTTCTAAGGTAAGTGGGGTAGGGTATGCGCGGGGGTAGGGTTCAAGGGTGGACTCGGGGTAGCTTCTTGGGTTTTTCTCATTGGTTCCCTTGAGGTAAGTCCAGTTTTCTGCTGGCCATCGCCAGCAGCCTGTCGTAGATCTGGGTTCACCGCTGACGTTGACTCGTCAGGGCTTGTGTTCTGCTCTTGCGGTTCTAGAGTCGCCTTTTTCTTTCTCCTTTTCCAAGCGTTTTTGTTTTGGACGCCCTGACTCTCTTCCGGGCGGCCTTCTCGGCGTCCTGCAACACATTCTTGAGATTTCTTATTAGAAGTCTTGTAGGGTCTCACCCACTTGGCGGGGACCCATTTTGGCCCTTTGTCTGTCGAGACACAGGCGTACCCTCGTCCCCAGATGATTAGTGGGAGGGGCCCTTCGACTCGATGAGTCTCTGGGTCCCTCACCAGCACCGGCGGGTGTTCTTTTAACTTGGAGCTGGCCGAATTTGAAAAGTGCCGGTGTACAGGGGGGAGCGGCTCTTCTGCCGAGCAGTTCAAAAAATTGATAGTAAATAGAGCCTTGCAGAGACGCGCAATGGGCGATTTCTCTGCACCTCCCTGCTGCTGGTAGAGGACTCTTTTTAAGGTGTTGTGAGCCCTCTCCACTATCGCCTGACCTGTCGGGGAGTGAGGGATCCCGGTGGTGTGCTCGATCCCCCACTCCTGGAAAAACTGCCTTAGGTGGGACGAGGTGTAGGCTGGGCCGTTATCTGTCTTTATTTTCTTTGGCGTACCTAGAATGGAAAACGCCATGAGTAGGTGTTTCCTTACATCTGAAGCCTTTTCTCCTGTATGCGCTGACGCATACATAGCGTGGGAGAAAGTGTCTATTGAGACATGCACATATTTCAGACGCCCGAATTCTGGTACGTGTGTGACGTCCATCTGCCAGAGCTCGCAGGAGGCCAAACCCCTAGGGTTGACTCCTGGGTTTAGGGATGGTATCTGGTAGCTCTGGCAGCTCGGGCATGTCGCCACAATGGCCCTTGCTTGCTCCAGAGGAAGGTGAAACATCCTCCGGAGGGCAGGGGCGTTCTGGTGATAAAATTGGTGACTTAGCTTGGCTTGCGCGAAGGTGACTGGGATGTTAGAGGAGCACACTTGCGCCGCCATAGCTAGAGCGTCCGCCCTGCGGTTCCCCTCACTGATGTAACCAGGGAGTCCTTGATGCGATCGCACATGCATCACATGATATTGATGCTCTCGGTGGGATAAAAGGAACACAAGCCTCGAGAGCAGGCCAAATAGTTTCTCGTTTTGCACCTCCTTTAGTAAACTGTGTTCGGCCCGGACAGTTATCCCAGCAACGTACGCCGAATCCGTTACCAAATTGAGGGGTTCCTGGAACCTCTCAAACACTCTGACCATGGCCGCTAATTCAGCAATTTGTGGGGATCCCTCCACCACATGGACCTCAGACTCCCACTGCTGGGTCCGCGGGTCCTTCCAAGTCATTACTGACTTATGGGAGGACCCTGAGCTGTCGGTGAAAACGGTCAGAGCGTCTTTGACTGGATTTTTGGATTTCATCATTTTTGGAGCCAGGTTGAAATTCATATTAAACAGGTTGTGCTTTAATTTTTTGCCAGTGATTTTGCTTGGGTAGCTATCCAGGGCGAACTGGAGGCTTTCATTATTTTGGACTAATTTGTCCAGGTCCTCATCTTTCCATGGGACCCTGATGCATGTGAAATCGCATCCCGCAAGGGTGCGGAGTCTCATTCTCGCTTTGGTGATGAGTGAGGCCACCAACTCTTGTGGCGTTGTTATAGTTTTGGACGGCGTGTGAGGGAGGAACACCCACTCTATGATCAAGAGGGGGTCCTTCAACCTCCCGTCCCACTGAAATATCAATGCATGATAGGATGGTGTTTGTCCTAAGATAATTAGCTGAAAGGGTATCTCTGGAGCAACGCGATGTGCGTGCTGGGATGTGATGGCTTTCTGCACCTTACCAATTGCTGTTCTGGCGTCCGGCATCAGGTGTTTCGGGGTGTCGAGTCCCTCGCCGCCCTTTAGAAGGTGGAATAAGGGGGCGAGGTCGGCCGTCGTCAGCCCCAGCAGTGGACGAACCCAATTCACGGACCCGCACAGCTGATGGAGTTTGCGTAGGGTCTTGGGCTCGTCACAGATGGAAAGCTGCTGGGGAGCGACGGTCCTTTCCCCGATTCGGACGCCCAGGTACTTCCACGGCTGCACTCGTTGTACCTTGTCTGGGTGCACAACCATCCCAGCACGCTGGATGGCATCTATCGCGGCTCTCACAGTCCTGTCCCGGAGGTCGTCGGAGCAGGCGCAAATCAAAACGTCGTCCATATAGTGAAACAGGATGGACTTCGGAAAGGCTCGGCGGACTGGTGACAGGACTTTGGAAACGTACCACTGGCAGAGTACCGGGGAGTTTTTCATTCCCTGCGGAAGTACTCGCCAGTGGTATCGTTCTTGCGGCGCCTCACGGTTAATTGAGGGCATCGAGAATGCAAATCTCGGAGCATCCCGTGGATGGAGAGGGATAGAAAAAAAACAATCTTTAATGTCGATGACGACCATTGGCCACGTGCGCGGGAGCATGGAGGGGGAGGGGAGCCCTGGCTGGAGGGGACCCATATCCACAATGACCTCATTGATTTTGCGGAGGTCGTGCAGGAGCCTCCACCCGCCTCCGCTAGCCTTACGGATCACGAAGACGGGGGAATTCCAAGGGCTATCTGATGGCACGATGTTGCCCTTGGATAACTGCTCCTGCACGAGGGACCTAAGGGCGCTAAGCTTGTCTTTGTGAAGGGGCCACTGCTCCACCCATACCGGTTGGTTCGTTTTCCAGGACAGAGGTGGAATGGAGGCACGGGTGGCGCGCCTCGCAGTGGCCCCGGCTAGAAACCCCTCGGTGGCTCCAGGATTTCCAGCCTGGTCCCCCATTGTGAAAGTAGGTCTCTCCCCCAGAGGGTAAAGCCAGAGGCAACGACATAAGGTCGCACTGTTGCCACGTGGCCGTCAGGCCCCTCAATCAGGATGTTCTTGGCAGACCTTTCAGGTAAGATGGTCCCTCCGATCCCGTTTATGTTATCTGCAGAGGGCCGGAGCCCCCATTCCCGTGGCCACTCAGCTCGGGAGATGACAGTCACGTCCGAGCCGGTGTCAACCATCCCTTGGAGGCTGACCGCTGCCTTTCCATTTTTCAGTTTACACGATAAAACAGGTTTTTCCGCGCCTAAAAGCTCAGAATATAGAACGATAGGTGTCTTTTGTGTCCTGGTAGATTCTTCTGGAATCACTATGGCGTGGGCTAGCCACTGCCCTCTTGGAATAAACCAAGGAGCAGAGTGGCTAGCCGCCGTGATTTGGAAAGTCTGTCCAGGGGTTGCCGCGACTATCTGCGGCAAAACGAAGAAGCCATGTGGGCTTCTCGTAGAGTCTCCAATTATTAATAGATCAGTTCTTTTAAAAATGTCACCACATAGGAAGACGTCGAATGTGATGAAGTCTGTGGTGCGTACGTGTTGTGGTCGGGCACTTACCACGTGGAATTGCGTGCGCTTGTCCTGAGTCTCTGGCGGTCTCCCCTCTCCCACAGATGACGATGCGGGTGGTCCATTGGGAGCGGCTCCAGCGTTTGATGTGGTGTCGGCCTTTAATTTGTTATCATTGCGCGGTGCCGCTCCGCGCTCTGCTGTCCGTTTCCCGGGGTCTTCTTTCGGGAGCACGGGCAGCGAGCCACTCCAGGACCTGTGGGAGACTCGCGAACAGAAGCGTTAGGCTTTCCAGGCTTAGGACAGGTGCGAGATAAATGCCCAACTTCCCCACAGTTATAGCATTTTGCTGTTTTGATAAAGTCATTGTCCGGTTTCTGTGACACGAACGTGGCAAGTTGTCTCTTGGCTCTATTCACTGTTTCTGAGGGTGCGGGACGTGAGGGTTCAGGCATGACTTCTGCACAGGCCTCCACCATTTCTTCTATGGTGGGCCTGGGTCTTCTGGGCAGTGATCTCAGGACGGCTTTACACGCGGGGTTTGCGTTTGAAAAGGCAATAGAGCGCAAGATCCGCATCTGGGCTACTGGGTCCTCTTCTTGCTTTGACAACGCAACCCTTACCCGGCCCACAAACTTGACAAAGCTTTCGTCCTGCCCCTGTCGAATAGTGGCATAACTATCCGAAGGGGTACCCTCGGACGGGAGCATCAGCAAGGCTCTCAACGCGACCTGCTGGATATCCTGCAAAACTCGTGTCGGCAGCAAAGCCGCCTGCACGTCCCCCTTGCTATAGTCGCCCTCACCAGCTAAATATTCTATGGTCAGATGGTTCACATCTGGATCCCTCTCATATTCAGGGAGTAGCTCGTCTAGGATCCTTTTCCACCCGCGTTCCCAGAGCCAATATGTTTCTGGGGCTAAGATGCCTTCCATTATCATCTTTATGTCCTCAGGGACAAGCAAATTAGAGCGAAAAGTTGCCCTAAGCATCCCTTGGCAGTAGGAGGATTCCAACCCCTGATCTGTAACGATCTTAACTATGTCCCGAAGCTGGGAGAAGGTAAAAGGCTCCCATTTGGGATTATGGCCCCGCCTGGCCGCATGCACTGGGAAGGCCGCTAGGCCTGGGTCCCCACCTGCCGCTAGCGCCGCGGCCCCTGGGCCTCCGGGTTCTAGGTGTTGGGTAGAACCGCAGTGGGCCCCGGCCTGGTCGCAGGCCTCGGCGTAGGCCTTGGCCTGCAGGCCTCCGAGTTCTAGGTGTTGGATAGAACCACGGTAGGCCGCGGCCTCCCCCCTTCCGGGTTCTAGGTGTTGAGTAGAACCGGAAGGGTGGGCCAGGGAACCAGGCCGCGAAGGGGCGGGCCGCGAGGGGGAGGGTGTCGCGCGGGGTTGATGGGCGTTCTGGATGTCCGGAAGGGAACGGGAGGGGCCTAGCGCAACGCCACCCCTCGACGCTACGTAGCAGGAAGGACGGCCTAGGGGGCGGAGCACTCCCAGGGGCCGATCCAGGGAGGAGTCTCTACTGCCGGTAGGGGAGGGGTCCCGCGAAGGAAGAGAAGGATGGCCAGTTTTGGCGCGAAAGCTGGAATTTTTTACTGCGCCATCGCCGCCATTTTGGTACCTCTGGCGGCCATCTTGTTGAAACTGGGGATAGGGTGGAGGCGCAACGGGCGCAACAGGGTAGGACGGTGTAGGGTAAAGGGATAGGGTAGAGCCTGATGCAGAGGGGCCCTCTCTACATCGGGAGGGGACCGACGGGGACCGCGACGGATCTAAGGCAAAGGAGACCCGACGCGAATCCCGACGCCGGAGGGAAGAAGGGAGCGGAGAGCGGGGCATCAGGGAAGACGGGGTAGGGGAAGGAGGAACTGGGGTCCCAACTTTTCCCCTCTTACGATCCCTCAAAACGTCAGAAACTGAAATTAAAACAGAATAAAATTGGGATTCCCTGAAATTCCCCTCTCTGACTCGTCTAGTTAACATTCCACCCACTCGATCCCAGAATTGTAAATCATAAATCAAAGGCAACGAAATTGAAGGGACATGAACAAAAAGCCATTTGACGAAATCTCTCAAAAGAGATTTCTCAAAACCCTTTTCCCCTTCAAGTAAGATTCCCTTTAAACAGGAATAAATTCCCCTCTGCTGGGCTGACAATCGGTTGCCCATTCTTGCCTAAAACTCTCTCAGCTCAGGAAACCAAAATGTGAAACAGAGGCCGGACAGTAGTCCTTACGAACACCTCTGGCAATTGTGATCAGGGCAGAATCTCACTTACTTCAATCTTGACGCTGCAGCTTGTCTTCGTCTGCGCTGAGTCCTCGACTCGAGCGCTTCCACAGCTGCTGACCACTCCTGGAGCTGAGTCAGGCACGCGACCGAGGCTCACTGCGACAGGCGTGTCAGCAGGAGCTCGTCGGTCTCCCCGCTCGAGCAGTCTCATAGAACCGAGAACAGTTCAAGTGGGGCGGCCGGCGCAGCAACAGCGCACCTTCCGTCGAAGGGTCGCTTGGCTGAGGCCAGTGGTCAGTTGGTCGCTGACCAGAGGCCCCACGTTGGGCGCCAGCTGCCGCGGTCCGCCACTCGCTGTCGGTGGGCTGGCCTCGTCCCAAAGGCGGTTGCAACAGGTAGTGTGGGTCAACAGCGGCCAACTGTTTTCCCAGTCGCCGGGCCTGCGTGGTCCCTTGCTCAGTGGGAGAGGAGCGAAGGGAGGCAAACCAGTTAGCGTGCCTGAGTGCGAAGGGGTTCTTCGGACCAGGGTAAATGAAGACACAGGAGACGTGGATGTGGCTTCAGGAGAGACCGGGATCCGAAGACCTGGAGCTCCCTGTGACACGAGGTTTTATTGGGACAGCACAACCAATCACAGGGAGCCACGGAGGTGGGACCAGGGGTGGAGACAGGGTAGAGAACCAACTAGGGTAAGGCAGGGGAGGAGCAGGGGCTGAGAGAGGTGATAGACAACCAAGGGATACAATGAACTTTACAGAGACATAGAACGGTATTCTGCAGGGCGGGGTGGCAGCCGGCGGTGACTTGACGGGCAGGCTCAGCCAACCATCCTCGGAGGTGTCCAGCCTCTTTGAGCCCATCCTCCGATGGGTCGTACCATTCCAAGGCTGGGACTTGGGGGAGTTCACCCTCATCCCCCCAGGGCCTGCCAATGGGGAATTCCTCCTCCATTATCTGAACAACCGCCACAACTACCTGAGCTGAAAAATGTGTTTTCAAAAAACATGAGTATTCCTTAAGTATTAATGCTTCTTTACTTCAAGTACCCAATCATGGGCCCAGAGTTTTAAACATTCACATAAGTGAGATTACTTTGTGCAGTTTACATCTTACTATTGCTCTTTGAAGGAAGGATTATATAGAATTGCTTATTGTGCAAGATAGGAGAGATGTAGCAGGAGGAACTCAAAAGAGAGATGCGGTTTGGATTAACAAAGTTGATTTAAGCATAACATGTTCATTATTTTTCATTTTCTTTATTTTTGATAATGAACTTCCACCATTTTTGATAATTACTTTCCAGAAGGCTTAAAAACATCATTCCAATCACATAAGTTAAAACAACTGTAAAGTTTTTTGTCTCCACAGTAAATCTCAGTTTTGAACATGGATTACCGTCTCAAAACCATCTCTGTCATGAAACACAGATGTGGAAAAACCCTGTCTTTTACATGCTTTGTCTTCAGAGATGCGTACATTCAAACTACAGTCCCACAACTGATCACAAACACAGCACAAATTCAAGATTAATCCTCTAAACTACCCTGTTTTATCTTAATTTCTGCTACTACTTCAGTTGAAACAAAAGCTACTTGGCAGTGAGCAGAATCAGCCCTCAAGCACCACAAGCAATAATAAAAGTTCCTATATATAAACTGAAAAATTTATATATAGAATATATGCATTTATATATATATACACATAAATATGTATATATCCATACCCATACATATGTGTATCTGTATATACATACACATATAAATATGTATATAAAAATAGATATTTAACTCGTTTAATAATTTTAAGAGAAATTATTATACCTCCAAACTGAACAACTTTTAAGTTATTTCACTACTTGAAAATCAATGTTCATATTATGTGATATATGTTTGTTTTCACATTATTTTAAGTATGTAAGACTTCAATTATTATTTTCTCCACACAAAAGTGAAAATTTCATGGGAAATAAAAGTGAAATATACCTGTCTAGGGAAAACACAGAAGAAATAAAGGCAAGTAATTTCATTCAGAGATGATGAATGAAGTATCAGTCTCAGTTGAAGACAGCTACATGCCAGACAGCACCAAGGGGGAAAAACAGAACCCAAACTGAAAACTGGGGAAGACTTGGCCCAAGAAACAAGAGTTATGGACAAGGTAACCATTTAGTTACTCTGTGGGCAGCAGGGGAGTTATTTGGCCTTTTTAAACCTGGTGAGATTTAATATTTTTTGCATGGAGACCACATAGAATGAAAGCAAGAGAATAATCACTTTTTGTAATAAAGGTAAGAAACACCTTTAAGTCTTCAATTAAATTACATGGGTTTGTAAGGCAGTTGAAGTTAAAGAAATCTGTTTCTTTCAGCTCTCCTATTAAATATCCAGCAACAAAAAACCTACACATTAAAACTCACTCAGAGGAGAAACTAACTATGCAATTAACTATTTTGCTTAACTGAGCCTCTGTGTGTGTGTATGCATGGGAAAAAAATTTAAAAAAACCAAAACCATGCCATGTCCAAATTATCTGACACCACAAGCATTAGCAAATTAAGGATGCTACTGAAATGAAAAATGTGTATTAGAGCATTAAAAAAAAGACCATAATATTACCAGCAAAAAAAAGGCATTAGACACTTTTTTGAAATAGCATTTTATGCACAGCTTCTGAGCTCACAGTGCAATTGGTGGAAACTTAAAAATGCATGTCAGAAAACCCTAATTTTTTTTCTTAGCATAGAATCAAAAATACCCAAACCAACAAAAACAAGTGAACAAACAAACAGAAAATAACCCCAGTCAACCAGTGACAGAACTGATGGACCATTACTATGTGAACCATTTAATTTTAGTTGTCTACTTACACATTTTCAAATAAAATAGAAACCAGCCTCAAGATTTTTTTGTTTCTGTGACACTTCATTTAGTTGTTACAGCATGGCCAACACACGCCGTACTTTACAAAAGCTTCCTAGTACCACTTGCAGGAGATTCTTACTTCCATCTTTGTATAACAAATAGAAGACCTACAACCATAAAGCTCTCAGAAGATTCAAAGACAAAACCACACAAGGTCCCCAGAAAGTTTCAAAGCATGCATGATTTGCAGTCTAACAGAATTCAGAGGACATTTTCTACTTCTATTTTCATATACTACTAGTTCATCAATCCTTGTTTTTGAACTAAAATATGTTTTTTACCAACTACGGCATTTATTCAAGACACCATTTTTAGCAGGAGTTTAAGAATCTTCAAGAAAGTACATGAGCAGGTGAAATAGCTCTTGAGTTCTGCATTGCCAAAATTATCAGTGGTCACTTCACAAGTCAGCTGGTTACAGTAAGCACAGATCATTGAAAAAAAACAGTGTTTCACTAGCCTCAATTCCACAGCTGGCAGAAAATGCAGAGTAATTTTGCAGCAGAGAGAAATTTTCTTTCACTTACTATCTAGTAGTGTAATTTTGATACACTTCTGCAGCTGAAGGAGCGGACTGCAGTCTCATTTTTCTAACCAAAGTCTGTATTTGTGGAATTTTGCTGTTCCCATATAACAAATGGCAGTTTGTACAGACGAAAGAGAGACAATAGTTTGTGCCAAAAACCATCTCATGTCAGATTGTAAAACACTGGGGTCATGTGCAAGACTTAAAGCCAACCTCTACCAACTCAGTTAACGTGGAAAACCTTTCTGTGTCTCCTGGGCAGTGCTCCTACATGCTGACAAAAAATATATCTACCTTCTGATGGATGACCCCAAGACAGCATGCATGTATCACACAATATCAGGCTCTTCCTCAGCCTGAATTGCATCATTTAAGACATCTAGAAAATAAATAAGAGGCAGAACTCACTCTTCCAATTCCCTGGGGAGTTAGAATACATTTCTAGAATTGAGGTTGCTGTGTGCTTCCTGTGATGTTTGATCCAAGGCAGCAATAGAGCCCTGTGTCCCAAAGCCAGATCCTGGAGCCTGACCAATGTGTTTGGATTCTTGCAGGCACACTGGGCACTTCAGGCCCCGATTCTCCACCTGGCAGTGCTGGTTATCCAGCGTGGACAATCCCCAGCTGGGTATAGAAAACTCCTGGCGAAGAGGAATTGCCACCTCTGGATCTGGACCTTGTGCTTGAGACACTGGAGGAGATGTTTTCGTGCCCTACACCTGAAAGGTCACCCTTTGCTCAGGTAACTCCATTGCACGGGGATGGAAGGGGCTGGGCCGAGAGCTTTTCAATGTTGTTGCATGGCTGAGAAGCAAAGGCTTCTTGAATTCAGCCGTGAATGGACAGGGAAGGATTTGCTTGGTGAAGCAAGATTTCCAAACGAGGAGGGAATGAAAAGGGGGGTACCCCTTAAGTGAGGCTGGCAGGTGTTGGCCAGGTTTGGGTGCTCGTCTTCCTGGGAAGAATCCCTCGTGCAGGGGCGTTTGTGGTGAGCAAGTGGAAGCTTTGTAGGTTCTTAGAGGCTGGGTTTGATGGGAAAGAAGAGAAGAGTGTCTGGAGAATTGCCACTGAAGGCAAAGTGTCCCGTGCAGGGAGGGGCATGTGAGAGGTGCCTCTGTTGCAGCAGCAGATGCGGGCTCTGCCTGTTTTGGGTCGGAAGGCCAAGGCAAAGCAAGGGCTGGGCTGCAGCTGCTGCTGCTGCTGCTGCTGCTGCTGCTGCTGCTGCTGCTGCTGCTGCTGCTGGGTGAGAGCCCTGCCGTGCGTGTGGGCGCTGCCAGAGCCATGCTTGGGGATGGGCTGGGGCTGCAGCTTTCTTGTCCTCTCAGGAACCTGGTGCCTGCAGTCCAGTTTGTCTCTGGGAGATGCTCTGCCAGTCTTGCTGTCCATGTTGCAGAGCTCAGTCACCTTGCTCTTGGGCATCTCTGTGGGAGGAGATGTGTGTTCCCATGCAGTCCCTGCAAAACTGCAGCCTGGATGAGACTCTTCTGCTCAGGGCTGTGCAGGGAGGAGCACATCCCTGTGCCAGGAGCTGGCAGGACTCCTTCCTCAGCACCCACTGCATGTGTTCAGTGTCAGCCCCACGATCAACACTGTCAGCTTTGACACTTCTGGAGTGTGTTTGAGCAGTCAATCTTTTTGACTGTTGAAGGCCTTTGGGGCCCAGACTTCTTGTTAGGAACAGGGGATGAAAATATGTGAGCCATGGAGCCTTTGGGGGCAGATGTGTTGGTTTTGAGGTGCCATGACCTGTGTGATTGGTGAGAAGGACAAGGTTGGGCTGCGCATGAAATGGTTAAGGACTCCTGTAAGGCCAGGGGTTTCTTCTGTGTTGAAGAGCAATTCAGTCAGGGAGCATGAGTCCTTTTGTTGGGCAGATTTCCTCTTTGACTTAGGAATCCGCTTTCTCTGAACTCTTGTCTCTTCCCAGACTTGCCTGGAGTGTTGAGTTTCTGTATTGGCACAGGCCTTTTTGCATATTGCTATACAATTTTGCCAAAGAATTCCTTTCTTTCATTTCATACACAGACCCATTGCCTACTGTAGTTTTATTATTGAGGAAGGGCAGACTCGGGGTGGGGAGGGGGATTTTTTGGAATTGCCCATATCTTATTGCCAAGCCTGATGACCTTTGTCTTCTGTAAACTCACACACAGCAGTTTTCAAAAGCATTTTCTTCCTTACGAGAAGGAAATGTTGCAGGCTCTGAAGTATTGTGACCCTGTAGAAAACAGTGAGTGATCTTTGGGTTTCTTTCCTTCTGTTTTCCTCTTCAGGACAACACTAATGTTGGCCCTGAGTCTTCAGGAGGGCAGGCTGTGAGCGAGGCTGCAGCAGAGGGAGCTTTGCCTGGCACCGAGAGCAGCGGGAACACTTCCCAGGAGCCCGAGGAGCTTGGTAAGGACAGAGCCCACCTTGGCTTAGGCAGGTGTGAGAGGGCTGCTCTGAGCCTGCCTCTGTCAGGAAGGGAGATCAGGAGAGTTCACCTCTCGCCTGCAGGGATGGTGCTCGGTGGTGCCTTTAGTTCCAATCCTGCACCGGCACAAGCTCCCCGAGCCCTGGCCTCCATGCTTCTCCCGAGGCTCTGCCGCTGACTCCTGTGGTGTGGAGAGAGAGCAGGGAATAAACCTGACCTTGTGGGAGTTGTGTCACCAAGCCGGGTGTCCCAGTTTTGTGCTGAGGTCCGCGGATAAATTTGCTGCAAGGTCCCAGAGCTCTGGTGGCAACACTGGGTGACTCCTGAGGCAAGACAGCAAGTCCCCAGCAAGAAAGTCAGTGTAGAAATCAGAGCTTTTTGTCTCCAAGCCTTAAATCAATGTAGTACCAGCTATGTGCTGATAGCTATAGTGAGATCCGTTAAAAATACAGGCAGCAGAAGTTCTGAGGCCAAACAAATCATTAGTCCCAAGTCCAGTGGCTAAAGGGAAAACTTAAATTACCCCAGCTTAGCCAGAGCTAAGAGGAGAGAGAGAGCACTTTGGATCTGCATTCTTGAGCAAAGCTGGGGCAGCCTGCAGGCCTCATAGGGAGCTCTTTCCCTCCCGACTCTTCATGCCACAGCAGGTGGTTGTGTTGGAGGAGCTGTTGCTCACTGCAGAGGGCAGTTTGGAGACGGCAGGGAACAGAGCTAGTTCATAGCTCAGCTCACAGCACCCTTCAGCATCGGCCGTTTCAGGGAGGACAGAGGTGTCCCTGTCAGCCCAGAGAAAGAACAAGGCTGGGCTGCTTTGTGGCAGCTGCCACCGTCTGTGTTTCAAGCTCTCGCGGGTGCCATTTGCACTGCGAGTGCTGAGACTTTGCTGGGCTTCTTCAGTGTTTGCACGGTTTTGAAAACTTGGAAAGATCCCTGTTGTTTAAGGAGCAGGCTTCAACTTGCCAAGCGAGAGTCTGCCTTTCAGGCCATCTTTTACAGTCACTGACAGAAGGACAATTGCTGCCCAAGGGAAATGTGCACAAGGGCCAATATTGACTCTGTTCCCTTTGCTTCCCAGATATCCATCTGATCTACCTGGCCAGGAGGGCTGCCCTGCGTGCGAGCAAGGATCCGAGGGAGAGCCTGTGACCATCGGGCAGGTGGAATCCCTCCCTTTATAGATCTAGTTAGAGATTTCTATAGATATATATCCATGTAGTTACATTTATGGATTTCTACAGTTGTTTATATGTACTCATATATTTATACATCTAATTAAATATTTATATAGTTATAGATGTTATGAAGTTATATTTTTATATATGTAGTTACATGAATAGATTTTCAGATTTATGTATGTGTAGATGAATGTTAATACATATGGTTATATTTCTAAATGGGCATAGTTATTTAGTTAGAGGCATATGGAAGTTTAGGTAATAGATGGATGTTTCTGTAGGTCAAGGCTGAATATTAAGCTCTCTCCCTCTTCAACTCCCTTTTTCACCTCTTGTTTTTCCCCCTGTGTCCCCTCTGTGCCCTCTTCCTGTGCTGGGTCCGAGCTGGCGGCCGGGCCGGGCGGAGCAGCACTTGCAGCCGCGGCTGTCCCTGGAGCTGTGGCAGCTGCCGCTGGGTGGCCGCAGGCACTGTCCCCTGAGGAGCTGCTGAAGGACGGTGAGACAGAGGGGCTGCGGGGGCTGCGGAGGCGGTGACGCTGAAGGGACGGTGACCTTGAGGTGCTGCTGGGGCTGAGGGTGTGGGGGAGCAGAGGGCCATGGTGGCGCCGCCAAGGTGACAGGGCAATGGCAGAGGCTGAGGGGGGTGGCGGCTCTAAGGGGTCGGGATGGCTCCGAAGGGCCTGAGGGGCGTGAGAGGACTGTGAGGGGCTGAAGAAACTGCAGGGGGCTGGGCCATTGCCGAGAGGATGGCGGGGCTGAGGGGATGGAGGGGCCAGCAGGGAGCACAGAGGGGTCCGGGACTGCAGCTCTGCCGGGCCTTGGAAGCAATTGCAGAGCCTCCACTTTTGCCACAGGTGCCCTGAAGACCTTGAGGACAGGCGGAGAGTGATGGGAGGCAGCAGGGAGAAGCTGAAGAGCACCCGCAAGAGCAGCGAGCAGGGACCTGCTGCTGCCACCGGAGAGCCTGGGTGAGGCCACAGGGCCCGTGAGGCAGGGTGGGGCTGAGGGGGGCGTGGGCTCTGTCCGTGCGCACTGCCCGGCTGGGCAGCAGCGGGCCCTGCCCGTGCTGGGGCTGCTCAGCGCAGCTGTGCCGGCTGCCGCAGGGGCTGGCCTTGGGCAAGGCAGCTGTGCCGGCAGGGCCCGGGAGCTGTGCCGCCTGTGCCGGGCTGCCGGCGGCTGCGGGACAGTCCCGCCGCGCCTGCGCTCGCCACAGCCCGGCCCGCTCGGCCTGCTTGCTCTTGCTGAGCCTCCTGGGGAGCCTCGGAGATTTTCTCCTCCCTCCCTCATGGAAGTGCCGCTGCTGCCAAGGGAAACGTCCCCATACTGACTCAGTGTTCCCTTTGCTTGCCAGATGTCCCATCTGCTGTCCCTGTGCAGGAGAGCTGCGCTGCACGGGAGGAAGAGACAGAGGGAGAGGCGCTGAAGATGGGGCAGCTGGCATCCCTTCCCTTACACTTCTCTTTCAAGATAGATGGACTTGAACATAGGCAGTGATAATTACATGGAGATTTACATACATAGCTCGTTTTGTATAGGAATATATCTCAATGTATCATGTATGTCATAGTTATGGGTGTACTATGTACGTATGTATGCATATATATACATACATGTTTGTAATTCCATGTATGTGTGTATGTGTATCTAAATATACACTTACGTTATTATATCAGTGTTGAGTTCTCTTTCCTATGTATAGGTGTCTATAATTGTGTAGGTCTCTATCTGTGTTTAAATAGGTATATTGGTGTTTGTATAGGTAAATATGTCTACTTTTGTATGTATATTGATCTATTTCTGTATGTAGTGATATTTACATATGTATCTAGATTTTTACTGGAATATTTTTCTTGATGCAGTTGTATAGATTTTTTGATTGACACTGATATTTTTATATTTATAAATAGCTTTGTTTTATGTCTGTATTTCTAGATACCCCATATGTAATATGTAATATTTATTCTATATTTACATCTGTAGGTTATAGTTATAAATGTATTTAAAGATATGTGTATAGATATGTATCTCAGTCTATTTAAACATATATGGACATGTATAGTTGTATAGTTCTATTGATTGAACAGGGCTATTTAGAGAGGGAGTGCATAGTTTTGTATTTCTAGATGGGCTTTAAGCTTGTAGCAGTAGGTAATAAATTAAGTTGTTAAACCCCGAAGTGATCTTTGTGTAGACTGAGTTGTTGTAGTGGTTGGCAATAAATTAAGTTTTACGTTTTTGTTAACTGAAGTTGGTATTTGTGTATTTTTACCTAGCATGGTTGTAAGAATGTAATAAATTCCGTTTTTTAACCTTAATTGAGATTTGTACAGAGATTTGTGTATTGTCAGCGCGGGTGGAGCAATTTGTAAGAAATGGCATTGAGGTGGGTGTTTGGTGATTTGTGCTGTCCAGAGCAGTGAGCCGATGGAAAGGCCATGATGCTGGAGGGTTGTGGCCATGAAAATCTGCCGCCGAGCCCAGCACAGCCCCCACCTGCACTCAGGCTGGGCAAGGGAAGCGCAGATTTGGGCTGGCAGCAGAGCCACGCCTTCCCTAAGAAGTGGCTGCAAAGGCTGCTGAGAGAACTCCGGCACTGCACTGAGCGCAGAGCTCCCACCGGGAGCCACCCGGGCAGGGACAAACCCAGCGCCACGGCACGGGCAGCTCTTTGGCAAGCGCTCCAAGGGTCCCTGTGCAGGGCATCCTGGAGAGCAGATGCCAACAGGGATCGTGAGGCAGCTCCGCTGCCTTTGGCACCTCTTTGGCAAAGGAGCTGCAGCCAGGGGGAGGCACCAACGAGTGGCACTGCTGCAGGCTGGCCATGAAGGAAGGGCCATTGGCACGGGAGCTGAAACGCTCCACAGTGCAGGAGAACTGGCAAGCAACAAGCGCACACAGCCCCTAAAGCGATGGAAGCCCTTTCCGTGCAGTTCCCTGCAGGAAGTGGCAGGGGAGCTGCTGCTGGCATCAGCAGGGGCAGGAGGCAGCAGCATGTGCTCCTTTTGCTGGCTCTATTCCCAGCAGCCAGGCTGCCATGGCCCCTGCTCCCGCAAAGCCCCGGCCCATGGAGGCTGCAGGGTAAAAGCAAGGCCATTGCACAGAGAGGCTCTGCAGCTGAAGCGCGCTGCCCTTGTGTTTAGGGAATGAATGAGTCCCGTGCCAAAGCACTGGCAGGTAAGCAGGGCTGCAGCAGGCAGAGCCTTTGGAGGGAAAGAGGGCTCAGGCACTCGCGTGCCTCACACTCCTTCAGCTCTCTTCTTTTGAAGAATGAGGAAGAAGCAAGCTGAGGAGAGGCAAAGACAGGCCTTTCAGAAAGCATTGTGTCCAACAAGTGGTGTTGGAGAGAAATGAGGCAACAACTTTGCCTTGGTTCCATAGCCTGTGTCTTCTGCAGAGGAGACAATGGCATGTACAGCTCCCAGGAACACAAGGCACTGCATGGAACTGGGCATGTGCTCAGCATCTCAGCCCTCCTGGTGCACTTTGTAAGGACACAGGCAGCAATTGGATCTATGTATGCACACATGAACAAAGTATTATTAGCACTAGGATCTGTGTATCCGCTCCTTGGGGAAACAGGTATTTCCCTCTGGCCATTTACAATGCGGACAAGGCCACATCTGGCCCTGTCCGGGGCTGCAGCCTCCAAGCCAACTCCCCTGGTTCCTCCTTGAGTCCTGGCCAGACTTTGGGAAAAAACCAAGGGGAGAATGAGATCAGATGTCCCCGCACATCTGAGGCTCTGTCAGAATTGCTCGTTCAGCACCGTCAGAGCCGGGCTACTCTCACAGCGCCGTCGGAAGCCTCGTGGCCGGCAAAGGTGGAGGCAGCGCAGCATTTCCCAGTGCCCGGCCGTGGCTCTCCAGGCCTTGCCTGGGACAGCTTCCCGCAGCTGATGTGCAGATCTGGATGAAGGGGAAAGGACTGGGCTATCTGGTGATGTATCTTTCTTCATTACTAGAGGCAACCTTTTGTAGGAATGATTAGGTGTAGTGCCGAACTTGTCCTTTTGCAATTTCTTTTTTGCACGGTTGCATTACAGTAAATTCCACTATTCCTTCAGCTGGCCTCTGTGTCTGCGTCTCTGACCCTCCCCACCAGGAAAACAAGCACACAGCCAGTTTAGCAGAACAGCTGCCTCTCTGCCAGCCCATTTCTTGGAAAACATCCCTGATCGCCATCTCCACAAATGCAATTCCCACCTTGCAACTTCCTTTTCTGCAGGCGGGTGAGAAAAGTAACCACTTCCAGCTCCGGACACCTCTGGAAAACAGCTGCTTTCAGCAGTCACAACCCTGAAACATCAGCCTCCTTCCTTAACCTGCCCACTGGGAGCTGACACAACGTGGGTGTCCTTTTCTCCAAGGACACCCAGCCCTGGAAGGGCTCGAGGATGGAGCAGTTTGAACCACAACTCCTTCAGAGTTTAAACGTCCCTTTATCAAATGAGCACACACCAACCTATCCCAAAGGGAAAGCAGGCGGGAAAGAGAAGCTCCTTTCCCACAGCAGCAAACTCTCTTTTTCCCTAAGTTCCAGTTGGAGGACAGAGGCCGTGGGCTACTCCCCTGCTTGGGAAGAAATCCTGGGAAATGGCCTGATTTGGGAGCACAGCAGAGGGAAGTTCCCCAGAGAGAAGGAAAAGATTCTCTGGGAGGGAAAAGATGATGACGACAATATTTTCTGCCGAAAATCAAAAAAAGAATAATCGAAGCGTTTCAAAAGCTTCCCAGACAGATATTTCTGCCCCAACACGACAACGCCTAAGTGTCCGTGGTGTGTCAGGAGGCTCAGGAATGAACCTGCAAGGCTCGCATACACAGCATTTGTGTCCGTCCCCCAGAGCACAAGCAGCTCCCCAACAAGACTTCAAGACCAAAGGACACAGCTTGCCCCTTCCCCTGTCCACAGCAGCTCTAGGGAGTCTCTCTCCACTGCAGGATCTCCTTTCTCAGTCTGCATTGAAAAGACCAGCAGGCTGCAGGCGGCATTTGCATTGGAACTCTCCCCGGACGGGGGGGAAAAAAAGAAGAGGTGATGCCTGAGGAAAGAAAAATGCAACACCATTTGGGAAAAGACCAGCGTGAGCTCGCTCCAACTGCAGGCCATTAAGCCCTTGCATGAAAGCAGCATCCATCCACGGAGCAGCACTTCAGCTTTGATGACAATGCTGACAAAATTGCTGCCCCTTCCTGCTGCTGTCGCGGACTGCAAATCACGAGGAATGTGCCAACTCTGCCAGACAGGCAGAGGTGGTGGGAGAAAACCAGCCAGCCGGCTGAAAAGGAGGCCAAAAGAATGTTTTCCGCTCTCCCCTTTCCCCCTTTCCCCCTTTCCCCCTTTCCCCCTTTCCCCAGGCAGCCCCGCCTTTGCAGCGCTCGTCCCCGCCAAGTCCGGCCCGCGCCGGGGCCGCGCTGGGCGCGCGCGGGGCCGAGCGCAGCGCCCCCCTCAGGCCGCGCGCCGCCGGCGCAGCCGCGGCCGTTGCGCTGCGGGCGTTGTGGCCACAGTCGGCGATCGGCGCCATGGCGGAGCTGCCGCTGCCCGCCGGGCTCGACGCCAGCACCTTCCCTGCCAAGCTGTGGCGCCTGGCGAACAGCCCCCGCGTCCGCTCCGTGCGCTGGGACAGCCAGGCCCGGGGGCTGCTCATCGACCGCGCCCTCTTCGAGCGGGAGCTGCTCAGCCCGGCCGGCGCCCAGGGGGCGGGCGGCGAAGGGGCGGGGGCGGCCCCGGACTCCTTCAGGGCCACGCACTTCGGCAGCATCGTGCGGCAGCTCAACCTGTACGGCTTCCGCAAGGTGCCGGCCCGGGCTGGTGCGGCTGTGCCCGGAGGTGGCCGGGCCTGGCTGCACTACAGGAACGCCAGCTTTCGCCGCGACCGCCCCGACCTCCTGCTCCGCATCGAGCGCCGGAGCGCGGCCAGCAGGCAGCGTGTGGCGGCGCGGCGGGAGGGGCGCAGCCGCTTGCAGCAGCTCCGCAGGGCCGGTGAGACGGGGTGGGAGCTTCAGCGTGGGAGCTGCGGGCGCGGAGGGGGGCGTGGGCTCTGTCCGTGCGCACTGCCCGGCTGGGCAGCAGCGGGCCCTGCCCGTGCTGGGGCTGCTCAGCGCAGCTGTGCCGGCTGCCGCAGGGGCTGGCCTTGGGCAAGGCAGCTGTGCCGGCAGCTGTGCCCGGCAGCTGTGCCGCCTGTGCCGGGCTGCCGGCGGCTGCGGGACAGTCCCGCCGCGCCTGCGCTCGCCACAGCCCGGCCCGCTCGGCCTGCAGCTGGCCCGGCCGTGGCGCTGCTCCTTGCCCGGCCCTGGGATGCTTGGGGAGCTCTCCGGGAGTGCGTGGGAGCCGAGGGCTCGGTCGTGGGCGGGGCCAGCGGGAGGGAGGCTCCTGTGCCTTGGGGCAGAGGGCAAAAGACCTGGCAGTTGGGTTGCTGGCAGTTGCCTCCTGCCAGGGAATGGGAGCGGGACAGTTCTGCCAGGCGCTCGAACGAATAGGCGAGCGTGAAATAGACAGGGAGGGAATTGGTTGTCGCAAAGTCCCAGAACACGTGGGGATTTTTTTCTTCGTCAGTGTGCTTGGGAGAATGGGAGCTTTAGTCTGCCCTGACAGAAGTACATTTGCTGCCAAGGGAAACACACCGGGAGACCAATAGTGAGCCAGCCTTCCCTTTGCTTCCCTTCTTCTTCCCTCGCTGCTGCGCAGCTCCCTCCCGCCAGAAGCGCTGTGATCAGTGGCCTGGGGATTCAGAGCTGCCTCGAGGCCCTTCCAGGCGAAGTGCAGGTGCTCAGGAGTCCGAGGCTTCCCCACCGCCTGCCAAGAAAGCCTGTGCCACCACTGGACTTCTTAGGTCTGCACCGGTGGAACCATCCAGGGAGCTGATTCGCAAATTTAAGCTCCGGAAGGTCACCATTCCACTGGTCCGCATGGACCTCAAACGCCACCCTGAGCTCATGGTCCGCCTGACTCGGATCGACCCTGAAGCCGCCTGCAGGGCCCTTCGAGGGAGCAGCAGCTGCATGCCATCTGAGCAGCACCCCCCAGCCTCTGACCCATCAGGTAGGGAAAGAGTTTCTCCGCTTGCTTTTCAAACAGGTCCTGGCTAGTGACCCTTTGAAGCGTTTTCCTGCAGAGCTCTGTCGTGGGCACATCTCAAGTGAGAATCAGGTCAAAAGTAAAGGGACCGTGAATGACATAGAATTGTCCGTCTGCTTTTCCTGTCCTTCCTCCAGATTTGGAGGGTGTTCTGGGCGTTTTCCAGACAAGGAATTGGTTTTTACCAGAAAGCCCCAGAACATATGGGTATTTTTTTCTTTCTCACCCTGCTTGCGAGGGTGGGAGCTTTTGTCTGCCCTGACAGAAGTACAGTTGCTGCCAAGGGCAGCGCTCCTGGAGACCAATAGTGACCCAGCCTTCCCTTTGCTTCCTTTCTCCTTCCCTCACTGCTGCACAGCTCCCTCCCGCCAGAACCTCGGTGCTGCCTCACCTGAGGATTCAGAGCTGCCTCGAGGCCCTTCCAGGACAAGTCCAGGTCCTCAAGAGCTTCAGGCTTCCCCAGCAGCTCCCGAGAAAGTCCCCTCCGGACTTCTTGGGCTTTCATCAGAGCAGCCAGGCACACACGAATTTCAACTCCAGCCTGAGCTCCTCATCCAGCCGGTTCCTGTGGAGCATCAGGGCCCTTCCGTGGCCCTTCCAGAGAGCAGCAGCTGCACAGCTCCAGAGCTGCAGGCAGCAGCCTCCAGCCCATCAGGTAGGGAAAGAGTTTCCACCCTTGCTTTTCAGAAAGATCATGAAACGTGACCGTTTGAAGTGTTTACCTGCACTGCACTGTCACGGGGACATGTCCAGTGTGAATCGGGTAGAAAGCGTGAAGTGTACTAGGAAGCAGGACCCTGGAAAGAAAACCAGTCTCTGTCTGCTTTTCCTGTTCTTCCTGCAGATTTGGGGGGTGTTGTGGTCATTTTCCAGACAACCTGTCTGTAGGGGTGAAAGGGCAAGGCAAGAAGCATTTGTCCACAACTGGTCAGTGTCAGGTGAACTCCCTGACATTCATGCTTTGAATGAAGCCAAACTAGGGTGCTGATAGGATATTGCAGAGTTTATGAATTGTCTGTCGTGCAGATGATGCTTCTACATTTCAATGAGCTCTGTGTGTCCCTAGGACAGCTGCAGCTGCAGAATACAGCCTCAGCCACAAGGCTGCTTTTTAGAAGAAACCCTAAATTTCATTTTAGCATGCATATATCTGCAGATCTGGGCTCTTCCTGGGTGAATCCACTTTCTGTCATCTCTTGTGATGAGAAACTCAGAAGCCACCAAATCCAAAAGCTGCTGAGGAGATAGAAAAGGCTGTGATTATCAAGTGTCTGTGTGTGTGTAGACCAATTTTAGAATCCATCCTATGATATAAATACACATCAATTAGAAGAAATACTTTTTAAGCGGCAGAACTCACTCTTCCAATTCCCTGGGGAGTTGGAATACATTTCTAGAATTGAGGTTGCTGTGTGCTTCCTGTGATGTTTGATCCAAGGCAGCAGTAGAGCCCTGTGTCCCAAAGCCAGATCCTGGAGCCTGACCAATGTGTTTGGATTCTTGCAGGCACACTGGGCACTTCAGGCCCCGATTCTCCACCTGGCAGTGCTGGTTATCCAGTGTGGACAATCCCCAGCTGGGTATGGAAAACTCCTGGCGAAGAGGAATTGCCACCTCTGGATCTGGACCTTGTGCTTGAGACACTGGAGGAGATGTTTTCATGCCCCACACCTGAAAGGTCTCCCTTTGCTCAGGTAACTCCATTGCACGGGGATGGAAGGGGCTGGGCCGAGAGCTTTTGAATGTTGTTGCATGGCTGAGAAGCAAAGGCTTCTTGAATTCAGCCGTGAATGGACAGGGAAGGATTTGCTTGGTGAAGCAAGATTTCCAAAAGAGGAGGGAATGAAAAGGGGGCTACCCCTTAAGTGAGGCTGGCAGGTGTTGGCCAGGTTTGGGTGCTCGTCTTCCTGGGAAGAATCCCTCGTGCAGGGGCGTTTGTGGTGAGCAAGTGGAAGCTTTGTAGGTTCTTAGAGGCTGGGTTTGATGGGAAAGAAGAGAAGAGCGTCTGGAGAATTGCCACTGAAGGCAAAGTGTCCCGTGCAGGGAGGGGCATGCGAGAGGTGCCTCTGTTGCAGCAGCAGATGCGGGCTCTGCCTGTTTTGGGTCGGAAGGCCAAGGCAAAGCAAGGGCTGGGCTGCAGCTGCTGCTGCTGCTGCTGCTGCTGCTGCTGCTGCTGCTGCTGGGTGAGAGGCCTGCCGTGCGTGTGGGCGCTGCCAGAGCCGTGCTTGGGGATGGGCTGGGGCTGCAGCTTTCTTGTCCTCTCAGGAACCTGGTGCCTGCAGTCCAGTTTGTCTCTGGGAGATGCTCTGCCAGTCTTGCTGTCCGTGTTGCAGAGCTCAGTCACCTTGCTCTTGGGCATCTCTGTGGGAGGAGATGTGTGTTCCCATGCAGTCCCTGCAAAACTGCAGCCTGGATGAGACTGTTCTGCTCAGGGCTGTGCAGGGAGGAGCATATCCCTGTGCCAGGAGCTGGCAGGACTCCTTCCTCAGCACCCACTGCATGTGTTCAGTGTCAGCCCCACGATCAACACTGTCAGCTTTGACACTTCTGGAGTGTGTTTGAGCAGTCAATCTTTTTGACTGTTGAAGGCCTTTGGGGCCCAGACTTCTTGTTAGGAACAGGGGATGAAAATATGTGAGCCATGGAGCCTTTGGGGGCAGATGTGTTGGTTTTGAGGTGCCACGACCTGTGTGATTGGTGAGAAGGACAAGGTTGGGCTGCACATGAAATGGTTAAGGACTCCTGTAAGGCCAGGGGTTTCTTCTGTGTTGAAGAGCAATTCAATCAGGGAGCATGAGTCCTTTTGTTGGACAGATTTCCTCTTTGACTTAGGAATCCGCTTTCTCTGAACTCTTGTCTCTTCCCAGACTTGCCTGGAGTGTTGAGTTTCTGTATTGGCACAGGCCTTTTTGCATATTGCTATACAATTTTGCCAAAGAATTCCTTTCTTTCATTTCATACACAGACCCATTGCCTACTGTAGTTTTATTATTGAGGAAGGGCAGACTCGGGGTGGGGAGGGGGATTTTTTGGAATTGCCCATATCTTATTGCCAAGCCTGATGACCTTTGTCTTCTGTAAACTCACACACAGCAGTTTTCAAAAGCATTTTCTTCCTTACGAGAAGGAAATGTTGCAGGCTCTGAAGTATTGTGACCCTGTAGAAAACAGTGAGTGATCTTTGGGTTTCTTTCCTTCTGTTTTCCTCTTCAGGACAACACTAATGTTGGCCCTGAGTCTTCAGGAGGGCAGGCTGTGAGCGAGGCTGCAGCAGAGGGAGCTTTGCCTGGCACCGAGAGCAGCGGGAACACTTCCCAGGAGCCCGAGGAGCTTGGTAAGGACAGAGCCCACCTTGGCTTAGGCAGGTGTGAGAGGGCTGCTCTGAGCCTGCCTCTGTCAGGAAGGGAGATCAGGAGAGTTCACCTCTCGCCTGCAGGGATGGTGCTCGGTGGTGCCTTTAGTTCCAATCCTGCACCGGCACAAGCTCCCCGAGCCCTGGCCTCCATGCTTCTCCCGAGGCTCTGCCGCTGACTCCTGTGGTGTGGAGAGAGAGCAGGGAATAAACCTGACCTTGTGGGAGTTGTGTCACCAAGCCGGGTGTCCCAGTTTTGTGCTGAGGTCCGCGGATAAATTTGCTGCAAGGTCCCAGAGCTCTGGTGGCAACACTGGGTGACTCCTGAGGCAAGACAGCAAGTCCCCAGCAAGAAAGTCAGTGTAGAAATCGGAGCTTTTTGTCTCCAAGCCTTAAATCAATGTAGTACCAGCTATGTGCTGATAGCTATACTGAGATCCTTTAAAAATACAGGCAGCAGAAGTTCTGAGGCCAAACAAATCATTAGTCCCAAGTCCAGGGGCCAAACAAATCATTAGTCCCAAGTCCAGTGGCTAAAGGGAAAACTGAAATTACCCCAGCTTAGCCAGAGCTAAGAGGAGAGAGAGAGCACTTTGGATCTGCATTCTTGAGCAAAGCTGGCGCAGCCTGCAGGCCTCATAGGGAGCTCTTTCCCTCCCGACTCTTCATGCCACAGCAGGTGGTTGTGTTGGAGGAGCTGTTGCTCACTGCAGAGGGCAGTTTGGAGATGGCAGGGAACAGAGCTAGTTCATAGCTCAGCTCACAGCACCCTTCAGCATCGGCCGTTCCAGGGAGGACAGAGGTGTCCCTGTCAGCCCAGAGAAAGAACAAGGCTGGGCTGCTTCGTGGCAGCTGCCACCGTCTGTGTTTCAAGCTCTCGCGGGTGCCATTTGCACTGCGAGTGCTGAGACTTTGCTGGGCTTCTTCAATGTTTGCACGGTTTTGAAAACTTGGAAAGATCCCCGTTGTTTAAGGAGCAGGCTTCAACTTGCCAAGCGAGAGTCTGCCTTTCAGGCCATCTTTTACAGTCACTGACAGAAGGACAATTGCTGCCCAAGGGAAATGTGCACAAGGGCCAATATTGACTCTGTTCCCTTTGCTTCCCAGATATCCATCTGATCTACCTGGCCAGGAGGGCTGCCCTGCGTGCGAGCAAGGATCCGAGGGAGAGCCTGTGACCATCGGGCAGGTGGAATCCCTCCGTTTAAAGATCTAGTTAGAGATTTCTATAGATATATATCCATGTAGTTACATTTATGGATTTCTACAGTTGTTTATATGTACTCATATATTTATACATCTAATTAAATATTTATATAGTTATAGATGTTATGAAGTTATATTTTTATACATGTAGCTACATGAATAGATTTTCAGATTTAGTATGTGTAGATGAATGTTAATACATATGGTTATATTTCTAAATGGGCATAGTTATTTAGTTAGAGGCATATGGAAGTTTAGGTAATAGATGGATGTTTCTGTAGGTCAAGGCTGAATATTAAGCTCTCTCCCTCTTCAACTCCCTTTTTCACCTCTTGTTTTTCCCCCTGTGTCCCCTCTGTGCCCTCTTCCTGTGCTGGGTCCGAGCTGGCGGCCGGGCCGGGCGGAGCAGCACTTGCAGCCGCGGCTGTCCCTGGAGCTGTGGCAGCTGCCGCTGGGTGGCCGCAGGCACTGTCCCCTGAGGAGCTGCTGAAGGACGGTGAGACAGAGGGGCTGCGGGGGCTGCGGAGGCGGTGACGCTGAAGGGACGGTGACCTTGAGGTGCTGCTGGGGCTGAGGGTGTGGGGGAGCAGAGGGCCATGGTGGCGCCGCCAAGGTGACAGGGCAATGGCCGAGGCTGAGGGGGGTGGCGGGTCTAAGGGGTCGGGATGGCTCTGAAGGGCCTGAGGGGCGTGAGAGGACTGTGAGGGGCTGAAGAAACTGCAGGGGGCTGGGCCATTGCCGAGAGGATGGCGGGGCTGAGGGGATGGAGGGGCCAGCAGGGAGCACAGAGGGGTCCGGGACTGCAGCTCTGCCGGGCCTTGGAAGCAATTGCAGAGCCTCCACTTTTGCCACAGGTGCCCTGAAGACCTTGAGGACAGGCGGAGAGTGATGGGAGGCAGCAGGGAGAAGCTGAAGAGCACCCGCAAGAGCAGCGAGCAGGGACCTGCTGCTGCCACCGGAGAGCCTGGGTGAGGCCACAGGGCCCGTGAGGCAGGGTGGGGCTGAAGGCGGCGTGGGCTCTGTCCGTGCGCACTGCCCGGCTGGGCAGCAGCGGGCCCTGCCCGTGCTGGGGCTGCTCAGCGCAGCTGTGCCGGCTGCCCCAGGGGCTGTCCTTGGGCAAGGCAGCTGTGCCGGCAGGGCCCGGGAGCTGTGCCGCCTGTGCCGGGCTGCCGGCGGCTGCGGGACAGTCCCGCCGCGGCTGCGCTCGCCACAGCCCGGCCCGCTCGGCCTGCTTGCTCTTGCTGAGCCTCCTGGGGAGCCTCGGAGATTTTCTCCTCCCTCCCTCATGGAAGTCCAAGGGAAACGTCCCCATACTGACTCAGTGTTCCCTTTGCTTGCCAGATGTCCCATCTGCTGTCCCTGTGCAGGAGAGCTGCGCTGCACGGGAGGAAGAGACAGAGGGAGAGGCGCTGAAGATGGGGCAGCTGGCATCCCTTCCCTTACACTTCTCTTTTAAGATAGATGGACTTGAACATAGGCAGTGATAATTACATGGAGATTTACATACATAGCTCGTTTTGTATAGGAATATATCTGTATGTATCATGTATGTCATAGTTATGAGTGTACTATGTATGTATGTATGCATATATATACATTCATGTTTGTAATTCCATGTATGTGTGTATGTGTATGTAAATATACACTTACGTTATTATATCAGTGTTGAGTTCTATTTCCTCTGTATAGGTGTCTATAATTGTGTAGGTCTCTATCTATGTTTAAATAGGTATATTGGTGTTTGTATAGGTAAATATGTCTACTTTTGTATGTATATTGATCTATTTCTGTATGTAGTGATATTTACATATGTATCTAGATTTTTACTGGAATATTTTTCTTGATGCAGTTGTATGGATTTTTTGATTGACACTGATATTTTTATATTTATAAATAGCTTTGTTTTATGTCTGTATTTCTAGATACGCCGTATGTAATATGTAATATTTATTCTATATTTACATCTGTAGGTTATAGTTATAAATGTATTTATAGATACGTCTATAGATATGTATCTCAGTCTATTTAAACATATATGGACATGTATAGTTGTATAGTTCTATTGATTGAACAGGGCTATTTAGAGAGGGAGTGCATAGTTTTGTGTTTCTAGATGGGCTGTGTGCTTGTAGCAGTAGGTAATAAATTAAGTTGTTAAACCCCTAAGTGATCTTTGTGTAGACTGAGTTGTTGTAGTGGTTGGCAATAAATTAAGTTTTAAGTTTTTGTTAACTGAAGTTGGTATTTGTGTATTTTTACCTAGCATGGTTGTAAGAATGTAATAAATTCCTTTTTTTAACCTTAATTGAGATTTGTACAGTTGTGTATTGTCAGCGCGGGTGGAGCAATTTGTAAGAAATGGCATTTCTTACCAGCTGAGGTGGGTGTTTGGTGATTTGTGCTGTCCAGAGCAGTGAGCCGATGGAAAGGCCATGACGCTGGAGGGTTGTGGCCATGAAAATCTGCCGCCGAGCCCAGCACAGCCCCCACCTGCACTCAGGCTGGGCAAGGGAAGCGCAGATTTGGGCTGGCAGCAGAGCCACGCCTTCCCTAAGAAGTGGCTGCAAAGGCTGCTGAGAGAACTCCGGCACTGCACTGAGCGCAGAGCTCCCACCGGGAGCCACCCGGGCAGGGACAAACCCAGCGCCACGGCACGGGCAGCTCTTTGGCAAGCGCTCCAAGGGTCCCTGTGCAGGGCATCCTGGAGAGCAGATGCCAACAGGGATCGTGAGGCAGCTCCGCTGCCTTTGGCACCTCTTTGGCAAAGGAGCTGCAGCCAGGGGGAGGCACCAACGAGTGGCACTGCTGCAGGCTGGCCATGAAGGAAGGGCCATTGGCACGGGAGCTGAAACGCTCCACAGTGCAGGAGAACTGGCAAGCAACAAGCGCTCACAGCCCCTAAAGCGATGGAAGCCCTTTCCGTGCAGTTCCCTGCAGGAAGTGGCAGGGGAGCTGCTGCTGGCATCAGCAGGGGCAGGAGGCAGCAGCATGTGCTCCTTTTCCTGGCTCTATTCCCAGCAGCCGCGCTGCGATGGCCCCTGCTCCCGCAAAGCCCCGGCCCATGGAGGCTGCAGGGTAAAAGCAAGGCCATTGCACAGAGAGGCTCTGCAGCTGAAGCGCACTGCCCTTGTGTTTAGGGAATGAATGAGTCCCGTGCCAAAGCACTGGCAGGTAAGCAGGGCTGCGGCAGGCAGAGCCTTTGGAGGGAAAGAGGGCTCAGGCACTCGCGTGCCTGACACTCCTTCAGCTCTCTTCTTTTGAAGAATGAGGAAGAAGCAAGCTGAGGAGAGGCAAAGGCAGGCCTTTCAGAAAGCATTGTGTCCAACAAGTGGTGTTGGAGAGAAATGAGGCAACAACTTTGCCTTGGTTCCATAGCCTGTGTCTTCCAGAGGGGACAGCAGGGAGAAAGCGGGAGAGCAGTAACTGTGCTAAGCCCTGTGTCTGTGGTGGTGTGTGCTGAGATGCTGCCTAGCAGTGAACCTTCTGGGTAATGGCCTGATCTTCTTTAGCATCGGGACACGCTGCTGCTTCATTGCAAAAGTTCCTCAGCATGGAGAAAATCAGCCTAATTTCTTGTCAGTTTAGCTAGGTTTGGTGAGAAACAGTGACAAGGATTAAAACAGGTTTTCTAAGCTTGTCATGCAGAAGGAATTTTGGATTCTGTTTCTTCATTGTATGCATAACATTTCTGAGTTGTTCATGGAGGTATCCACTTCTGACTGAAAAAAAAAAACAAACAATGGGATGATGGCATTTATTCTCTTTTAACACGTATTTGCACTAAGCTGTAGCTTCAGCTTAGTAAGGAAAAGGATCGATTTTCTTTAGTCATACTGTGGTGTAGGGATAGCCACAAACCGAGCTGCAGGAACAGTTTGTTCTTGTTCTTAAGGAGATATTGTGTACAGGTATTACTGTGTATGGGATGTCAAGCCTTCGGGGGTGGGGGGGTTTGTGGGGAGAGCAGAAACAGCTGAGTCATACAGAAGTTTCCTGAAAAAGAATACATCATCGATATCAGAAGAACCACCAGTGAGAGAACTGTTGGATGTCGACGAAATGGACTGAATGAAGCAATTCAATGAAAGGACTGGGTACAAAAGACTGCCCCTAGAGACCCCAAGGGTCCTCCTACAAAGGCTCGTGGAGTTGTAGGGGTACCCCAGTTCCACCTGTGAGTTGGTTTATGGATGTTCCTTGGACTCTGCCTTTTGCTGCTTTAATTGGTTCTAATCTCGTTCATCAAACTCTTACTTTTCAAATGTACGGACCCTCGTCTCACGTCGTTTATTTCATTTGATGAAGGCTTCTAAAGTCTTTTTTGCAGTTGAATTTTTGGCGTTGTTGCGGGGCACGCACAGTTACAGTGTTCCTTGGTCTGTTTGGTTCTAACTGGGATAAATTCTTTGTTTTGTGGCTAATTGGCTTTGCACTTGCCATTTTCTCATTTCTAGTACAGTTACCTATTTCTGAAACCATACACGTGGTGAGTTTTTTCTCTCTGTTTTGTCTATTCAGCATTAAGCAACTAATTACTTATATACTAGCCATTACATTGTATTAAAAGTTATTGGTATTGGGTTATGTAGGTATCAAAAGTTATGATTCAGGTTATGTAAGCATCAGGTTATATATGTATAAAAGCTATGATTCAGGCTCTATAAGTGTTGAAAGTTATGCTTCGGGTTATATTGATAAAAAGTCCAGGTTTAGGTTCTATTGATACTAGGTTACATAGATATCTTAGAACTCAAGCTACATGAGCACCTTGTAACTTTGACCTTAGTTCTATAGGCATCAGCAAGGCAAGGTGCAAACCCTTTCTATCTCTGGCTGTGATTATCCTTCTGCCTTTACTTTGAAGCACAACCCAACACCACCAAGGCAGGCACAGGAACTTTCAGAAAGGGGTCCAAATTGAGGAATCCCATGGGAAACTCTTCCTATTTCTGCAGTGAAAGCAAAATCACTGTGTTCTGCATGGCTGAAGGGAGGAAAAAAGCCTTAGGCTGAGTAGATTCAATAATTTTGTCGGGGTTGCAACCACAGTTCTCCACATGGAAGCAGACAGCTCAGATGGGAGAAGGGGAAACGATGGAAAGGAGAGACTGCAAGACATTCTTTTGGCCTCTCCTCCAGCACACCGGCTGCTTCTTGCTCACTGGCTCTGCCTGTCTTTGGCACATTTGGCACTTTTCTCGTCCTTTGGAGTCAGCAACAGCAGGAACGGGAAGGGGCAGCAGTTTTCTTAGCACTGTCACTTATGTAAATCCTGCCCCGTGGAAGGACGTTGCTTTACGCGAGGGCTGAATGGCCTTGAGTTGCAGTGAGCTCCCACTGGTGTCTTCACCGGGAGCTTTTGCCTTTTTCTTTCTTCAGGAAAAGCACCTTGGGCTGCCTTTGCCAGGTCTCTTTTTCCAAGCGTTTGACTCGCAGGCCTCTGCCCCAGGGCAGGGGCGTTTGATATTCCCATCACCAGGCAGTTTTACACCATGAACCATTCTGCTTTTACCTAGGAGGTGAATCATCAAGATTGTGTTGCTTTCTTGTACACAATATCTCCTTAAGACCAAGAACAAACTTCCTACAGCTCAGTTTGTGGCTATCCCTACACCATTTATTCCACACAGTATGACTAAAGAAAATCTATCCTTTTCCTTACTAAGTTGAAGCTACAGCTTAGTGCAAATACGTGTTAAAAGAGAATAAATGCCATCATCCCGTTGTTTCTTTTTTTTTTTTCAGTCAGAAGTGGATACCACCATGAAAGATACAGAACAACTCAGAAATGTTATGCATACAATGAAGAAACAGAATCCAAAATTCCTTCTGTATGACAAGCTTAGAAAACCTGTTTTAATCCTTGTCACTGTTTCTCACCAAACCTAGCTAAACTGACAAGAAATTAGGCTGATTTTCTCCATGCTGAGGAACTTTTGCAATGAAGCAGCAGCGTGTCCCGATGCTAAAGAAGAACATGGCATCACCCAGAATGTTCACTGCTAGGCAGCATCTCAGCACACACCACCACAGACACAGGGCTTAGCACAGTTACTGCTCTCCCGCTTTCTCCCTGCTGTCCCCTCCGGAAGACACAGGCTATGGAACCAAGGCAAAGTTGTTGCCTCATTTCTCTCCGACACCACTTGTTGGACACAATGCTTTCTGAAAGGCCTGCCTTTGCCTCTCCTCAGCTTGCTTCTTCCTCATTCTTCAAAAGAAGAGAGCTGAAGGAGTGTCAGGCACGCGAGTGCCTGAGCCCTCTTTCCCTCCAAAGGCTCTGCCTGCCGCAGCCCTGCTTACCTGCCAGTGCTTTGGCAAGGGACTCATTCATTCCCTAAACACAAGGGCAGTGCGCTTCAGCTGCAGAGCCTCTCTGTGCAATGGCCTTGCTTTTACCCTGCAGCCTCCATGGGCCGGGGCTTTGCGGGAGCAGGGGCCATGGCAGCCTGGCTGCTGGGAATAGAGCCAGGAAAAGGAGCACATGCTGCTGCCTCCTGCCCCTGCTGATGCCAGCAGCAGCTCCCCTGCCACTTCCTGCAGGGAACTGCACGGAAAGGGCTTCCATCGCTTTAGGGGCTGTGTGCGCTTGTTGCTTGCCAGTTCTCCTGCACTGTGGAGCGTTTCAGCTCCCGTGCCAATGGCCCTTCCTTCATGGCCAGCCTGCAGCAGTGCCACTCGTTGGTGCCTCCCCCTGGCTGCAGCTCCTTTGCCAAAGAGGTGCCAAAGGCAGCGGAGCTGCCTCACGATCCCTGTTGGCATCTGCTCTCCAGGATGCCCTGCACAGGGACCCTTGGAGCGCTTGCCAAAGAGCTGCCCGTGCCGTGGCGCTGGGTTTGTCCCTGCCCGGGTGGCTCCCGGTGGGAGCTCTGCGCTCAGTGCAGTGCCGGAGTTCTCTCAGCAGCCTTTGCAGCCACTTCTTAGGGAAGGCGTGGCTCTGCTGCCAGCCCAAATCTGCGCTTCCCTTGCCCAGCCTGAGTGCAGGTGGGGGCTGTGCTGGGCTCGGCGGCAGATTTTCATGGCCACAACCCTCCAGCATCATGGCCTTTCCATCTGCTCACTGCTCTGGACAGCACAAATCACCAAACACCCACCTCAGCTGGTAAGAAATGCCATTTCTTACAAATTGCTCCACCCGCGCTGACAATACACAACTGTACAAATCTCAATTAAGGTTAAAAAAAGGAATTTATTACATTCTTTCAACCATGCTAGGTAAAAATACACAAATGCCAACTTCAGTTAACAAAAACGTAAAACTTAATTTATTGCCAACCACTACAACAACTCAGTCTACACAAAGATCACTTCGGGGTTTAACAACTTAATTTATTACCTACTGCTACAAGCTTAAAGCCCATCTAGTAATACAAAAATATCAATGGCACTCTCTAAAGAGCCCCTGTACTAAGAACTTGAAAGAATTATACAACTATACAGCTCCATAAATAAATAGAAAGAAATACGTACAAAACCACAATCTAGAGATGTAACTATAGATTAAATATTACATATTACATACAGTATATAGATAAACATACATAAAACAAGCCTATCTCTAGTCAACTCGACTGATCTAAATATCCACAGAACTGCATCACTACAAATATACAGCTATACATCTTGACACATATGTAAACAGAGTTAGGTAAATAGATCAATGCACGTACAAAATATAAAAATAGGGGTATCTACCTATACAACTAGCAATATACCTATTTAGAGAGCCACATACCTACAAGGACATCGATAGAAATAGATTACTGACCCAAGTGTATACACAGGAAATAGAACTGAACACAGACAGAACAACATACATGGATACTTAGATAAATATATACACATACGTGTAACTACAAACACATGTGTATATATATGCATATATACACAGCATTCATGTATGAAAACATAAATATACATAAATATAACAACATTCATCTAGAAATAACGCCATACAAATAGCAACCCAGACATCTAAATCTCCATGTAATTATCACTGCCTATGTTCAAGTCCATCTATCTTGAAAGAGAAGTGTAAGGGAAGGGATGCCAGCTGCCCCATCTTCAGCGCCTCTCCCTCTGTCTCCTCCTCCCGTGCAGCGCAGCTCTCCTGCACAGGGACAGCAGATGGGACATCTGGCAAGCAAAGGGAACACTGAGTCAGTATGGGGACGTTTCCCTTGGCAGCAGCGGCACTTCCATGAGGGAGGGAGGAGAAAATCTCCGAGGCTCCCCAGGAGGCTCAGCAAGAGCAAGCAGGCCGAGCGGGCCGGGCTGTGGCGAGCGCAGCCGCGGCGGGACTGTCCCGCAGCTGCCGGCAGCCCGGCACAGGCGGCACAGCTGCCGGGCACAGCTGCCGGCACAGCTGCCTTGCCCAAGGCCAGCCCCTGCGGCAGCCGGCACAGCTGCGCTGAGCAGCCCCAGCACGGGCAGGGCCCGCTGCTGCCCAGCCGGGCAGTGCCCACGGACAGAGCCCACGCCGCCCTCAGCCCCACCCTGCCTCACGGGCCCTGTGGCCTCACCCAGGCTCTCCGGTGGCAGCAGCAGGTCCCTGCTCGCTGCTCTTGCGGGTGCTCTTCAGCTTCTCCCTGCTGCCTCCCATCACTCTCCGCCTGTCCTCAAGGTCTTCAGGGCACCTGTGGCAAAAGTGGAGGCTCTGCAATTGCTTCCAAGGCCCGGCAGAGCTGCAGTCCCGGACCCCTCTGTGCTCCCTGCTGGCCCCTCCATCCCCTCAGCCCCGCCATCCTCTCGGCAATGGCCCAGCCCCCTGCAGTTTCTTCAGCCCCTCACAGTCCTCTCACGCCCCTCAGGCCCTTCAGAGCCATCCCGACCCCTTAGACCCGCCACCCCCCTCAGCCTCGGCCATTGCCCTGTCACCTTGGCGGCGCCACCATGGCCCTCTGCTCCCCCACACCCTCAGCCCCAGCAGCACCTCAAGGTCACCGTCCCTTCAGCGTCACCGCCTCCGCAGCCCCCGCAGCCCCTCTGTCTCACCGTCCTTCAGCAGCTCCTCAGGGGACAGTGCCTGCGGCCACCCAGCGGCAGCTGCCACAGCTCCAGGGACAGCCGCGGCTGCAAGTGCTGCTCCGCCCGGCCCGGCCGCCAGCTCGGACCCAGCACAGGAAGAGGGCACAGAGGGGACACAGGGGGAAAAACAAGAGATGAAAAAGGGAGTTGAAGAGGGAAAGAGCTTAATATTAAACCTTGACCTACAGAAACATCCATCTATTGCCTAAACTTCCATATCCCTCTAACTAAATAACTATGCCCATTTAGAAATATAACTATATATATATATATATTAACATTACACATCTATAAATGTAAATCTGAAAATCTATTCATGTAGCTACATGTATAAAAATATAACTTCATAACATCTATAACTATATAAATATTTAATTAGATGTATAAATATATGAGTACATATAAACAACTGTAGAAATCCATAAATGTAACTACATGGATATATATCTATAGAAATCTCTAACTAGATCTATAAAGGGAGGGATTCCACCTGCCCGATGGTCACAGGCTCTCCCTCGGATCCTTGCTCGCACGCAGGGCAGCCCTCCTGGCCAGGTAGATCAGATGGATATCTGGGAAGCAAAGGGAACAGAGTCAATATTGGCCCTTGTGCACATTTCCCTTGGGCAGCAATTGTCCTTCTGTCAGTGACTGTAAAAGATGGCCTGAAAGGCAGACTCTCGCTTGGCAAGTTGAAGCCTGCTCCTTAAACAACGGGGATCTTTCCAAGTTTTCAAAACCGTGCAAACATTGAAGAAGCCCAGCAAAGTCTCAGCACTCGCAGTGCAAACGGCACCCGCGAGAGCTTGAAACACAGACGGTGGCAGCTGCCACAAAGCAGCCCAGCCTTGTTCTTTCTCTGGGCTGACAGGGACACCTCTGTCCTCCCTGGAACGGCCGATGCTGAAGGGTGCTGTGAGCTGAGCTATGAACTAGCTCTGTTCCCTGCCGTCTCCAAACTGCCCTCTGCAGTGAGCAACAGCTCCTCCAACACAACCACCTGCTGTGGCATGAAGAGTCGGGAGGGAAAGAGCTCCCTGTGAGGCCTGCAGGCTGCCCCAGCTTTGCTCAAGAATGCAGATCCAAAGTGCTCTCTCTCTCCTCTTAGCTCTGGCTAAGCTGGGGTAATTTAAGTTTTCCCTTTAGCCACTGGACTTGGGACTAATGATTTGTTTGGCCTCAGAACTTCTGCTGCCTGTATTTTTAACGGATCTCAGTATAGCTATCAGCACATAGCTGGTACTACATTGATTTAAGGCTTGGAGACAAAAAGCTCGGATTTCTACACTGACTTTCTTGCTGGGGACTTGCTGTCTTGCCTCAGGAGTCACCCAGTGTTGCCACCAGAGCTCTGGGACCTTGCAGCAAATTTATCCGCGGACCTCAGCACAAAACTGGGACACCCGGCTTGGTGACACAACTCCCACAAGGTCAGGTTTATTCCCTGCTCTCTCTCTACACCACAGGAGTCAGCGGCAGAGCCTCGGGAGAAGCATGGAGGCCAGGGCTCGGGGAGCTTGTGCCGGTGCAGGATTGGAACTAAAGGCACCACCAAGCACCATCCCTGCAGGCGAGAGGTGAACTCTCCTGATCTCCCTTCCTGACAGAGGCAGGCTCAGAGCAGCCCTCTCACACCTGCCTAAGCCAAGGTGGGCTCTGTCCTTACCAAGCTCCTCGGGCTCCTGGGAAGTGTTCCCGCTGCTCTCGGTGCCAGGCAAAGCTCCCTCTGCTGCAGCCTCGCTCACAGCCTGCCCTCCTGAAGACTCAGGGCCAACATTAGTGTTGTCCTGAAGAGGAAAACAGAAAGAAAGAAACCCAAAGATCACTCACTGTTTTCTACAGGGTCCCAATACTTCAGAGCCTGCAACATTTCCTTCTCGTAAGGAAGAAAATGCTTTTGAAAACTGCTGTGTGTGAGTTTACAGAAGACAAAGGTCATCAGGCTTGGCAATAAGATATGGGCAATTCCAAAAAATCCCCCTCCCCACCCCGAGTCTGCCCTTCCTCAATAATAAAACTACAGTAGGCACTGGGTCTGTGTATGAAATGAAAGAAAGGAATTCTTTGGCAAAATTGTATAGCAATATGCAAAAAGGCCTGTGCCAATACAGAAACTCAACACTCCAGGCAAGTCTGGGAAGAGACAAGAGTTCAGAGAAAGCGGATTCCTAAGTCAAAGAGGAAATCTGCCCAACAAAAGGACTCATGCTCCCTGACTGAATTGCTCTTCAACACAGAAGAAACCCCTGGCCTTACAGGAGTCCTTAACCATTTCATGTGCAGCCCAACCTTGTCCTTCTCACCAATCACACAGGTCATGGCACCTCAAAACCAACACATCTGCCCCCAAAGGCTCCATGGCTCACATATTTTCATCCCCTGTTCCTAACAAGAAGTCTGGGCCCCAAAGGCCTTCAACAGTCAAAAAGATTGACTGCTCAAACACACTCCAGAAGTGTCAAAGCTGACAGTGTTGATCGTGGGGCTGACACTGAACACATGCAGTGGGTGCTGAGGAAGGAGTCCTGCCAGCTCCTGGCACAGGGATGTGCTCCTCCCTGCACAGCCCTGAGCAGAACAGTCTCATCCAGGCTGCAGTTTTGCAGGGACTGCATGGGAACACACATCTCCTCCCACAGAGATGCCCAAGAGCAAGGTGACTGAGCTCTGCAACATGGACAGCAAGACTGGCAGAGCATCTCCCAGAGACAAACTGGACTGCAGGCACCAGGTTCCTGAGAGGACAAGAAAGCTGCAGCCCCAGCCCATCCCCAAGCATGGCTCTGGCAGCACCCACACGCACGGCAGGGCTCTCACCCAGCAGCAGCAGCAGCAGCAGCAGCAGCAGCAGCAGCAACAGCTGCAGCCCAGCCCTTGCTTTGCCTTGGCCTTCCGACCCAAAACAGGCAGAGCCCGCATCTGCTGCTGCAACAGAGGCACCTCTCGCATGCCCCTCCCTGCACGGGACACTTTGCCTTCAGTGGCAATTCTCCAGACGCTCTTCTCTTCTTTCCCATCAAACCCAGCCTCTAAGAACCTACAAAGCTTCCACTTGCTCACCACAAACGCCCCTGCACGAGGGATTCTTCCCAGGAAGACGAGCACCCAAACCTGGCCAACACCTGCCAGCCTCACTTAAGGGGTAGCCCCCTTTTCATTCCCTCCTCTTTTGGAAATCTTGCTTCACCAAGCAAATCCTTCCCTGTCCATTCACGGCTGAATTCAAGAAGCCTTTGCTTCTCAGCCATGCAACAACATTCAAAAGCTCTCGGCCCAGCCCCCTTCCATCCCCGTGCAATGGAATTACCTGAGCAAAGGGAGACCTTTCAGGTGTGGGGCACGAAAACATCTCCTCCAGTGTCTCAAGCACAAGGTCCAGATCCAGAGGTGGCAATTCCTCTTCGCCAGGAGTTTTCCATACCCAGCTGGGGATTGTCCACGCTGGATAACCAGCACTGCCAGGTGGAGAATCGGGGCCTGAAGTGCCCAGTGTGCCTGCAAGAATCCAAACACATTGGTCAGGCTCCAGGATCTGGCTTTGGGACACAGGGCTCTACTGCTGCCTTGGATCAAACATCACAGGAAGCACACAGCAACCTCAATTCTAGAAATGTATTCCAACTCCCCAGGGAATTGGAAGAGTGAGTTCTGCCTCTTAAAAAGTATTTCTTCTAATTGATGTGTATTTATATCATAGGATGGATTCTAAAATTGGTCTACACACACACTAACACTTGATAATCACAGCCTTTTCTATCTCCTCAGCAGCTTTTGGATTTGGTGGCTTCTGAGTTTCTCATCACAAGAGATGACAGAAAGTGGATTCACCCAGGAAGAGCCCAGATCTGCAGACATATGCATGCTAAAATGAAAGTGTGGGTTTCTTCTAAAAAGCAACCTTGTGGCTGAGGCTGTATTCTGCAGCTGCAGCTGTCCTAGGGACACACAGAGCTCATTGAAATGTAGAAGCATCATCTGCACGACAGACAATTCATAAACTCTGCAATATCCTATCAGCACCCTAGTTTGGCTTCATTCAAAGCATGAATGTCAGGGAGTTCACCTGACACTGACCAGTTGTGGACAAATGTTTCTTGCCTTGCCCTTTCACCCCTACAGACAGGTTGTCTGGAAAATGACCACAACACCCCCCAAATCTGCAGGAAGAACAGGAAAAGCAGACAGAGACTGGTTTTCTTTCCAGGGTCCTGCTTCCTAGTACACTTCACGCTTTCTACCCGATTCACACTGGACATGTCCCCGTGACAGTGCAGTGCAGGTAAACACTTCAAACGGTCACGTTTCATGATCTTTCTGAAAAGCAAGGGTGGAAACTCTTTCCCTACCTGATGGGCTGGAGGCTGCTGCCTGCAGCTCTGGAGCTGTGCAGCTGCTGCTCTCTGGAAGGGCCACGGAAGGGCCCTGATGCTCCACAGGAACCGGCTGGATGAGGAGCTCAGGCTGGAGTTGAAATTCGTGTGTGCCTGGCTGCTCTGATGAAAGCCCAAGAAGTCCGGAGGGGACTTTCTCGGGAGCTGCTGGGGAAGCCTGAAGCTCTTGAGGACCTGGACTTGTCCTGGAAGGGCCTCGAGGCAGCTCTGAATCCTCAGGTGAGGCAGCACCGAGGTTCTGGCGGGAGGGAGCTGTGCAGCAGTGAGGGAAGGAGAAAGGAAGCAAAGGGAAGGCTGGGTCACTATTGGTCTCCAGGAGTGCTGCCCTTGGCAGCAACTGTACTTCTGTCAGGGCAGACAAAAGCTCCCACCCTCGCAAGCAGGGTGAGAAAGAAAAAAATACCCATATGTTCTGGGGCTTTCTGGTAAAAACCAATTCCTTGTCTGGAAAACGCCCAGAACACCCTCCAAATCTGGAGGAAGGACAGGAAAAGCAGACGGACAATTCTATGTCATTCACGGTCCCTTTACTTTTGGCCTGATTCTCACTTGAGATGTGCCCACGACAGAGCTCTGCAGGAAAACGCTTCAAAGGGTCACTAGCCAGGACCTGTTTGAAAAGCAAGCGGAGAAACTCTTTCCCTACCTGATGGGTCAGAGGCTGGGGGGTGCTGCTCAGATGGCGTGCAGCTGCTGCTCCCTCGAAGGGCCCTGCAGGCGGCTTCAGGGTCGATCCGAGTCAGGCGGACCATGAGCTCAGGGTGGCGTTTGAGGTCCATGCGGACCAGTGGAATGGTGACCTTCCGGAGCTTAAATTTGCGAATCAGCTCCCTGGATGGTTCCACCGGTGCAGACCTAAGAAGTCCAGTGGTGGCACAGGCTTTCTTGGCAGGCGGTGGGGAAGCCTCGGACTCCTGAGCACCTGCACTTCGCCTGGAAGGGCCTCGAGGCAGCTCTGAATCCCCAGGCCACTGATCACAGCGCTTCTGGCGGGAGGGAGCTGCGCAGCAGCGAGGGAAGAAGAAGGGAAGCAAAGGGAAGGCTGGCTCACTATTGGTCTCCCGGTGTGTTTCCCTTGGCAGCAAATGTACTTCTGTCAGGGCAGACAAAAGCTCCCATTCTCCCAAGCACACCGACAAAGAAAAAAATCCCCACGTGTTCTGGGACTTTGCGACAACCAATTCCCTGTCTATTTCACGCTCGCCTATTCCTTCGAGCGCCTGGCAGAACTGTCCCGCTCCCATTTCCTGGCAGGAGGCAACTGCCAGCAACCCAACTGCCAGGTCTTTTGCCCTCTGCCCCAAGGCACAGGAGCCTCCCTCCCGCTGGCCCCGCCCACGACCGAGCCCTCGGCTCCCACGCACTCCCGGAGAGCTCCCCAAGCATCCCAGGGCCGGGCAAGGAGCAGCGCCACGGCCGGGCCAGCTGCAGGCCGAGCGGGCCGGGCTGTGGCGAGCGCAGGCGCGGCGGGACTGTCCCGCAGCCGCCGGCAGCCCGGCACAGGCGGCACAGCTGCCGGGCACAGCTGCCGGCACAGCTGCCTTGCCCAAGGCCAGCCCCTGCGGCAGCCGGCACAGCTGCGCTGAGCAGCCCCAGCACGGGCAGGGCCCGCTGCTGCCCAGCCGGGCAGTGCGCACGGACAGAGCCCACGCCCCCCTCCGCGCCCGCAGCTCCCACGCTGAAGCTCCCACCCCGTCTCACCGGCCCTGCGGAGCTGCTGCAAGCGGCTGCGCCCCTCCCGCCGCGCCGCCACACGCTGCCTGCTGGCCGCGCTCCGGCGCTCGATGCGGAGCAGGAGGTCGGGGCGGTCGCGGCGAAAGCTGGCGTTCCTGTAGTGCAGCCAGGCCCGGCCACCTCCGGGCACAGCCGCACCAGCCCGGGCCGGCACCTTGCGGAAGCCGTACAGGTTGAGCTGCCGCACGATGCTGCCGAAGTGCGTGGCCCTGAAGGAGTCCGGGGCCGCCCCCGCCCCTTCGCCGCCCGCCCCCTGGGCGCCGGCCGGGCTGAGCAGCTCCCGCTCGAAGAGGGCGCGGTCGATGAGCAGCCCCCGGGCCTGGCTGTCCCAGCGCACGGAGCGGACGCGGGGGCTGTTCGCCAGGCGCCACAGCTTGGCAGGGAAGGTGCTGGCGTCGAGCCCGGCGGGCAGCGGCAGCTCCGCCATGGCGCCGATCGCCGACTGTGGCCACAACGCCCACAGCGCAACGGCCGCGGCTGCGCCGGCGGCGCGCGGCCTGAGGGGGGCGCTGCGCTCGGCCCCGCGCGCGCCCAGCGCGGCCCCGGCGCGGGCCGGACTTGGCGGGGACGAGCGCTGCAAAGGCGGCGAGGAAAAAGGGCTGAGAGCGAGCGACTTCTCTGCTTTGGGCCGCCTTGCCAACAGAGTTCCCCACATGGAAGCAGACAGCTCAGATGGGAGAAGGGGAAACGATGGAAAGGAGAGACTGCAAGACATTCTTTTGGCCTCTTCTCCAGCACACCGGCTGCTTCTTGCTCACTGGCTCTGCCTGTCTTTGGCACATTTGGCACTTTTCTCGTCCTTTGGAGTCAGCAACAGCAGGAACGGGAAGGGGCAGCAGTTTTCTTAGCACTGTCACTTATGTAAATCCTGCCCCGTGGAAGGATGTTGCTTTACGCGAGGGCTGAATGGCCTTGAGTTGCAGTGAGCTCCCACTGGTGTCTTCACCGGGAGCTTTTGCCTTTTTCTTTCTTCAGGAAAAGCACCTTGGGCTGCCTTTGCCAGGTCTCTTTTTCCAAGTGTTATAAATAAAAGTGTGAAATTCGTGCCCAAATATGTAATATCAAAATATAATAAATAAAAGAGGTTTTAGTTGCAACCAGTTTTAGAACAAGCAGAGCCTGCCCAAGAAAAGAGTTGTAGCCTCTCCCGAGAACTGATTTACATTCCAAAAGCAGTACTACAGAAGATGACAACGCATGGAGAAAACATTAAGCCAGCTCCAGATATCTACATTTTTTCAGAAGAATTTCCTGGCAAAGCTGATGGCAAAACTGATCAACCATCTCCGAAAGATCCCCTCCCAGTCCAGGTGCTAACGACCAGATCAGGTATCAGGATAAGGGCCATCATGAACCATCAGATAACATGCCCGGATGGTGAAAATTCAGTCAAGCACAGGATGCGTTTTTTGTCCACCTCAGTTTCATGAATAGCATGCTTCATGAATATGCTGAGTAACAGAAATAATGCCCAAAATCCGGACTTTTCGGTCAAAACTGTATATAAACCAAACGTTGGAAGCAGTCGAGGTGAACAGAGGGAAGTCTGATGCGATAGAGGTCAGACCTGCGTTCACCCAGTGCCAACCCCGGGCTTGGCACTGTCTCCCTTTTCGATCGTGGCATTGCGTGTTCGAACTCTCGGACACGAAATAAATTTTATGTTTGTTTTACTATAAATTGGGCGTATTTATTTATAACACAAGCATTTGACTCGCAGGCTTCTGCCCCAGCCCAAGGACCTTTGGTATTCCCATCACCAGACAGTTTTACACCAGGAACTGATAGCATAGGGTTAAAATGTTTCTAAAATCGCCTACTGAAGTAGGCCTTGGGAACAGGAGTGGGCATTGTCTTTGCTAAAATCATGGGAACTTACACCTGTGTACCCATGTGTATAGTAGATGATGAAGTTAAATGCGATGATTGCTTATAATGAAGTTAAATGCGATAATTGCTTAGTAGATATACGTAAAATAATTATTTGATCGCAATCACGAGAAAGGAACAACAATCATGAGAAATCTTGTGGGTAGAGGGCTTAAACTCATGCTTGGGTGAAAACAATAAACACAATAGAACAATATCAAGTTGATGATTAACATATGATTATACAACAGTTATGTAAGGAAAGGGTATAAAATGTACCCATTGCAAATCCATGTCAGAATCGATTTGGGTTCTGTACCCCGGTTCCCAGAGCTCTTCAAAGAAAAGCACCTGGATATAATCATCCTGTGATTATGTGTTTCTCCACTAACACATATGCTTTTACTTTATGAGCTTCAAAGATTAGTCTTTTCTGTATCATAAAACCATTAAAGCCTCTAGCAAAGACATGCTTTAGTTTATTTGTCAGCCTACTAAAATATTTATTTTTTAACCACTCATGAACTACAGTTGCACAACATTGTTACTACCATGTCATGTAAGCAATTACCACAACTGCTATTTGACATCAGCTTTAGAAAACAGAATTGTACTGCTGGTCCACTAAGCCTGAATATTGTAGAGAAATAAATATGCATAGCAGAATATCCACCGTTAGAGTTATCAGAACAACAATGTTAAAAAGTTATGTTTGTGTAGATTGAGCTACATTCTCCTAAGCAGATTACAAACTCTGCATCTCTGCAAAACAATTCTAAGAGAGATAAATGCAGGTACTATGATTTTAAAATAGATCAAATATCCAAGGTAGGCTGTCTAATGGAACACTTGCTATGATAAAGGCCACTAAGTATTTCACAAATTGCACAGAATTTTTACATTAAGACGTACCCCTGTGAACTATGAAACTAGTTTTTCATAACACCATTTTTTTATTACTGCAACTTACACCAAAATCTCATAGTGAAGAGCAAAAAAAAAAATCTTTATTTCTTAACAGTATCTAAATGTTTTCTGTTGCATTCATATAATTCTGAAGTTTTAAAACTTCCTTAAATTACTCTGAAGTCCCATAGAGGAAAAGAAAAAACTAAAACTAAAGAGTGTCACCTGCAAATGCTAAAGATTTTGAATATGCAATATTCCTCTGTTAAAATACATATCAATAATTTGCTAGCGCACAAAGGGATAAATTCAAAAAGGATGCTATTTCACATATGTCCTAGGTTGACTGTATGATGCTTGTTTCCCCAATTGTCTGTCCTGCTTATGCCGGATATTAAGTTCTGTAGCTTTAAGTTAGGCCCAGAGAGAGACAGAGAGAGTGAAGAGAGTGAAGGCGGGGAGAGAACACGCACACAGTTTGCCTACAGGAGTTCCGCCTTACTCCCCTGGAAATTCCTTTGGAGACTGCGCTTGAAGCAGGGACAGAAAAAGAGAGAGAAGCTCTCTGTGTGCTCTCAGAATTCACAGCGGAGTGCTCTGAGAGATCTCTCGGCTTTTGCAGGGAGAGAGAGACTTTATTTCTTTTGCTGTTTGTTTTTCCTTCTGGGACTGGTCAGCCTCTCTGTGGTCCAAGACATCAAGATAATCCCCCCGGGGGCCCCCCGATTCTGCAGCCGGGCCTGGCCATTGGCCCCAGCCTCTGGAGGGACTGAGGCTGACACAGCTACACCCACAGAAGGACTCTCTGGATCCACCATCTCTTCAGAGAAAGGAGAGGTTTCATTGTTTTATATAATTCAATCTTTTTTTCCATGCTTGTGAATATTCTGCTTGTTAAATAAATAGTGTTTTCTACTTTTTCTCTAAGGAAATCTTTTCCCGAACCAGTTTCGGGGAGGAGCGGTTGGAATTGGCTTTTCTAGAGGAGACCCCCTCAGAGGTTTCCTCCTAACATTTGCCCTAAACTAGGACAAATATTTTGGCGCCCAACGCGTGGCTCGAGAAAGTGGAAAAAACTTGTACTGATTGCATTTTGGTTGTGCTTACCCTGTATTGGGATAAAGCAGTCAGTAGCCACGTTGCTTGAGTACATAGTGTCTCTCTGCGTGGGGGTAGCCGTGTCTCTCTTGTCCCTAGGCTTGTTTGAGGTGTTTATCGCTTACTGGTCCCTAGGTTTGTTTTTCTATCCACAGATAGCTCCAGTATTGTCCTTGGCACAGAGTTTTTACAGTAGAGGGGCACAGATTAAAGTTGCTATTTTGCTGGTCATGATAATAATGATTTATAGAGAGGTAGCAAAGGTACTGGGGATTGTTCAAAATATGTATGGTTTGTTGTTTCTCCATCCTGCCCTGCATCCTAGTTTCAGTAGCATGTTTTGGGGGTTTGTTAGTAATTGCACCCAGTTTGTGAGAGGAGGAGCAGGGGGTGAGGCTTCCCAGCTTTTCCTTTCCTTCTTCTCCTTTCAATCTGTTACGTCATTTTTTGAGAATGTTCAGTTTCCCCTGGATGTCAAAGATACCACCTTTCTGATATTTCATCTGGTGGGTTTTCTCAATATGGTTTATAACTTTTCTAGAATCAGAACTGATATGTCCAGTGGGACTGAGGAGACACCTGACCCAGTAATGGACCCAGTTGTGGAAAATCCTGAGTGGTGTGGGGAATGGGAGGATATGGGCCAGATCTTGAAGGAATTCTCAGAACCCATAGCTTGGGACTTTCCATGTGACCAAGTACAGAACCCAGCTGAGGTGGTGAAATATCTGAAAGAGAAGTGTAATGATGGTTCTAAGGAGGAAAGGATCATTGCAATAAGCTGGGCCCTGGCATATGCTTATCACACGCTGCTAGATACTGCAGGGCAGCAGATAGATGCAGGGGGGCAGGAAGATGAATCAGTAGATACCCCAGTCACTCAGGCTGCAGTAGAAACCCCAGTCACTCAGGCTGCAACTAAACCAGACAGTGAGCCTAAGCTAACAGCTAAATCGGATAGTGAGCCTAAGCCCATAGCTAAAACAGATAGTGAGCCTAAGTCCATAGCTGAACCAGACAGTGAGCCTAAGCCACTGGCAGTCGCTGCTGCAGGACAGAAGCGCAAAACCAAAACTGATCAACCAGTGGATGATGATGATGATGATGATGGCGATGGCGGGGGAGGACCCTCAGGGGCAGCAACTGACTCAAGAGCAGAAGACACTATTGAGTCTTTTTCCCTGAAGGATCTTCGTGGCCTAAGAAAGGATTACACTCGACGACCTGATGAATCTATAATTAGTTGGTTAGTCTGTCTTTGGGATGCTGCAGGCAATGTTACAATTCTAGACAGTACTGAAGCGAGGCATTTGGGACACCTGGCACATGAACCGGTTATCAACCAAGAAATGGTAAAGGGGGCTTGCCCTATGAGTCTCTGGTCACGAGTCTTGGGAGCTGTGGCATGCAGATATCTGTGCACAGATGATCTCTATATGCAGCAAACCCAGTGGAAAACAATAGAACAAGGGATTAAACGCTTGAGAGAAATGGCAGTGGCAGAGATTGTTTTCTCAGAGGATCCAAATATGCCTAGGAATCCAGACTTGGTAATATGTACACCCATAATGTGGCGAAGACTTGTACGACTTGGGCCACAAGAACACTCTTCTACTCTAGCAATAATGAAGCGGGATGATGGAGATGAGAGCGTGCTTGATATGGTGAGGAAGCTCCAAGCATATGCAGATGCCATGCATGGCCCAACACATGCAAGAATTGCAGCTGTGGAAGAACATCTACAGAAAATGGAAGATAAGATGGAAGAGAATCACAAGAGACTCAGAAATGAAATGAAAGAGGACCTTCTCCAAATCTCAGCAGTACAGTTCAGAGGTTCTGTTACCAAACATAGATGTCCCCCAGACAAGGAGAGAAGGTACCCCTCACAACATGATCTGTGGTTTTTCCTGTATGATTGTGGGGAAAACATGAGAAGGTGGGATGGAAAACCCACTCCTGCTCTGGCACAACGAGTACGTGAATTGAAGGAGGCTAAGACTCAGAGAGGAAGTTCCACCAGAAAGGAAGCAGCTCCAGTTGCCCATAGCTGAACTGCCAGGACTGAGCCTTGCAGGTGACACAGGGACTGAGAACACCTGGAATACAGCCCAGGGAAAATCTGCAACTGCAATCTTCCTCCACAGTAAGAAGGACAACTTCTGCCTCTCCTCAGGGGACATCAGCCTGACATCAGCACTGCTACCCTCCACCTGAGGAGAAAAAAAATGAAAAAACTTTCTTGAACAAACTATCCATTGCAAAGATGAGCAAGATCATTCTGATAACTCATTTGGTCTCCAGGCCTCTGAAGATACTGAGAGTTGATTGTGCCAGGGATGCAAAGGCATTGGTGACTACCAGAGACTGAAAATAGTTCATGCCTCAAACATTGATATATCAGAGAAGCCTCCCTGAAGATACCTGACTGGGACCTTGAACTGAGTCAAACTGCTGAGATTAGATAAAGTGAAAAGCCTATTGTTCAGTCATCTCAGTCTGAGGGAAAGGAATTCGTCCACAGAGGCTGAAGCCTCCAGCTGTACTGAGAATAATTTCTGGCTGAGTTTGGGGTGGGGGGCAGAGCACAGCTCACAGAAGCAAGTTTGCACAGTCCTAGCCCCCAGCTGAAGGGGGGAGGAGGATGGCGTAACCTCTGATCAGAGGCAATACACACGCATCCTCCAGTACACAAACTGGCCCAGCTGTGGAACCCCCAACCCCACAAGCCACAGCCACGGGACTTTCACGTGAGAGGCAGCTGAGGGGGAGTAACAATCCATCACAGACCCCCCAAAGTGCTCCCCACACGCCTTGCACCACAGGAGTGCACGTGATGCAAGCAGAGTCTGCTGCTAGAGGCTGCCCCCTCCCCTGGGGGGACATGCCTGGACATTTCCACCTGGCCTGAGTGTATATCAACCCATGGCACTCTGTGCTTTTGGGGGACTTCCACCACCGAGACCAGCTGAAGAGGACATCAGGACACCAGTGGGACCCACGGAGTGGTGATACTTCTTTGTCCCTGTCCCTCTCTGTCCCCCCATCTTTCTCCCTACTCCCCCTTTTCCCTCTTTTCTTCTCTCTCTCTCTCTCATATTTACTATCAAATAAAACCCATACTATTGATTGGCATATGGTCTCGCTTGTACCTTAATTCGGGCAGAGGTATCTCTAAAGAACTTTAATAATTAGATCATAACAGTGACTATTTCCTGATTTTCCATTTCAGAGCTTTCAAAGAACTAAAAGCCCATTTTTGCAGAGAGAACTTTGATTGCTGAGAGTGGTGGAGCCAGGGTGCAATATTGAATTCAGAGCAATTTTCACTACTCTTGAATTAGCCCATTTTAATTTAGGCAGAGTGACTTAGAATGCCATTGTTAACAAAGCTTATGATTCCTCCTTAGCAGAGCTGGTTGTAGAGCTGAAAAGAAATAAGGTTAGAAACAACAGGTAACGGCCTGTCCCTCATGCTACTCTCTGTCCACAGAGCACAGAAGCAACAGCACGCTCTCCTCTGGCTCCCTCTGCTCCTGGAGAAGAGGCCAAAGGGCAGCAAAATGACCAGAGCCCTCCAGCTCTGCTCACACCACAGCCTGAGCTTTCTGAAACAGTAAGTGCCACTTATGCTTGGTGCTGTCTTTAGTGCAAGGCAGAGCTGGAAGTTTCTGAGCAGGCACCACTTGGTGGTGGTGGCTGAGGATGCTGAGTGCTGGAGACTTGCCAGGATCTAGCGATTCTCCCAGCTAGTGCCAGCTGGAAAATGGGCTCTGACCTGCCATGTTTAGGCTGCAGCTGGCTGGGCTTCTCATAGGCGCCAGCCTAAAGCATGAAGGCTCCCTGCATCCAGATGAGGCAGCATTTCAAAGACACTGCTCTCAGCCTTGCTGCATACGTAGGGGACACTGTGGCCTGGAGAGACTTGTCCCTGCCCACAGACTGGCCAAGGAGTTCAGGCACAAAAAAGCTCTTTGTGGTGGTTTGTGCCCACAAGCTTCTTGGGTGTGCTCACCTGGGATTATTTCAGAGACACATTGGGGATGTGGAGTTGCTGCTTGAAGTCAGGGAGTTTGGTGCCTTTCTTGCCAGGTTGTTCTTTTGTCTCTTGAGGCACAGCAGTCAGGAGCAGGGCTGACAGGTGCTCTGAGGCTGCAAAGAGCTGATTGTGTTGTCCAGGAGTCTGTGTGGGGCCACTCTTGTTCCATATGGCAAAGGACACAAACTGCGTAGTTCTGAACCCGTCTTCTGAGGCAAAAATCAGAGGCAGCATGTGTCTGTTGATGTTTTCTATTGTGTAATCTGCTGGGAAAACTCCATTTGAAAACTCCATGGCAGCCTAGAGAGGGGGCAAAGCTGCAAGTGCTTGACTGCTGTATTGTAGTGCTAAGAACAGGAAGGCCATCTTGAAATTCTGGATGCTGTCTTTGAAGGCAACCATGCAACTTAGATCCTGGGAAGCTGCCTGGCACAAAAGGACGCAGGGGATCCGGTCATCAGTGGCTGAACATGAGCCAGCGTGTGTCCAGGGGGCCAAGAAGGCCAAGGGCATCCTGGCCTGTGTCAGCCATAGTGGGGCAGCAGGAGCAGGGCAGGGACCATGGCCCTGTGCTGGGCAGTGCTGAGGCCGCAGCTGGAGTGCTGTGCCCGGTTGTTGGCCCCTGTGAAGCAGCAAGACCTTGAGGGGCTGGAGCGTGTCCAGAGAAGGGCAAGGCAGCTGGGGAAGGGTGTGGAGGACAATCCCAATGAGGAGGTGCTGAGGGAGCTTTAGCCTGGAGAATGGGAGGCTCATGAGGGACCTTGAGCCAGACTCCCATAAATCCCTACATGCCAGTGCTCACCACAGGGGCCATTTCCATGCCAAGCATCCCCTCACTGATTCCAAGTGCTTTAGACAGTGGAGCAGCTGACACTTTCATCTTTTTGTTTGTTTATTTGTTTGTTTGCTTGCTAGAAGGAGAAGCCATCTTTATTTTGTCTTTCTCCAGCAAGCAAAGGTCGTTTTGCTCAACCTTTCCTACCCTTTTCCAGCACTGGAAGAGCTTCTGCTGGAATTTTAGTTTGCAAGGTGGTAGTTCTGGAAGATGCAGTATTTTTGCATGAGAACACATCGTTTGGGGCAGGGACATTGGTGTAGAAGGAGCTGCTCTGGTGCCAGGCCAGCCAGCAGGGCTTTCAGGTTAACAGCGCCCACGGCTTTTGGCAGCCCAGGGGATCAGTATGTGTTGTCTTCCACGTCTGGGAATTCAGCAGGAAATCAACGCCCTTGCCTTCCAGCTGGTCCTCAGAGATCAGAGGGGCTGGGAGGGGCTGGGCTTCATTTCTGATTGCAGCCACTTTAGCCCCATCAGTGTGGCTGAGTCCAGAAGAAGAACTCACTCAAGCACAGGAGCACAAGGAGTGCAGTTCCCAGTGCAGTGCTCTGGCTCTGACTGCATTCCATAAGAACCTACAAGCTCCAGATCCCAAAGAGTGTGGTTTGTTGAAGCAAAAGGAGAGCGAGTTCAGGATTGCTGCTGACTGGGGCATGGGCTCCCGAGTGTTGATGTGTGTAGTGATAGAATGTATAGTAAGAGAGAGATTGTAACAGTGAGATCTATCTATTTATATCTCTAGATCTCTCTCTCTCTATCTATCTATCTATCTGTCTAATATTTAATATTTATAGAAATGAAACGTCCTGGGTGTGCTCCAAGGCAGCTGGAGGTGCAAAGCTCACCTAAAGGCATCCCTTCAGGAGAGGAAGAGAGACACATTCTGTTGGCCAATCCCAAGCAGGCAGAGATGTTTCCACCTCCAGAGATGGTTGTTTTTCTCCTCAGAGGTGTTTTCCTTGTCCAGCCTCTGAATCCTCCTTTTTATCCTATAAAATCTGGCCTGTCCTAAGGGGGTGGAACAATCCCATGCTCTAGGTGTTGTTTGATGACTCTGGTCATAGATGCATTACATGAATCATGGTTTCCCTCATTGGCATCCCAGGGGCTGTGTAAGTGAATTTGTTAATGGGGCCTTAGGAGGGTCTGTGTTACTGCTGGTCAGAATTCTCAGTTGCCAAAAGAGGGAGGATAAAGACCTTGATCCTCTTCCATCTACTGAGGTGTCTTTGGAGGCTCTCTGACTTCCATCAGAGGGTCTTGGTGCACATCCTTCTCTCCCGAATGACCAGGATTTCTCACAAGAGTGTAGATGTCAGAAAGGCAGGAATGGCACTGAAGGCCTGAAGAGAACATGAACTCCTGAAGTGTCTTGCACAAGGAGTGAGCTCACACAGGAAGCCACCTGCAGAGGCAGGATGGAGCTGTGGGACAGGGCTGGGTGTCACTCACTACAGAAAGGCAAACAGGACACAGCAGAAGCAGAGGGAGGCCCTCAGCAGACCCTGGAGAAATGCCACACATTCCCTGTCAGCTGCCTAAGAGGCTGTTGGAGATTCAGTCCCACATAGAGCCTGATTGTACAACCAGTGTCACTTTGGAATCTGTGCCTGCCCACGGGCAAAGAATGACCCAGGAGAGCAGCAGCACAGTGCTTTGGGAATGTGTGAGGGCATCAGTCTTTGAGTGTTGTCCCAGAAATGCTTTATGGGAAGCTGAAACACATCTTCTCTTGCTTTCTGTGCAGGTCCTTTGATGCCTGAAGGATTTTTCTGCTTTTCTTCTGAATATTTCTTACACTGTTCCCTACATTCACAAGTATTAGCATGCATACTTGTGATGCTTTAGGTGATAGTTTAGCCTGGTTTCATGGTGTTTAGTAGGCCGGTAGACTAAACACCCCTGAAACCACGTAGAGTTAGAGACCAAACACCCTGTTTTCATGGGCCCTCAAGGTCTCCTAGTAGGACAGATTTTGTAAACTAGAAGTTAGCCCACCCAGGCCCCTTATTGGGCCCTCTGGTTAGATATGCTAATGTGTAGAGTCTTTAATTGTATACTCGATTGGAGGGGACGGGGCTTTTGCAGCGTGTTCTACCTGGACGGCAGAAGCCATCGAACGGGATCCTATTAAAATACTGAGGTAAACAACCCCCAACCCTCTAACCGTGTCTGAGCCTTTATTTCCTAAGACCAAAAAAAGGCATCAGTCATTGGTGACCCAGGTGGGATGATAGAGACCCCGAAAAATTGCAGTTTTGGGCTGAGAATATCTCACCTAGCTCCTTCGCCGGCACCCTACGGGGCTTTTAAGCCACTATTTAGTTCATGATTTTGTAATTGCTCTTGCCTACTTGCATTTATTCAAAGCAACCCATTTCATTTATAGTAGAAAAATCTATGCCCTTCATATATTTAATTTTTATGAAGCAAAGTTCTCATGGTTGATGTTTCTCTGATGGCTTTCATTCAGCTGTTTCTATTTACACATTTTAAATCATTGAAGTTCAAATGCACACTGTGTGCTGACAGGTTTAAAAGTTTATCTAGTTTAAAACTTGCAAGATAACATGCAGAACTACTTGCTTCAGAGTGGCCAGAGTAAGATTCCCATAAACTACTTGTGAGCAGTGTCCAGGTTTTGTTCCTCCCATCAGAATGTGCAACTTCCATATATATGTAGAACTTTTGCACCCTTATGTTCTCTGAAGCAAAGATCATAGATTGTCATCATACATGAATTTAGAATGTATGAACACAGATGGTATTGTAATTGAATGACAGAAAAGACTGTTATCCTGTCCATTGTCATTGAGAGAATTCTTTATAAAATCACCCTTTGGAGCTTATCTAGTGACAATACAGGGCACCACCATAATGTAAACTAAGTGTTCAACTTCCAGCTAGCTAAAAACATGATGGGTTTCTCACCTACTGTCCCACCCCCCAACCCCAACTAGGTTGTTCTTACTGTTAAAACCAGACATCTTTTTTTCCCCTTGTTTCTCTACCTTCAATTTCCAGCCATCATTGTGTGCTATGTGGAAGACCTCTTTTCTACCAAATTTTGGTTTAGATCAACAGATTGTGTTTCAAGTCTCACTTGGAATTGAAGTTCTGTAGTTAGCCACATGACTTTTCATCGAGGTATCTTGCTTTTTTTCAGAACACACACTGCCACCACCAGTGCCACTACCACCAAGTATGTTACCATAATCTTCTTAGTTTACATTTTCTTGTTTAAACAAGCAGGATTCACAGTAAATTTTTCATGTTATAGTGGTATTCTGGAAATTCCGCTTTCATCTGACATGACAAGTAAGTCTGGCTGATGCAGGCTGGGGATGGGTGCTCCCAAAACCAGCAGGAAACTGGGGTGTCATGTCAGGGGGTATCAGCTGACAGCCTTGTTTGCCACTCACACAGATACGTGCTAACAGCCCAGCACTCTGTGACAACGACATGAAGATGTGTTTGGCTCTCACTGTAACTCTGGGGAAGCATCCATGGCTGTTTGCCTGTGCTCATGTGAGGATAGGGTGGGCTGTTTCTGCATCAGAAGAAAGAAGTTGCCTGGAATCTGGATAAGGCCGTATCTTGAACAGTCCTCCTGGATATTATCCAGGGAGAGAGTTCATGGCAAAGCAACAAAATCCAGTTAAGTGAAGAAATAAATTAATCTAGAACTTGAGAGCCCATTTCATTCAGGTGATACAGTACTGGTTTGTAGTCCAGAGGTGCTAGCTATTTCTGAGTAACTTTAAAAAATACCACATTTTTGCTCAGATTGTAACATATTTCAGTGATAATTGTTTTACCCTTTGCCTAATGCCAAATCATTAGAATTATTGTGTCATTTGCACCAGCTTGACAAAATCCCATCAGAGAGTTTGTAGTTATTTTTTATACACTCAGACTCACCATGCTGGTAGAAATCAGATTTTTCACCTGATACAGCCACATATTACAATTGCCCTTGCACTGATGTAGTGACAAAATGTGTTTTATGTCATTTCCTGGAGACAACATGAAAGTGATGTTAAAATAAAATCTGTGATTTGCTCTGGTATGAACTTCACTTCTTTTCATTCAGAAGCACTAAACTGCTTATTGCCAAGATGTTTTCTTGCTAGTGATGCCGTTTGGTTTCTGCCTTTTTTCTTTTCTATGTTCTCTGTACCCTTTGCACATATATTTGTAGCTCTGTAGCCTATTTTATTAATGGATAGTTTTCCAGTACTTTTCCATGGCCTTTCCCTAAGCAGAAAGACACAACAAATTCCAGAGCTCCAAGCCCCAGGGGGGTGCAAGGCCCTGTCCTATCTTGGCTCTTCCTGGGAACCAAGGCCGAGAACAACTGAGGTATATTTTCATAAACAAAGTACAGCCAGTGCTGAGAGGGGAGCTCCAGAGAAGGGGCTGGACCTGGGGGGGAATTGAATCACCACTTGTTCTTCTAATTGGTGCTTTTAATCAATTATGCTAATTTCCTAAGAGCTATAAATATGTCCTCACCCCTGGAGGGGGTGGGCTTTTATGGACACCTTTCCATAACTGCTCCTGAAGACCTTCAAAATGAAGATCCCCTTTTATATTACCTCCTTGCTAAATGATCTCGAGTTCCTTTTCCAGGCTGGGGGAAAAGGCAACACTAGGAAAAGAGAAAAAGCAACTTGTTTTTTAACAAAGTATTATTTAGGATTTTATAACTGCAACAAAATGCAGAAAAAGGAAGTATGTACATTGACTTCAGCAGGCTTTGAATTTTGTCTTCAGATTTTATCAGGAGAGTTCACCATGTGTATAGATGTATTGACACTGTCACGTACTAGCACTCACTATACCAGATTGGTGAATGCTTCTTCTCATAAGATCATTTGTCTTTGAGAATTAATGTTTTGGGGTTTGTGAGATTGCTTGAACAGCAGAATGTCATATTCCAGCAAAAAAGGAAATGTTCCTCTGAGTGAGGCTGAATCAACTCATGTCTCTGGTAGTGACTAAGGATGTCATATTCCAGCAAAATGTCATATTCCAGCAGAATGTCATATTCCAGCAGAATGTCATATTCCAGCAAAAGAGGAAATGTTCCTCTGAGTGAGGCTGAATCAACTCATGTGTCTGTTAGTGACTCAGGAGCTGTCTGGGTACAGTACAGTAGTAAATGTAAAGCAGGTAATCCTTTCTTTGCTTGTTTTGTAAAGACATCAGAAATATTTATACTTTAAAGAGAACCAAAGCCAAGAAGCAAATACTAACATCCTATGTGTGTGCAGCCCAGTTTCTTAAGATTTGTTTCATCTTCTTCTAAAATGAAAGTGGTTTCATTTGCTCCAAGCATGACATGCAGCCTTGCATACCTTTTAGTAATGCTGTTAGATTCAATCTCTCATATTCAGTGTCTTTAACCAAACAGAATTATGATATTATTTTAATTGTATTTATTTTATACTTACTGGAAATAGGTACACACCTAGTGGAAGGTGTCCCTTACCATGACATTCAGTTTGGAACAAAATCATCTTTAAGATCCCTTCCAGCACAACCTATTCTATGAAATTCAACCTTGTTTCCTTGCACATTTGTAACATATCTACATAACTCATTTACCCCTTTACTTCTTCAGACTGGGTGAACAAGATACAAGCCTAATATATATGTGTAGTGGGTTCAGTTCAATAGCTGGGCAGAAACACCAATTAAGTGTAGTGCTTTGATTGATCATCTGAGTCATGGCACTAATTTAGTGTTGTGGGTGCCTCTACTAAAATTATTGACTCAATTTGCCTCTGTGAGATAAGGATTTGGAGAAGGCAAAGCAGGCTCAAAACTTTAAAGAATATAAAGAAAGTTTTATTAACAGAACTAAAGGAGAAATAATAAAAATCAGAATAAACTTTCAGAACACTTCTCCTCCCCCCACTTCCTCTTCCCTTTCCCACTGACAATGTAAAGAAACAACACTTAGGACATTCAGTCAGTTTACCACCTCTAAAATAGTCTTTCTTCAGTTCACTTAGGGACAGGAGTCTCTCCTGTCATGCCATGGAGACTTTCCCACAAGAAACAGTTATCTCATGGCTTCAATGTCACAGTGAAGCAGTCACCCAGGATGGAAATCTTGCAATGTGAAAGTTCCTCCCACATTTTGGTAGTCTTCCCACAACTACCTCTGTGGACCACTGGTCTATGGCGTACAATTTTAAGGATAAGTGGCTCTAATATAACAAAGATTCTCTTCTTCTGTCTTTGGAAGCAAAACTTCTCTTCTTCTGTTCCTGGGGCAAAGATTCCCTTGGATCACAGTATCTGTGTTGCCAGCAGGACTGTCTTGCCTTCAGCCACCATGGTAACATACACTAAGCTTGCCTTTGCTGTGCTGCTTGGTGCATATGAGCTAAGCCATGATGTATAAAAGGGTTGGAGAAGGAGGTAAGACCAAAGAGTCTACATCACAAGAGGTTTTCCAGATGTGGACAGGGTGCTAGACAATCTCATCTAGGTTCCCTTTTCCATGGAAGGTTGGACCAGGTGATCTCTTGAGGTCCCCTCCAGACGGAGCTGTTCTGCAATCTTCATTAACATGTTGAGTGGAGCAGTGTGAAAGCCAGCCTATAGCCATCTTCTTTTTTCCCAGTAATAAGGTTATTATCTGTGACCTTATTTAAAGGTGGAAATGATTACAGAGAAGCCTCTTGCGCATCCTTGATAGAAAAAGTCCGTGTTGTCCTCTGTTTAATTCTATTAAATAACACATAATCTCTTGTGTGGTATTGCAATATTTTTGGCTCAGTTGGTTTTGTCTCAGAACATATCAGTGGAGGTTGCTTTGGGAATTTTGTGTTCATGGTGGTCAGTTTTAGAAAAATACAAACCAGATGTGCCTGGCACGGTGCATTCTATCACTAATTGTAATGTACCTGCTGCACACATGGTATTCAATGAGAAGGACATCAGGCAGCAATAACAATCTGTAGCCTTTTATTTGAGAAGGCAGGTGGTCTGGGACTTACATACAGAGTTGGCACAACTGCCTGGGTATTAAGGTTCAAAAATTATTACAGTTAGTGTGGTTTTAGTTCATAGCTAGCCATCTTGTAATGGGCATATAATTTGTTAGGATGCTTGTGATGGAACCTTGATGTGCCTTTAATTGTTTATTCATAGACTGTGGTTGTTGGAAATGTGCCTGGAATAACAATTTCTTTATTTTTTTCTCTCCAAAGAACATGTATTTAAATGGATTTGAGCATCCATGAAGGCAATAGGAGGTCACAGAATGATTAATTATACCATTTAAATTAAATATAGCTTGTAAGTTTGAATGGACAGCAATTTTATGCCATTGCTGTATTAAATTGAAGGGCTACATACAGTGCCAATCAAAACTTTATATCCCTACTTCAGATAATATACTTATTTAAGAAAAAAACTTTTTAAAATTCCTAAAGGGGAAATTGTTTTCAAACTTTTGAAGAGGTCTTCTCAAAGAGTATGCTGAAAATTACACTGACTAATTATCTCACTTTAGGTCTATCTAAACAGAAGCAAAAGCTCTCTCACACCTACTGATATTCAAACTTCCTTTCCTTTAAATATTCTCCCTAGAATCAATGGTAACAGACTGCCCTTTCTCTACTGGCATTTAACTCCCAGTTTGGGTTTTGATTTGCCATTTCACAGGTATTCAGACTTTACATTAGCACACAGATTTCTCCTTCTCTCAAAGGCCAGGGTTTTTTTTTAGTTCCCCAAGGAACATTTATTCCACCCATTTTTAATGGCCTTTCATAGGACTTGAGTGAATAATTTTTAGGGTAACCAGATAATTTTAATTTTGTTTGAGTGTCTGGACTGAGAACTCTACAACCACCATAGGCTGCCTTCAAAATAAACACCATGTTATGGTTTTTGCCTGAAAAGGAATGCCATTTGTGGTCCTAAGTTATGTTTCTAGCATGAAGAGGAAATTCATTTATATGAAAGGAACAGTAAAGATCCTGAAGACATGTTTAGTATTCTAAGTTCTGGTGTTTTGTTTGGATATGATGCAAACACAAAGGGCTTTTTGGAGAAGTAATGACTGGAATGATGTCTCTTGCAAATAACAAAGATTTATGGGTTTTACTTCTGTGTGGGTGATCTTCTATTTAAATGTTATCTTTCTGCTGAAATTTGTACAAGTCCTAATTGGACATAATAAAATCAAAATTATAGTGGAGAAAAATAAACAATCCACAATTATATCGAGTGTGGGGTATTTTAGATATGCATAACAAACAACCAACAATGTCATTCTCCAGTATACAGTGTCAAGAAACCCCCAGTAAGAGTCAGCTCTAGCTGCATGCAGCTCTTGTTTTTATCTTCTTTGCTTAAATGAGTTCCTGCATGGCAGCCAAAGCAACTGGTTAGCCACACCCACGGAAGACTTCATATTTGGATTTAAGTATACTTTTACACAAGCTTGTTGTGTTTGCTTCAGTAGCTACTGTTAATATTTTGCTCTGCTAATATTTTAGCTTCTTTTCAACTGGAAAAAAATCTTTGAAGTGACAAAAGTTAGCAGTCTTACAAGTATCAAAAATTATGAGTTAGGTTTGATAGAATTTTCCTTCAACAGACAGTACTATAGCCAATTATTTGATGCTTTTCAAGCTGCTGGTGTGATATTGCAACACAAAAACCAAGTAAAAAGCCTCTGTGTTTCCTGTTGAAGTGCATTTCTAAGGGAAAGGTTCTGTGTTGCTGCACTGTGGAAGTGTGCATTGTATTGTGTCATGACCTTTCCTGGTGTATAGTCTCCAAGGGCTTTCACTACTGAAATTTTTATTTCATTTGAGAGAACAACTTCTGTCAGACTGTGGCTGCTGTCAGCCTAATAAATTGGAAAAATAATACTGTGATGTACCAGCAAGGAATACTTATGTGTCTTTTTAGTTCAGAAGAGCTGTGGCCTGACAACAAAACTGTGTCATTTTTTTGTTTCTCACTTTTGGTCTTCCAGTGCTCTGTACAGTTTGTTGGTTCGGGCTGATGGAAAATATTCACATATTTGGATCAAATTTACTGAACAACTTTGGTCACAGTGCACATTTCCTTTGTTCAAAATTCCTCCAAATCTCAGACCACAGAAAGTTTCAATGCTAGTCATAAGATGAATGAGCAACTCTGAGACTGAAGGACACTGAGATCAATGGGTCTCACTTGAATAGGTGAGAAGCACTGCCTGTATGATCAGATGGATTTTTTTTTTTAAGCCCCACTCACAGTCCCACATTTATTGTGAACAGTGTTGCTAAGCTGGGATTGCCCCAAAAGAAACACATAATAATAAGCAATCCAATTACTTAAAGATACTTTTAATAGCAGTTGGGAAAAGTTTTACAGTGTCCTCCCACAGGCTGACTCTTATTTTGGTGGTCTGATTCTGATTCTGCCAGTTTCATTTACTTGGAAGATCCCATCATGGGATCACAGAGACCAGTGTTAAATAATGGGAATTCTGCTGTGGGACAGAGTCTTCAGTGATGCAAACATTGACTGTGGTTAGGTCTGACCTGAAGGTATCAAATAGCCGGGTCTTCCACCACTGGAATTGACACTGAAACCCTTCCTCTTGCAGACCTTTGGAGTTCTACTCTAAGAGCAGAATATTTTCAGTTTCTTAGCAAAGCCTGCTCACACAAGCTAGGATGGAGAATTTACAATGCCACCATTACGTAGACTGTGAATTGAGTGGTCAAGGTAGCACACCAAGTGTTTTTCAGGAACCTGCTGTGACCTGATGTTCAGAGATGCAGACTATCCAACTTCTATGTTCAAGTCACATTTTTAACTTTCCCACCATTTTACATACAAAATATGTTCAGACAAAATGTAAAGGTTCCAATCTAAAATTTAAAAGTTGTTTCTTCAGTATCTTTATACATATTTAAAGTAGATTTCTCTCTCATCATGGAACCTAATTTAGAGCAATATCCTACAGGTTCCCTCCAGCAGTTCAACCTGACCCACAACCACCAGGGAACAGGCAGGATGGTGACTCCATTTCTGAGACACTCATCCCATTTTGTCTTCATTATTTCCTCTCCATGCTAGAGGTGTCAGCATCAAATTGAAGCAATCCTACAATTCTCAATTGTTTCTTCTAAAAATGTCCTGTAAAAAGCAGTCTGCAGGCATTGTGCTTAGCTACAAACTGTGGAGCAGGTAAGGAAGGATATATTCAGAATAACAGCCAAACTCTGACTTAGAAATCAGCATAATACTTCCTTACTTTGCTCCAACAACACCTGTCTAGGGAAGGATATATACAATTATCATGAAGTTAATTCACACCTATGTTTACAATACACTAATTTCTTCAAATAGGCAAGCTGTGGGACACTAGTCATTAGTAAAAGGTACGACCTTATTCAGTAACTTCATTAGGTTTCCAGAAAGGGGAACAAATACCACATTGAGGAAATGTGCAGATTTTTCAGTAAGCCAAGAAGAGTTGTGAGATTTTTAAAAAGAGGAATACCATAAAGGGACCTCAAAGGAACATAAACCTCAAATTATATACTGGTGGTTTCAACTACAAAAATTATATCCACTATATTTTAGGATGAGTTTGAAACGTGAGAGTGAGGAACCTAAGAGGAAGTGAAGCTGCAAAACATGACCAGCTAATATTTTGGATTGTTTTGGAAAGCATCATGGTTCATTCCACTAAAATTTCTTTGTTTGAACTCAGTATAACAATTTGATTTTAGTGGCAGTTTTTTCGCTGGTAGTTAATGAATCACTCCGGATAATTTTAGGGATACACCTATTGACTTCAGGATATTTAATTAATGATGAGGAAAAGGATTCACTCTATTCTCCAAAGTTCAGACATGCAGAAAACAGTGAAAACTAATGCCCCTGAAGTAAGAAGCAACAGAAGATTACCAACACACAGTTGGATGGGAGTGTTGATCTGCTGGAGGGCAGGAAGGGTCTCCAGAGGGATGTGGATTGATGGGCTGAGGCCAATCATGTGAGGTTCAATTAAGGTGAAGTGCAGGACCTGCCTTTGGGTCACAACCCAAGTTTTGGATTTGTGACCAAACCAGTGACACTAGAACAACACTGTTTGAGCTACAGCTGAACAGTAAGCACACAGTGTCAAGGCCTTTTCTGCTCCCACATCTGACTTTCAGAACTGTTTCTGTACCTTTTAGCTGTAATGATTTATTGTTATGCCAACAACAAATGCTCAGGCTCAGAGATGACTGCAAAAAGTCGTCCAGACATTCTGGGGTATTCTCAGAGCATATGATCCAACTTGGGCAGGTATCCAACAATTGCTTGAATCAGTGCTTGCTCTGGATGAGTGCATATGAATCCAGGAGTATAATCAATGGTGGTCAGCAGATGCGCTATGCTATCCGGGAGCATAGCCAAAGATGGCCATCCCAAAATGGGATCATAGTACAGAAGCAGAGAGGAGCATCTTGAGACAATATAGAGATGAAGTTTTAAAATTCCTGGAGGGAGCAGAATGAAAAATAATGAATTGGAGTAAAGTGGGGGCATTCAGTAAGGGCTGACAAAGCACCTATCTGATTTTTAAGTTGTTTAGCTAAACAAATGAGAATGTACGGAACTTAGAAAATCAGTCAGTAGAATTGAGTTAGAATGATTCACATAGAGATCATCGACAGAAAAAGTAAGGAGTAAATTCCCACTGAGTCACAAGGGAGCCTACTGCTCATGGTGGATCCTTTTGCTTTTTAAACCTCTTATGGAACCTTGGTGCAGCTAGGTGCAATCAGACTTGGACAATGATTTATGCCTGATTAAATTAACCTTTCAAAGTTTATTACAGTTTTGAGTAGCTAAATGGATTAGTAATTTTTCATAGTAATTATGCAGCATGCTATCAGTCACTTATTAAGTATTTGTCATGGGTAAGGGATCTTTCTGCCTTGGATAAGGAACAATCTCTTCATTTCAGGTGAAGTGTCTCTAAACTCAAGAGGCATCCCAGATCAAGGGAAGAGTGGAGCAGGCATACAGACTAGGTGCAGTTTGGGGACAACTCACATTGGGCTTGTCCTGGTGGTGATTATTTTTAGAATGAAGTAGTTGGTTGCTAAGGCAAGACAGATTTCATTTTAGTACTGCTGTCTTGTCCTGTACTTTGGTTATCTTGCATTTTTGGGTTTCAAAACCACTTTTCAAATTATTTTTCACGGCACCTTCACTCCCTTGCATGTAAGATGGGGTTTTCCAGTTCGCAGGTACACCATGAGGACATGGGGTCTGTTGCTCTTTAGTGAGCCTAAAGTGAAGTATAGCAAGAAGTGAAGTGCATCTGTCCAAACCAAGTCCCCACACCTTCTCCAGCAGTTCCTCTGCTAAGTGTGATATCATCAAGCACCAACATGACCAGGTTCTGTTCAGCACCTGATCAACATTTCATCCACCAGGGACATCAACACCAGCACAAGGCTCCCCTGTATGCATTATGAGGAACTGTGCCACATGTAACAAGCCAAGAACCTGCACAACTGAGATTCCTGCACCTGAGCTATCAGCTACTGAGCCAGCCATCATGCATGTTGAAGACCAGAATCCATTCAATGTCCTGTCAGCATTCCTGCCACCAGTGACATAAAGACCTGAACGAGCGTGGTTCCCTTGCCTGCCCTATGAGGCACTCAGCCACAGCTCATAGCAGCCCTAGGCAATTCTCCAGTTGTGGAGAAATGTGTCAGGAAGGCTGCCCAGTGGAAAAGGACCTGGGGGTGCTGGTCAACAGCCAGCAACATGAGCCAGCATGTGCCCAGGTGGCCAGAGAGCCCAATGGCATCCAGGCCTGTATCAGAAATAGTGTGAACAGCAGAACCAGGGAAGTGATTGTCCCGCTGTACATGGCACTGGTGAGGCTGCAGTTCAAATCCTGGGTTGTTTTGGGCCCCTCACAACAGGAAAGACATTAGCCTTGAAAGAATTATGCTGTCTCTGTCTACCACCTGCTGGTGGCCCTAAATCCCTGCTATGGTCACTCCTTCCAACTGCAGCTAAACACTCAAGGAAAGCCACCCGTATATTATCATTCATCCTCTCCACAAAACTGCTTTGTACCTGCATGAGGGAGCAGTTCCTGGAGGACATGCTGTCCTTCCTCCACTGCCCAGAGTAGGAGCTGAGGAAAGATAAGGGTCCCAGTCTCCCAGGCACCTTCTGTACTAGCCCTTACCTTGTCATGGAGAAGACCACCCTCTGTTTCCAGATATTGTAAAATTCAGCTTGACGTATTTTGAATCTATTGAGACCCTGCCATCTAACAGGGCTGCTCTCCGGGTGATCCTGCAAGCTCTGGTTGACAACCACTTGACATAGAACCTTTCTGGTGGAGCTGATGCTTGGGTTGCAGCAAGGTGACTCAGGCACCTTCCTGAGCCTTGAGAATGAAGAAGCCAATGCTTCCAGCAGCACTACCCTGGAACCTGATGCCAATGAAGAGGCCATTTGCAAGAAGCATCACAAGAGAAAATCCCCACCCTGCTAGGATGTACAAGATGTTTTTAATAGATTTTAACCAATTTAATGTGCTTTATAAATCAAAGAGCGCTCACACCCTGCTTTTACAAACCGGGTGGTATGGAAAAGCCATGTCAACAGCCAGGCCTGGATCTGTCCTGCATCCCAAGCTCGATACTGCTGTTTGGAGCTGTGCTGAGGATGCACAACCACCCGGTGCTGCTGTGAGGCAAGGAATCGGCAGCTCCGACTCACCTCAGCCCCTGCCCGGGCTCGGGCTGGACAGGGCTCACCATCTCAGTGACCACTGCCTGTAAGGAAACTACTGGAAATTTAAAGATGGAATTGGTGGTTTACCTGGTTTATGTTATTTATGCTCAGTTTTAGCAGCTGAATATCATTTTGGATGCTTAAGAGAACAAAGTTTTTTAGGTAGAGATAATTATTAGACTGCTCACTAAAAAAAAAAAAAAAAAAAAAAAAAAACAAAAGGAAAAAAATATATGGACGTGCAATCTCTTCTTTCTCAGTTACTTTCGGTAGAGATCAATTTTTTCTATCAATGCATCAATCACCATACCTGGAGGTGTTTATGAAATGACTGGATGTGGCACTTAGTGCTGTGGTTTAGCTGACATAGTGGTGTTTGGTTGAAGACTGGACTTTATGATCTTGGTGGTCTTTTCTAACTTGAGCAATTCTATAACTCTTTTATTTTAAATGAGGGATTTCCAAACATCAGGAAAGGGTTTTCTCATGGTGGGGAGCATTTTTCAGGAGGAAGCATTGTGTGATAGTAAAAAAATTGAAACCTTAGTGTTCGCAATAACATTACACTCTCATCCCAGCAGTGCTTGACATGGGGAGGTACTGCAGGCATTGGCCTATCCTGAAGCAGCCTGTCAGGGAAGGTAAGTGAAGGAGGAGGATATGACTGTAAACAAAGACCACATTGTACCACTTCTGCAGTTCATAGTATGCAAAATTATTTCAGATTGTTCTCAGAAGGAGAAAAGCCAAGTGTTGCAGACAGAAGGTAGCTTGCTGATTCAAGCCATGGTGGAATACCACACTCAGAACAATATGCAGTACCATCTAATTTGCCCATTTGGTTTGAGTGACTTGGAATCCCATTTCTATCAGTGTTTAGGATTTCTCCTTGGTACAGCTGGATATATAGCTGAATAGAAGTAAGGTTCTAAATAAAGGGTTACTTCCCTGTCCCTCACACTACTGTGTGTCCACAGAGCACAAAACTACCATCAGAATCTCTTCTGGCTCCTTCTCTTCCTGAAGATGAGTCTAAAGAGGAGGACAATGACAACACACATCCAGCTGTTGTCAGACAAGGGCCTGAACAGCCCAAAACAGTAAGTGCCAGCTTTGGTTGGCACTGTCTTTAGTGCAATGCAGAGCTGCAAGTGTCTGACCAGACAGCATGCACCTTTCATGGCTAAAGATGCTCAGGGCAGGAGTCCTCATAGCCATGACACAATGCTCCATCCCAGTCACAGACATCTGAAAAAAGGAGGTTGAACTTGCACATTTAGGCATCAGTTTTGTGGAATCCTGACAGGGGCTGTGAATCTTTCTTGATATTAGAGAAGAGGTAGTGTTTTTTCTTTAAATACTATCAGTGACACAAGTTCACTGCCTTGCAGGATACTCATGAAACTCTGTCCCCTGGAGGGACCTGCCCCTCTCAACATACTATCTGAGAGGCTAAATGAACACTTCAGATACAGCTGAGCATAGACCTGGGTATAAAAATGAGGTTCTAAATGATAAATTCGTCCCTTACACTACTGTCTGTCCGCAGAGCACAAAACCTCAAGCTGAACCTCTTGTGGCACTCCCCATTCCAGATGAAGAGGCTAAAGAAGAGAATGATGCCAATGAACTGCCAGATGCAGCTGAGTATATAGATAAATTTCTAAACGTTGGGTTACTCCATCTCCGTCACAGGGCTATGTTTCCACAGGGTGGAAAATCAGCACCTGAATTTCCTCTCTCTCCCTCTTCTCCCAGAGAAGAAGCTCTGGAGAAGGAAAATTATGACCAGTCTCCACCTTTTGTCACACCACAGAGTGAATATCCTGGATCAGTAAGTGCCAGCTTTGGTTGGCACTGTCTTTAGTGCAATGCAGAGCTGCAAGTGTCTGACCAGACAGCACTTGCTGTTTGTGGCTGAAGATGCTCAGAGCAGGAGTCCTTATAGCCATGACATAGTGCTTCACCCCAGCAATGGACACATGGAAAACGGGGGTTGAACTTGCACATTTAGGAATCAGTTTTGTGGGATTCTGACAGGGGCTGTGAAACTCTCTTGATACCAGAGAAGGGGTAGTGTTTTGTCTTTAAATGCTAGCAGTGTAGAAGTGAGCAGCATTGTGCACTGTGTGCAGGGTCCCTGCCACCAGCAGAAATACCTGTCCAGTGGCACAGTTCACAGCCTTGCAGGATACACAGGAGACACTGCTCCCTGGAGGAATCTGCTCCTCTTCACAGACTATCTAAGCAGCTATAGGCATAACACAGACTACAGCCTTAACTGTGCCATCACCCAGGTTTGGTGAGAAGAGGCCCACACAGCTCTGCTTTGTCAAGAGGATATCAGTCTGTGAATGGCCGGAACACAGTTCCTAATAGCCACTCCCTAAAGCTTGAAATCCTGAGTGGAAATCAGTTGAGCAGATCAGAAAAGGGAAATGCTCCCTGCTGCCCTTCAGACGCTTACATACCAAGTCCATAGTCATTTTATTACCCATGTAATAAAATAAAATTACCCTTATCACAGCTTTTGTCTTCAGGTGAGCTGTGTTTCTGCTTGCTGCTTCTCCCAGCTCTCCGGAACCGTCTTCCCTGGTCCTTCTTGATTGTTTGTGGTCTTTCCCTACCCATTCCTCACAGGCCTGGGTAAAAGAGGATCTATCCACTCAAGATACCTCAGTCCAGGTGGAAAAGCCAGAGCAGCAGGAGAGGAGGGATACAATGTGCCAGGCCAAGGTGCTCCTGTGAGTGTTAAGCTTTCTCGCTTTCTCTGGTCAGGGGTGGGCATGGCTGGATTTTAGGATACCCACTGCCCAAGAACACATTTAGCGTGCTCCTCTTTTGTAGCCTAGAAGGGAGAAGGGAACCTGTGAGCAGGTCTGGCTGCTGACTGATACAGTGCAGAACTGCCTCCCTGTACTTGACGTGTGAACAAATTCTCATGTCCAGTGTATAAAAAAGGAGCACAAGACCTAGCAGGCAGGAAGTTGAGAGCACCTGCACTGTTTTGGAAAGCTTCTGTGATTTCAGGAAACTTATATTACTTTATCAATGATTGGTGTTTCATGTGCACCAAGACCAAAGAGTGATGCAGCTCTAGTCAGAAAATTCTAGCATTCTTTAGGTGGAACTAAAAGGTTGTTGGAAATCACTCCAACTGTCATATCTGGGGCATGGTATGTAGTCCTGCTTCTGGAAATGAGACTATTTTGGTATTAAAAAGTTCTTTGCCTTTCTTGTAGACTGAAGGACTTAGCTTCCCTTGAGAGGAAACATTCCCTACTACAGAGGGAGTTCATAGTTCTGAGGGAGAGACACTGGAGGATCCAGAACTTCAGAGGCATCAGCTGAGAGAAAAATAAGAGAAAGATGAGTTTACCCTCACACTGGCAAAAGCATGGTCACCTTATTCCTAAGCAGCACTTGTGGGAAGGATTGAGACTGGAGAGCGGGAGCATCAGCCCAGGACCCATCATTGTTTGCAATCCTTTGAGTCTGACAAAACTCAAGAGGTCACTGGCTTTGAGAGGCCCCACTCAGAGGGAGGTCACTGGTCACAGGACACTGGGTACTGGAGAGCTCAAAGGGTCTCATTTTGTACCACTGTTTATAGGCCACATGAGAGTGGGCTTTAGTCATAGCAATATTTCATCCCGGCCACACTTCTTTGAAAGTGTGAGAACAACTGTATTATGCCATTCAGGCAAGAAAAACAGTTTCCACGGCTGTTCATAAAAAACCTCAGGAGTTCAGTGGACAAGTTCCTGGGAGCAGAGTCTTTCCAATAAGCTCAAGAGGAGCTAAACCCAGGTGCTGTTTATCAAGGTCAAGGCCTAACAGGCATTTCTTATATCATAGTATGGCCTGGAAAGGGGTGGGGAAGAGGGGTGGAGAAGGGGGGCAGTGGGGGAGAGTGGTGTGCCACCACATGTGGTGACCTACATAGAATTTGAAACAAGTTGTTCGCATCTGTGTTGTAAATCTGGTCCTTATGATAGGGTGAAAGCTAAAGTTGTTATTTCCCTTTCCTCACAGTCTATGGTATGGCTGAGAGTGACAAGCTGTAGTCTCTGACAGCTTTGCTCTGTTTGAGTGAAGGTGGGAGGGTTTAAGACAATCTCTGCCAGCCACCTTTCTGACACCAACTAATCTGTTGTCCCAGATCTACACAGGCTGTGTCATCAAACCTGCCACTGCAGCAGCATTGCCTGAAGAAGCCTCCACTCCCCAGCCTGAGTACCCAGGCACAGACAGTTCATCCAGCAGCACAGACTGGCAGCCAGAGATGACCGAGGAGGAGAGCCTCAGGCAAATGAGTATATCACGTTCATTTCTTGTCTGAATGAGCAGTGAATTCTGTGTATATCTCAGCATTAGCTGTACCAAATACTCCTCCTCAGTTTACTGTCACAGAGGCATTTGCACCACCCCACAGAAACTGATGGGACACTAAAGCAAAGAGGAGGCAGCAGTGGCAGGTGGTCGTTTTGAAAGACAGGTCCTTTTGCTGCGGCCTCTCATTTGTCTAGCCAGACTCAGTCACATGCATCAGGTATGGGAACTGCTGCTACTCCCACTGAAGTCAGCAAGGATTTTGGTGGTTGGCTGTCATGAGAGCAGAACTGGTTGCTTACAAAGTGGGTACTGAGAGTGCCCCAAGTCTTGGGACTGGTGGGGTCCCTTGGTTGCATGGGTGACAGGGAGCTGCCCCTTGTGATTATTCTTTGTCATGCAAAGCTGTGCTGGACAAAAGTGGGTCAAAAGAGCAAACAGGTAGCATGCAAGTCACTTCTATCTGGATCTGCTGAGATTTTTGACCTTCAAATTTAAGGGCCACAAAGGCAGTGACTTTTGGTTACTTCGTGGATATCCACATGAAGCAATGCTGCTGAATCTGTCTGTAGCACAGCAGCAGAGGAAAAAGCTTCTCAGTTCCTCAGGTGCATTGATTCTCAGTATGGTCTTTTTATGAGGGAGAGAAAAACTGGTTTAAAAGTGAGGAGAGGGGGAAAGATGCTTCTGAACTTTCTTCTTTCCTTCTGTCCATTACAGGTAGATCTCTGTGGCTCGCAGATTTGCCCTGGGAAACTCTCAGACATCATCACAGGCCCCAGATATTTCTTGGTGATATCATAACACAGCAAGAACAGGTTTCTGGCTTGGTGTGTGCAGCAGGTTTCTTGCTTGGCTTTTCCCATTTTTTTTCATGAATCATGAATTCTGGATGCCTAAAGCTTGAGTGTCCCCATGACATGTGTAGAGGCTAGGGAGATATTCCTCTCTTATGTGTTTGCATGACACTTGAATAGTGTTTGTGTTGTCAACACCTCAGGGACACAACCTCTGCACGGGGCAGTGCCTGTGTCCTGTGCATAGCAGGGGGTGTCCTTGAAGCAGCCATCAGAGTGTGGATTCACCCATGGGTGCATCTGCCCATTCTCCCCATTCTGACCACCCTTCCTGCAGCCTCCCAAGTCAGACCTTCTCGAGAAAGAAGTTCCCTGTCTAGCATTAGACTCCTGGTGCCTTTGCAAAAAACAGATTCCCTTTGGCTTGTGGGGATCTGCAGCATCAGATCCTTCAAGAAAAGTTGCTTTTAAATCTCTGTCCCATCCATGATGGGAATGTGCTGGATGGCAGCACATTTTTAAATTACTTGCTAGACTCTAATCTCCAGCCCACAGAAGGTGAGTAAATTTCTGAGCTAACTAATTCTCACCGAGTCACGGCTTCCAGTTGTACAGTGGACATTTGCAAGGACCAAAGGAGGGAAGCACTGTTGGAAAAACTGCAGTTTAGTATGGATTTCTCCTCTATTATTTAATTCTAGATGTCAAAATGAACTGCTAACTGAAAAGTGCAAACTAATGTCAGTGGCACAGGTGAGAGGAGAAGGCAGCAGATCAAGCACACGAGTTCAACTCCTGGATAGAGGTAGTCCTGTTTGTGTGTCTGGAAGCAGGGGAATTTTTGAGCTAGGTGAGTCCTTGAGATGGCGTGGGCCTGCCAAACGGCACAGATTTGTGTAACACAATACAGCTCTGACATTCTTCTCCTTTCTAATTGTGTATATAAGATGTACTAGGGCTATGAATAGCTTTTCTTTCTGCAGTAAAACAATATCAGAGGCCTTTCAGTGCATAAATTCATCCTTTTCTCTTCGGGCTTTCATGATTTAGCAGTGATAGTCTCCAATTTCATACTCCCAGGAAAATCATGCACTGCTTCCCCTTCCCCCTCCAACTGGAGGCATGAGCACCTGGATGTTTCTGCACATTGTGGAAGGGAATTCTCAGAGGATTTAGAGACACCTGTGGGTCACTGCTGTTTGAATGCAGCTCCTCAGACAAGTTCCTGCACCCTGCATCTCCTGCAGGAGCTGCTGACTGCCCTGCACCAGTGAGGACCCACAACAGAAACCATCTTCCAGAGAGCTGACAGTGAGCTACATGCTGTGTAGCAATCTGTGGGAGAGCACAACCCTATATGATGTACACATCACATCAGCACTCTGAAAAGATGTGACATCCTAATGAAAACTAGATAAGGTTATAATTCTAGAGGCCTGTATTTCTAGACTTCTCTGTGTATGGATATTTAGGTAATCTGTTGATATTTGTAGAGGTATATGCTACTTTTTCACCTCTTTCCCCACTCTGCTGCCTCTGTCTGCTCTTGTCATGCCGGGGTCCAGCTGCCAGCCAGGGTGGGCCCAGGAGTGCTTTCAGCTCCAGGTCCTGGCTGCCCACACCTGACAGGAGCAGTGGGAAGCGCTGGTGGCACCAGGCAGCGACCCCCTCAGGGGCTGTGGGGCTCAAGGCACCAGGGTGCTGCTGAATGGCCAGTAAGGCTGAGGGCAGAGGGGCTGCCACAGAGGGGACAGAGCCTCTGAGGGCACCCTCCTACTGCTGCTGCTGCTGATGGGGAGTTGCTGCTGGTGCCTATGGCACTGAGAGGACGGTGAGGCCGTGGGGGCTGAGGGGAAGCTGAGGACACTGGGGGAGCTGAGGGCAATGGCAGGGGCTGAGGGACAGAGAAATGGCACGGGCTGAGAGAACTGGCAGGGCTCAGGGCACTGGGGATACTCAGGGCGATGGCAGGACTGTGGGGGCTGATGGGCTTGGATGGTCTGAAGGGACTGGGGGAGCTGCAGGTATGCTGAGACTTTGATGAGGCCAAGGGCATGGTAGAGGTGACTCAGTATTTCCTTTGCTTCCTAAATCTCTGTCTTCTCTGTTTTCAGAAGGACTGCTCTGTGCAGGAGGAAGCAACCGAGGGAAATCATGGGTAAATGTGCTATTTATAGAGCTAAGTGGTAAAAATAGCATCATGAACATCTAAGGCTGTAGAACTTTGTCTACTATGTAGCTCAGCATGAGAAGATTCTGCCTCTGCTCAGATGTGGCCACAGTTCAGCCAGAACCCAAACAAAGACCGTGTCCAGGAGTGTTGCTGTGGCATGGATCTTGTGAGGATAAACCCCTTTGAGTCAGAAGATGGACAGAAGTCAGCTGTGCCAGTCACTAATACAGCTACTTGGTTTCTGGAACAGAGGGAGAACAGGCAGGATGAGCCTCTATGAGGCTCCAAAAGAAGCATGTACATGTACCCTTGCTGTGACAACATCCAAAATCAAAGACAGCTTCAAGGAATGCAAGCAGCTGTTACTACATTATTGTAATTAAATTATTATTATCCTAGAGCAATATGAAATTAAAAGAAGGTTGGTGTTGTCTCTTAGTAGAGGTGAGCAGCAGAAATATTTCTCAGAGAGCATTGAAGAAAAAGGAAACCACAGGTGACAGCTCTCAGAGCCCCACCTAGATTAATGAATACTGTGCGACCTACAGTAAAAGCCAAAGGTCTTCTTTCTAGGTTGTGGCAATTTACATTCATTTCAATGGCTATTGAAGTTCAGATTTTAATGGTTATTGAAGCTCAGATTTTTGCTTGGGTTTGGGGTTTTTGGTGGGTTCATTGGGTTTTTTTCAGACTTAGTTGATAAAATGAACAGTTTCTTTCTTGGAATTTATTTTCCACAAACTTTCTAATAAAGAGAAATCCAAGGGAATCAGTTTGTCTGTTTTGTATATGTGGTTTTCTTATTTGTGTACAGTATTTTGTATATTGACCATGCTTTTCCTGAAGGACCATATCACACAATCACCAAGGCTGGTTCCTTGGTGCAACTTAACGCCATTTTTGGCTGTCCTGTCATTTGAGACATGTCAGGAGACAAATCCCCACCTGGCTACAACCTCCTCTCAGGGAATTATAAAGAGCAACAAAAATACCTGCTGATCCTCCTTTTCTCCAGACTGAACACCCCCAGCTCCCTCAGCCGCTTCTCAGAGGACATGTGCTTCAGACCCTTCCCCAGGGTCCACTTCTCTCCTCTAGACTCCCTCCAGCACCTCAATGTCTTCCTGGACGTGAGGACCCCAAAACTAAACAAAAGATGTGAAGTGTGATCTCACCAGTCCTGAGTACAGGGGGATGGTCCTGCTGGCCACACTATTGCTGACCCAAGCCAGGATGCCATTGGGCTTCTTGGCCTCCTGGGTCCATGCTGGCTCATGTTCAGCTCTGCCAGCCAGCACCCCCAGGCCCTTTTCCACAGGCAGCCTTCCAGCCACTGTCCCAGCCCATAGCGCTGCAGGCATTGTTGAGACCCAAGGGCAGGACCCAGCACCCGGCCTTGCTGAACTTTAGCAGTATGAAACAGATCAGAAATCAGCCTGAAAGCAGTATTTTCACTTACACCTTGTTAGCTTCTTAATGACATATTCAAAGGGAAGTTTACCTTCGTATGCTCAAAAAATACCCTGACATGATGGAACTGATCTTCTTTTGCAGAAACTTTTCCTAATTCTCGCCCCGGTGATGTCCCCTGCTCTCTCCCGGTGTTTTGTCACCCACACTGTCGCTGCGCTGCCACCTGCTCTGTCCCAGCGTCCCACCGATGTCCCCTGCCCTGTTCTCGGCAGTGGACCGGTGTTGCCATTTGCCCTATCCCGGTGGTGTTCCCTGTCTGCACCAGAGCTCTTTCCCGTCCCATCCCAGAGGTGTCCCTGCCCTGTCCTGTCCTGGCGGTGCTCTCATTCTGGTCCCAGCGGTGTTCTTGATCTATCCCGGCGCCCCCTCTCCTCTGCCGGCGGTGCTCCCCGCGCTATCCCGGGGTCATCTTCCCTTCCCTTCCCTTCCCTTCCCTTCCCTTCCCTTCCCTTCCCTTCCCTTCCCTTCCCTTCCCTTCCCTTCCCTTCCCTTCCCTTCCCGCTCCCGACAGCGCCCCCTGCCGGTCTCTCGCGGCCCCTCCCGGCCCAGGGGCGCGGCTCTCCGGGCGCGCGCGCTCGGCCGTTGGTGACGCAGCGGCGGCGGCGGCGGGCGGGTCCTTGCCGCCAGGGGGCGCCGGGCACCGGGGCCAGCGGTGACGGACAGCTCCGGCAGCCAATAAGAGGCGGCGCAGCGGGGCGGGCGGGCGTGGCGTGGGCGCAGCCGCCGCCGCCCCGGCAGGGCTCCATCCCTTTGTGCGCGGCGCGTCACGTCCCGCTGCCGCTGCCGCGGCTGAGGCGCGGAGCGGGAAGCACCGAGGAGGAGGCGGAGGGGGAAGCACCGTGGAGAACGTCGCCCGCCTGCCCGCGCCGCCGCCGCCTCATGCCGCGGCGCCGTCCTGCCGCCGGCCCGGGGACCTGCATGGCCGGGCATGGGGAGCGCTGCGCCCTGCCGCGCCCCCAGGGCTGAGCCGCCGCTCGCCGCCCTCCGGCTGCTGCTCGCCGCGCTGGGGCTGCTGCTGCTGGGCGCAGGTGCCGGGAGAGTGGGGCTGGGAGGGACGGGAGCGCAGCCGGGTGCCCGCAGACTCGAGGAGCTGGCGGGTCCTTTTCCTTCTGGTAGAGCCTTTCATGAGGAGGGATTCGCGAGCTGGGCCTGTGTAGTCCAGAGAGGAGAAGGCTGAGAGGGGATCTCTTAAATGCGTATCTCCGTAATATCTCCATCCGAGAGGATGGTGCCAGACTCTTTCACTGGTGCCCAGCGACAGGAAGAGGAACAGTGGCTATAAACTGAAACACAGAAAGTTTCACCTGAACATGAGAAAGAATTTCTCTGCATTAAGGGTGGCAGAGCACTGGAACAGGCTGCCAGGGAGGTCATGGGGTTTCTCTCTCCCGAGGCATTCAGACCCCACCTGGACACGTTCCTGTGTCACCTGCTCCTGGTGACGCTGCACTGGCAGGGGGGTTTGACTAGATGATCCCCAGAGGTCCCTTTCAGCCCTAAAAATTCTGTGACTCTGTGATTTGAGTGATAACTTGACAGACTTGCTCAGCTAGCCTAATTTATTTGTAATTAAAATAATACTATGAATACAAGTGAAGGGAAATAAAAGTTTTGATGCTTTGGAAGTCTGGCTCTAAACCCAGCATTCCCTCTGTCATTTTGCTTGGCACAGGTCTTTGTGTATCTGAAAACACAGAAGTTGATTGTTTTTAGGGGATTTTTTTCTGTATATTGCAGAGGTATATATGGCTTGCACAAAGAAATTTTCAGCTTGCTTACACGAGTCATGGTCGTGCTTAGCTGTAGGTGGAGAGTTTCTCACTCTACTTTGTGTTGTCTTGGGATTTTTACAGGAGATTTGTGTTAGCTACACATCACTGGCACAATATACTGCCCTTATAAATTCATGATTTGGATATTCAGAGTGAGTCATGTGACTCAGGAAGGTCAGCTAAGGGGCAGGCAGAGAAATTGCTGATACCCTCATGTCACTGGGTGCATTGCAGAAAGCAGCTATTTAAAAATGAAAAATGTTATCAGCCTATTTTCTGCTTCTCATGGCTCAGGAGTTTCTCATAGATACATTGTCCCTTTTTGGTTTCTGCTCTTCCATGGGCCTTTGTAGGTATTTTTGTGGTATTCAAAACCCACTTTATGAGAGTGAGAAATTACAGATAAATGTTCCCACAGATGAATTTTAGTAGATAGTTTTGCAGGCTTAGACAGCTGTTCCATGAAGTTGTGCACATATCCTTTATGAAGGTCATTTTTCTCTTTGGATGGCAGGGAATGTGATCTCTCTTAGATTAGGGTGCTCCTGGTTTAACCTGGTTTAACACATGGCTCTGTTTCCCATAGTGCGTCTACAGTCTTGTTCCTTTAAATTTTCCTGGTAAGTTCTTGGGTAAAAGTTACCTTCAGAAAGTCATTGTTAATTGCCATGAGAATCTGGAAGGATTTCAGATCACACCTGTCAGAATTGTGGAGGAGACAACTGTAAAACTCCAGTTTGCTTGCAGAGATGTTAACTACTTTTCTGTGGAAGTCAGGTCATCAGATAAAGTCTAACTGATTTGGTCATGTAAACTGAACTGTGTAGCAGTTGTATACATCTGATAAGTACTTCAGGCTTTTGTGAGGAGAGGGTTTCTCTCCCCACCTTGTCTTATTACTGAATTAAGCTCTGAGAGGTACAGCTACTGCAATGTACAGCTGTCTTAGCTGAAAACCTGCGCTTCAGACAACTGGATTTTTTCATGCATTAGTCCAAAAAAAAATGAGCAGTAAAGCTTTAGCTATGGCAGTGCCAGGGAAATGAAGCAAACTACTTGTCTGCTTACCTAGCATCCTTCCCCCACCCCGGTTTCTGCTTTATTCAGTCTTATTTCTGTCTAAACAGTTTTAGACATGTCTAAACAACATTACTTTGTTGCCTTTATCACATTCTTCTGAGGGGCAGAATTCTATATAAAAATTCAGTAATATGTGTGAAGCACTGAAAGACTAAATGGAAACTTCTGTATTGACTGAGTGATTAATTTAAACATAGAATTGCATCATCACCTTGGTATTTAGAAAGTAATGGTTGGCTTATACTTGGCAGGACCTAGTGCTCTTAATTTTCATGTAGACAATATGAAGTAATGGATTAAGACATTGTGAGTCTTGTCAGCCTCTGAGATATTTTCCATTGCTATCTTTCTATCTTTCAACCTCTTTCTTTCTAAAATGCAATGTTTCCCTAGTGGGTGAGCACTTTTAAGTTTCCTTCGAGTTGTTTTCTCTGGTACTTGTGGGAATGGAAAGGGGTTTTGCCACCTAGGAGATTTGCTTTATGTCTTTCTGCTGTCTCTTTCGTGCTTAGGTGACTGTCAGTTGCACACATCTTGTGGAATCCAGAAGTGCACCACTGATTTTGTATCCTTGACTTCACATCTGAATGCGGCTCTTGAGGACTTTGATTTGGAGTTCTGCAAGGCCCTGCGGGCATACTCTGTGTGTACCTATCGCAATTCCAAAGTATGCCGTGGAAACCTAGTGTACCATTCCGCGGTGCTTGGGATCGGTGACCTCATGACCCAGAGAAACTGTACCAAAGATGGACCCACGTCATCCACCAACCCTGAAATGACCCATGATCCTTGCAATTACAGTGGCCACACAGAAGTGAGAGAACATCAGGTGGGAGAGAAGACGACTCCTCCTACTTACCTGTTTTGCGGCTTGTTTGGGGATCCTCATCTGAGGACTTTTAAGGATCATTTCCAGACATGCAAAGTGGAAGGCGCTTGGCCCCTCATAGACAATAACTACTTATCAGTGCAAGTGACCAATGTGCCTGTGGTCCCAGGATCCAGCGCTACTGCTACAAACAAGGTACAGATTTTTTTTTGTGCACTGTGCATGCATGGAGAAATAAAAGGCCAAGACAGTTAATTAAGTCATTTAGCCCTTAACAGTTAAGAAGAGTAGCAGCTTGAGAATCTTTTATGCAGTAGTATAAAAAAGTAAAACCCTTAGCATCTTCTTTTCTGAGCATCAAACAAAATAGGTTGTTTTCTTTCTTCTGCTCCTGCTCATGACAAGAAAACCTGTCCATATCACCACACAAGCACATAAGAATACTGATGTAACACTTCAAAACAATTATTAGATGATTATTACTATTATTATATCTGTGACTGCCTCTGCACTAATTAGAAATTTAAAAAATAAAAAAATGCTTTGGGTTGGAAGGGAACTTGAAGATGGAGAGAATGTATGTCTCTGCTTTTTATTAGTTTTCTAAACTTCATAGATATAACAGTAGGAAACAAATAATACTGAGAGTGGCACAAAAAACTAGTTACCAAAACATCGATGGTTCAGAGCAGAAACAAGAGGGGGAACTGCAGAGAATTGAGAGAAGGAAGCAAGCTAATTGCTTGTGACAAGGACTTAGTACCTTGGATTTGCTAAACTAGTAGTGGCCTTAAAATTGTGCCAAGAATTGAGACAGGCAAGGCTTAAGATTGCACTGCTCTCAGATACTTGAGGTTTCTAGAACAGGAATACATCTGCTAGTATTTGGTAACTGATGCCATTTCTTTAACTTAAGAAAAGTCCTTGTTTCTTTCCACTGCATGTGGGTAGCAAGTGTGTCCATCAATTACTTATGCATACCTTCGAAGCTGATGTTGTCACATATCTCTTTTGGAGTGAAAGGGCTTTATTTAAAATTGTGGTAGTGTAGCTCTTGTATTGTCAAGCTACATTAGGCTATATGTACACAGCTTCAAGACACCTACAGCAAAGAATTTTCACTGTGTTGTTAAGCCTGGAAGTAGGTTTTCTAATTACTGAAGTCAGAGGCAGGAGTTGTCTTTCACAGTAGGGTAGAGCCTACACATCTGTGGAGTTGGCTGCACAGTAGTATTAATATAGGAAAATCAGTCTGACTATTAAATTTGTGCTGGATTCTGAGGCATTAACTAATTGCAATGCTTGTATGACTGAAAAGAGGTTGGACTGAAACTCAGGATTATATTTTCTTAACAGTCTTCATAGTGAATGAGTTCTGATGATGTATAAAATAAGGGAATAAGGCTAGCATGAGTAAGCTTTGCAAAAGAGACTTGTATCCCCTGCAATCTGCTCCAGTGGCTTTTTCTAAAGACTCCTAAATAAGTGGAAGAAAAACCTGCATTTTGTAATCTGCAGTAAGCTTTTATCCTCAGTTTTGCTAAACTCTTGCAGAATTTTCTTTATTTCCTTGTTCCTGATAGTAATACAGGAAGAAGTTGATACTCTTGTGTACAAATCGTGTGGATGGCTAGGGTGTAATTGTAGTAGATAGGTGTTCTTAACTTTAGCCACACGCTGAAAATGAATGACTGTAGCACGTATGCTGGTATATGTCTTTCAAAGAGATAAAGAGAACACCAGGAGTAAATATATGTACATACTGAGGGAAAGTATGCCCTCAGGATGTGCATACATGTTAAAAGGTGTGCTTTCTGCCTTTATTTATTCTCAATAGGGGTTTTCTTGTATCTTTCTTTGATTTATGTAAAATGTTTTTTTCTTCTTTTCTAGTAGTCCCCTGTCATTGCTCAAGTATAGCTAAGTGTGCAGAAGCAGTTAAATAAAACAGGATCTATGGTTTATGATACTAGAAATATTTCTAACGCTGTTATATCTTACATGTTCCACAGTCCTTGAATTTTTTTTGGCAGATAATAGAACTTAGCACACATGTTGTAAGCAATGAAGGTTGTTTGAATGTACAAGTGACTTAGAAGATAAGATTTAATATCTTTAATGCATGCTCTTGACTCTGTCATTTCTAGCAAGAGCAGGCTACTATAAATGAAATAGAAAAGGCTTGTTAAGCTACACTACCACTGCTAATTCCAATCCTGTAATATTTTCCTTTGCAAGTATTCCATTTTGACTGTGGTTGACTATCTGCTGCTGGGTGTACTTAACTGATTTTGGCCACAGGGTAGCTTAAAGGACATCTAAAGAGCTACGCTTCAGTGACATTCATCTACACGGTGTAATCCCTAGCTGAGAGCATGCCAATATGTCTTCCACCTTCATCATAAGAAAAATTTTCAAACTGTTACTTGTTAGTCTGGTGGTTTTTTCATTGCATGTATTTGAAATAGATGTTTAATGGAGAATAAAAACAAAGGTATATGCTGAACTTAAGTTGTACAGAAGAAAAAGCTAATACTAACTTAATTAGTCCTCTCTAAAGCAGGCCTAATGAAAGGAAGGACAGTAAGAGTAGAAGATTTAGTTTTTCCTGAATGCATTGTTTAGGGGAAGTGGTTTAAGAAACCGTAGAAACAGAATGTTTAATCTTCAGCCCGTTGTCCTTTCGAAAGGTGCAAACCATCAGTTGCCCTTGTAGGGAGTTAGTACTTTTCACTTTTATCTAGCTTTCTGCCATACCAGACTTTGAGGGAGTTGGAAATGAAGGCAACCTCATGTGTGAAGCTTTCTTCTGTCTCCAAAACCCAAGAGACTATGGAACCCCAGCAGTCTGAGGCCTATCCAGTAAGTTCATAAAGGACAAGAGAATTCCAGGAGGACACTTCAAGTAAGAATGTGAGGAGTATACACATGTTCCTCCCCTACCCCTCACTGCACATCTGGCATGAAAGCAGGAAAAGAAGGAAAACTTTTCCTTGAATTCCTTAACTGGAAGAGCACATCTTGTGAGAGTTGTGTACTTACATGCAAAAATGCTTTTGACAATTTATTTGTAGGTGTTTTGCGTATTTGTGTAACCCATAGTAACATCTGTTTTTCACCATGAACAAAGCTGTTATATGTTCTGTGGTCTAACTGAAACTTCGAAACTCCAGTTTTTTCACCTTGCCTGATGTGCTTATGCCCCTTGGCATAGTATCCCAGGGCCTTTGAAGGAAGATCATCAGCAAGTAATTGAGAAACTGAGTTTAAGTTTAAGCTCTTCGTTCTTTTTCTTTCTGATACACTTCTTGTATGGTTTTTGAGTAGGTAACTGGCATTATTTATGTTTGATTACTGCAGCTCTAGATAAAGATGAAGAGCTTCCCTATCTTAGAAGTGGTTTTGCAATTCCCTGAGAATCAATGTGTGTTACAGGGAGCAGATAGGAAGGGTATTGTAGTGTGCCTTAAATAGAATATTGGGGTTTTTAAAATGTTATTTATAATGTGCTTTATTTGGCGGGGTACAAAGTCTTTATAGCCTTTTGCTGGTGTGAGAGGCCCAAAACTGAACACAGGATTTGAGGTGTCACCTCAGCAGTGCTGAGTACAGAGTACAGTCACTGCCCTGATACATCTGGCTGCACTGTCTGACCCAAGCCAGGGTGTCCTTGGCCTTCTTGGTCCCCTAGGCCCACCACTGGCCCATGTTCAGCCGGCTGTCAGCCAGCATCCCTAGGTCCTTTTCCACTGGGCACTTTTTCACTCACTCCTCCCCAAGCTTGGCAGTGTTAGAATAATGGTTGAAGTTAATGATGCTAGAGGTCTTTTTCAACCCGAATAATTCTAGGTTTCTATGACATGCGTAGTAAAATAACAACATATAGTGATACCTTCATCATTCTAATTGCATTGTGGCACTAGGGAAGACAAGTACAAGAACTCAACAGTTCAAAGTGTTGTTTTTGTTAAAAGGCACACAAGCCAGGCACCTTTTACAAATGCATTAAGGTCTTCCAGAAAAGGCAGTTTTACAGCTCAGTAACACTATCTTTGAAAGGCTTTGCATGTGCAGTGGAATTTAAGAAAGCTTTGTGATCAGTGTACTCATCAATACGGACATCAGTAGGAGTGGGAGGATGAAGTCCAAATTGAAATGTGCAAATTGTATGTGTGGGTTTGTTTTGGTTTAGTAATCTTACTATAGCTGATGTTTGTTTACTGTATCCTCAGATGAGCCTCTGGAAACCTTTATTTTCGTCTTTCAGGGTGCTTCACTGCAGAAGAACTTTGTATGTGCCCAAAGAACAAGGCTGATACATTGATAGTTTCAAAGATCTTTCTTTTTGTGAAGGTTTTGGCATTTGGATTTTTCTATCCTAAGTTTAGAAAGGGCAGCTAATCTCTAGTCTGTAAACAGTACTGCATAAGCAGCTTTGTGAAGGTATTCTTGGGACCCAGGCAGAGTGTGAGAAGTAGTGTAAGTACATAGACATATATAACACATGTTAAGTTTGTTAGAAATAACCATTTTCACTTTTTAATGCTCTCTGTTACCTTGAGAATTTAAAGAGCGCGAGCTCTGCAATGAAATTTTGCATCATCTCCCTTTGCAACAGGTTCTGGAGTATCTGTCAGTACCAGGGCATGCATGATACTGAGATAGGAGTATGATATGATAAGGCAAAGCCCGTGCAGCACTCTCGTTTCACTGATCTGGCCTATGGATTAGATGGATGTCACAAAACAGACAACATAATATTCAAAATCAGTGTATTGAGATGCAGTGTTTAAATACAAGGATGGCAAATCTTTATGGTCTCTGTTGATTCTGTTTGGAGTGTCCTTACAACATCATTATTCATCTAATAGTCCTTTGGCTCTCATTCAGCATCCAGTGTTATTGCTAATCTTAAATTAGGGTGAAGGCTTCTTGTTCTTTCTCTGTGTTCTGAAATTTTGCGCATTTCATACGTGTAAAGGAGGGAGTTCTGGAAAGACCAGTTCAGTAGCTGCTTCCTGATAAATTTTGCCAGATGCCTTGCTGTAGTGGTTTGAGTTCACCAATCTGAGTCTCTGGCCAAATGCCAGCACACTTACCAAAATTTTCCCAGTTTTGCTGTGAGATAAGGATTAGGAGAAACAAAGCAGACTCAAACTTCAAAGAATATAAAGGAAGTTTATTAACAAACCTGAAAGAAAAAAAAGGAAACAAGAACCAGAACAAACCCTCAGAACACCTTTCCTCTCCCCACCTCTTCATTTCTTTCCTTCTGACAACAACAACAAAACCCCACTTTGAACTTTCAGTCCGTTTACCGCCTCTAAAATAGTCTTTTCTCAGTTCACTTGGGGAGAGGAGTTTTCTCCTGCTTATACCATGAATTTTTTCCTCAAGAAATACAGTTCTCTCACAGCCTCACAACAAGCAGCCACCTGGGAATGGAAAATCTGCTTGTACTGTGAAAAGTCCCTCGTGCATTTAGATTACCTTCCCACAGTCATCTTTCGGTGGGCCAACTAACTAATGGGGTGCATCTTTTAAGGATGAGCTGTTCTGCTGTAGCAGCAAAGAAATCTTCTATTGCTAGCAGTATGGGTCTTCTCTCTTCATCCCTGGGCAAGGGATTGAATCACAGCTTCTTTGTTTCTGCTCAAGCCTCTCATCAGGTCCCAGTTACTTAAATAGCTGCTTATTTCTATGCAGGTGCCTTGGTTTACTGGTTACAGTTCATACAGTTATCTTCATCTCCCCATTACATCTTAATTGGGTTACAGGGAATTTTAGCTTAGTCCATCACCATGGCTTCACAACAGAAATTTCAGCTTCAACGCTGAGACATCTCCTCATGCTCCTCTCTGTGGATGTTGGCTCTGCTTCCTTCACTGACCTCAGAGTCTCTGTGTTGTGTTTTTATGTGTCTTCACTGTTTTTTCTCCCCTCAGGAAAGGATTGATCTTCTGTAGGTTTCATCTGTGGATTGAGAGGGTTAATCTCTCTTGGGTCTCTGCGATGGTCTCTGCCGGCAGCAGCCGCTTTGTTCAAAAGCGTTTGGGCGGAGCGGCAGCGGTGGCAGAGGCGGCCGGGATCTCTGTGCCCTTGCTCTGCAAAGCTCGCCCGGCCCGGTCCGGCCTGGGGCAACAGAGCAGGGCCTGGCCCGGGTCAGGTCAGTGGAGCCGGCCCAACCCTGCCCGGCTCGGAGCAGGCCCGGCCGTGCCCGGGTGTAGTTGGAATTTCAGCCCAGCTGTGTTTGAACTCCCCTGCACCGGGCTGCACTGCTGCTTCAGACCCCCCTTCTCTCCCTTCCAGCTGGGGGAGCAGGGGCAGAACAGGCCCAGTCTTACCGGAGAGAGAGCGGGGGAACAGCTTTCTCTGGCAGAAGTGGGAAGGCAAGAGAGGGCATCTCCCAGACGTCCCCTGTTATATATGGACTTTTTCTTCTGAAGGCAGTCCAGTTTATAACTGGTTTGCACACCTATCAATACTCAACACTAGCTGTTTATTGGTTTTGGCACCCACAAAGGAAGCTGTTACACTTCCTGAGGGATGGGTCACTTCCGATACTGACCTTTTCTTGGTTTTTCTTATCAGAAAACTGAGTTAAAGGCAGACCAAGGATACTTGCTTTTAAATGTTTTATCAAGCAGCTAGTTCAGTGTCTCATTAAAACACTTGAGACTTTTTTTGGCTCCAGGCTTATTAAAGTGTTAAGGAGACCTTAGAGCTTTACTTCTGTAGATGTGTAAATCATTCTTTCCTCGAAGAACAATGCAAATGTGCTCAAGGAAATAGCAATGCTTCTTTGTCTGAGCAGGCTGAGATAGGATAGCAGACTGTTTCATCCAAATTGCATAACACAAAATAAAAGGCCTTTTACTGCATTATGTCCTGGATTATGCACAGAAATACTCAAGAGAGACCTCAAGTTTCCCTTCTGTAGGTTACTGAGCTTACTTTACTTAGCACAAAGCTCTTTACAGCAACCGGAGCACTTGTGCATTTACTGGATTTTGGGCATAAGCATTTCAGCTCAGCTGTGGTTCACAGACTTTACCAAATTATTTGACTACAGATGGTCTCAAGCTATATAGCTGATACATCTCATGCTGTATAACTGATTAATGCAAGGAAAAAACATTGGAAAAATCCAGACAGCACTCTTGAGAATATCTGAAGTCAAAATATTGTCTTGCGTTGTGAGACAAACACTGACAAAGCATCAGCTACCTGGGATAAACCAAATATTGAAAATAAATTTAATATTGTTTAGGATTTGTGTACATACTCCAATGAAGAAATTGTTGCAGTGGGAGGAGAAAGATGGGAAGACTTGTGTCTTATACAAGTTGTATAGAGTGGTGAGGCTAATGAGGGCAGAGGTTTTATTCAAATTGTTTGTAATTGGCTCTCGATTTAACCTCTAGCTCTTTAAGACAGAGAGGCAAAAATAAAAGTTGTGTAGAAATGTGATGGTTAACTGAAACTAAAATGTGAGGTTGCTGTGGAACAGATTTTAAATTTTAACATTACTTTAAAAATCCCTTTTGATATGTTTCGGAGTAATCTGAGTCTCTTAGCAGACTACTTAAATCGTAGACCGTAACTAATTTGATATAGTCAATCAATGATGAAAATAATTATTAAAATACCTATTCTTGGTGCAGAATGTCTTTTGACTTGTTCAAGAAGTCATTCCCCTTTAGAACTCTAAAGGAAGTAGCATATCTGTTTGTAATATTTAGATGTGAATTCTCATTATATTTTTTGTTTTGGGAAAAGCTGCTAGAGAGATTCCAAACTTGGTCTGCCATATAGCCTAGTTATTCCCTTCAAGTAAGACTGGAGGACCTGCTTTTTTTCTGTTGTGACTTACTCCAATAAGTAGAAGGGTTTAAAAGGCTAGTTCTAATCTTTAAAAAAAAAAAAATTGCTTTGTGCTAATGATTTTGATGTTGGAAGTCACTCACTCTTCAAAGGCACGTCTTTGGGTATCTTTCAGTCTTGCCTTATTTCTCTGTGGGCACATTTTCTAGCAACAGTGGACTCGAAGTGTCAAATCTCCCAGTTCCTAGGACTAATGTATCTAGGATCTCTAAGCTGTTTTTTGACTAGTTGTTCTTCCTGGTCCTGATTATACCTTTCTCTGATTTTGCATGGTCTTACTCTGGTTTTGCCACAGTGGCCAGCATTATGGGAATTACTCAGTCCTTGTGCTGCTCTGTCATTGCAGGATGCATTCTAAAGTGTTAAGAAACTGTCAGGCAGGAAGTAGTTGTGATGCCTAATTAAATATAAAGTGTTTTCCTTGCCTGACCTCATGACTGTTGCCACATGCTAATAGTCTTGCTTCCAGACCAACAGAAGAACAAATTTAACTTTTGCCTTGTGGTAAAATAATGCTTCAAGCATGTGTACAGGCTGTTTTCCTTAGGTATGAGTTGTGGACAGCTGTCAGGTTTTAAGGTAGTGGGCAGTTCCAGGTGTATTCAGTTACAAAAAAGAAAAAGGATTGAGATGATGATTTCTTTCCACCAACTTTGCGCTTTTTTTTCCCCCTCCCCCACAGATAACTATCATCTTCAAATCATACCAGGACTGTACAGATCAGAAAGTATATCAAGCAATGACTGATGACTTGCCTGCAGCTTTTGTTGATGGTACGACAAGTGGAGGAGATGGCAACGCCAGGAGTTTGCACATTGTGGAGAAAGTCAGTGGCAAATATATTGAGATGCATGCTAGGTACATCGGGACCACAGTGTATATCCGACAGCTTGGGCACTACCTGACCCTGGCCATTCGCATGCCCCAGGAGCTGGTCATGGCCTATGAGGAGAGCCAGGATCTGCAGCTGTGCGTGAACGGCTGCCCTTCCAGTGAACGTATTGATCAGAGCGGCCACTTGCCATTGCCCGTGGTGGGAAAGCTGCTTCCTTGGAGTGCTGCGGCTCAGCCCCGATCAGGGTACACACTGGAAACAGCCACCACCAAATGCCATGAGAAGATGCTTGTGAAGGATATCTACTTTTACTCGTGTGTATTTGATCTGCTCACCACTGGTGATGCCAACTTCACAGCTGCTGCTCACAGTGCCTGGCAGGATGTGGAGGCACTGCACCCCAGCAAAGAGCACTGGCATATCTTTCCCAGGAATGGAGCTGGTGGTATGGGCAGGGATAGCAAATTCTTTGTCAGTCTTGGACTTCTGTGCTTGATCCTTGTTGCATATTTGTAGGATTTTTTTTTTTTTTTGAACTGTAACAAAATTTTGAAATATATATTGTCATAATATATTGAGTAAAGATGATCATTTATGTATATACCATGTATATGAAGGGATGTTTTGTCTTGGGCATCCACCAGATTGGATGTTAACTGTTTTCATGTATGTTTGATTCAGTATTCTATGTATCTGTTTGTTTTACAGTTGTTGAAATGTTTTATAATGTCCCTGCATTGGGACCTGATAAAAAGCACTTTATTTTTTACATATTAAATATTTAAGTTTGTATCTGAGTAACTGTGTATTACACATGAAATACTCAGTGCTCTCTCTTCTCTAGGTACTACTTGGTTTAACACATTTTTTTAACTGAATTAACTTGTGGGTTTTTCCAACAGACCTTTAGTTAATGTCAAATGTGTATATTTTGAAGCTAGTGAATGGTCTCTGGAGAGAATAGAGAGAGCTTAAACTCAGAGGAACGCCTTTTTTTTTTTTTTTTTTTTTCTCTACAGGCCCTCCAGTTGCCTGTGTTATAGAAGGCACAGATTTATATTTTTTTCATGCTTAGAAACCCCACAATGTATCAGTCTTTGCAAAATGTTTTAGATGTGGTTCATCAGTATACCAGTAAGTATTTGTGTGTGTGTAAAAGAGTGGCTGTGCAGTGTGTCAATATTTTAAATTATTATAATAGAAGAGTAGTTACCCCCCTGCTGAGGAGCATCAGTAAGGTGGTATAAATGACCCCTGGTGGGGTGCACAGAAATTGGGGATGTAGACCACGTACTAGCCAGGTAATCTATAAATAAAGTCTGTTTGTCTCCTAGCCAAATAGGATGGGTAGGATATTGGATAGGAATGTGCTGAAAACAGTTGTTATACTTCTTGTTATACTTGTTTCCGTCTGCTAAATAAGATGTGTAAATTTATGATCAGCAGCTGCAAACCAAGTCGGTTTATTGGAGAGACAGTGTGTGGGAAACGAAGATGAGGAACCATTCCCTCAGGATCCCAGTTGTTCAGTTCCTTTGTAGTGTTTGCAGAGATACTTGCAAGAACTGTAACACAGTGATCTGTGTTACTGCTGCATCCCTCCTGAGAGGCTTTATAAAAATCCTCTTTTCAAGTTATTGGAGAACTGTCAAACCAGAAAAAAACCTGAAGCACAAAATTTTTTTCTGTAAAACTAAAGAAGAGGTGGTGAAATTTGAATAAATGATAAGAGTCTATAATATTACAGAACTCAGTGTAACAAGATGATCTGCTAAGTATATATGGAGTATTTCAACTGCAAGGCTAATCACACAGTGAAGGTAATTTGAAAGTGCCAAAACTTAAAAGAAGTTATGTCAGATACATACCAAGAAATATAGACCTAATAAATCTAATCACAACTGTGAATGTTGCTTCGCTAAGGTTGTATAATGGCTAGAAGTTGAGGTGTGTGAGAAATAATCTTATCTGATACATGTATCAGTGAAAGGAGTTGCGGATATTGCGGTAGAAGGCAAAAGGAGCTTTAAATATGTGTATGTTTACTGTACACAGAAGGCAGCTGTCATACCTGTTGCTTACTCTCACAGGTGTCAGTCTAGCACCACAAGTTCTGCAGAAGGCTGTGTAATGTGATCATTGGTATTTTAATGCAACTACCAGTCAGCTATTACTGATGCTATCTGTTGTTGGCTTTTGTCTTATGCTAGCCTGGGATATTAGTGGCTTATCCAAAAGGGCTTTTTAAGTATCTTCTAGACCATTTCTAATCATATGCTAACAAAGCTTCTAACAACAGTTTATGATAGTTCTCTGTAGTTGTGGAGTCTGACTGGCAGAGACTGTATGCCTAATCCATTATTTTGTGTGTACAGAAGACTCCTAAACAAGGATATTATAAAAACAAGTAGTAGGCACAATTGCCTGTCAAACCAAAAATTCTTTTTTTCTTCCTGGAAAACCTATCTTCATAGAGTTTCTGTTAAGTGGAACACAACCTGAGAGTACAAGCTTTTGTTCTTATGGTCAAGTTACAGACCTTCAGTGTTGCATTTCCTTTCAGACTGCTGCTGTATTGTCAGAAAATACATCACCAATCATTTATGTTCTCCTAATTTAGCATTATGGCTACCATGCATTTGTTTTACAGGTTTTGAGGCTGTGCAAGTGGCTGTTTACTTATATACACTCCAGAGTGAAGCAAGCAATGTTGCAAGCTTTGTACTGCTTAATGAGAGATTCATTAGTGGACATGTTTTGAAAAAAGCCCAGGAGTCTCATGGGTTTTTTCAAAGAGCACAGTTTAAAATCTTACATTAATTTTCTTCATGTAAGTACAACTATGGTGTTTTACACTGAAATTTTCATGTTTTGGTTATTTAATGCCCATCTATGTCTTGACTTGATATAAATTCTTTTCTGTCTTTCCCTGTTCCAGCTGTTGAAGGCTGCTGTCTATACAATGTCCGAACAGGACTAGTAATGCTTCCTTTTTTTAGCAGGTATTCTGTGTTTTTTACAAGATAAGCATTCTCTGTATTGTGCTGCTACTTCTCTTCAGCTGTGTTCAAAACAGGGATTGTGGGGATCAGTGTTGTCCGTTAGATTTTTTCGTTCTCATTAATTACCTTGTTATGGAGAGCAAGATAGCCACAGATCAAGTACAAGCACGCAGGTAAATTTGTGATGCTGATGTAAAACAATTGCATCTGATATGATTCAGAATTCTTTATGTTTGTAACTAAACTTTGTTGACATTAAAAGCTGCTGTTAGTAAATTAACTGTGAACAGTAAGATTGATTACAGTCTTTGTGCAGGGGTACATACCAGAACTCATTAACTAGATACAAAAAAGTGTGTCATATTGGGAGTGCCTATAACTTATTTATAGGAATTTATTTACACTAGTTTTAAAGCTTAATTTCCACTTCTGTCTACACTGTAACAATAGAAGAATAACTCCGTTATGTACACAAAATATGTACATCATGTCATTGATTTAGTGTGTGCTGAGGGCTGATCTACAGGAGTACTCTATGTCTAGTTTGTGTGTGAAGTATCTAAATCCAAAACTGAGATGCACAGTAAAGCCTCTTCAGCTTGAACCCAGATGTTTCTCTACAATCTCTAATTCTCTTCTTAGTCCAGAAAGCCCCATTAAAAAAAAATCTCTATTTTGCTCCTGAGCAGAGAAAACAAAAGCAGTCTTGAGGGTTGTACCTGCGCCCCAGCCAGATTCACGTGTTGGTCATCTGCCTGGTTTACTTGCAGGATGTTTTGGGCAGGTACTTGACTTGCTCATTCATGTTTGGCAGGTGATGGTGGACTTGTTTAAAGTATGGTGGTGGTGAGCATTCTGCTGGAGTTTGGGAGAGGCTGAAATTCCTCTGCTTTGATCTTTCACATCTTGTGATAGTAACAGCTGGGAGCTATTGTCAAATAAACACAATTTTGTGGTGTTACGGGGGGATAGCTCCATCCAGACTTAGGTCCAGAGGTCGTAGATGCCTCAAAAGAGGCTGGAGGCATACTCAGACGTTTGAGGTATTTCACCTAAATTTGGCAAACTAAACATGTAAGCTGCCTCTGTAGTCAGTGGTGTGCATGGCAACATTGTAGATTGGATTGAATTATTTTCCAGAAATGCCTATTGCTATTGTCCAGGAGAGGAAGAAAGAGCTATTTTAAGCTTTTTTAAGTAGCTGCAGTCAGGTGAAACTAGTCCAACCTCGATGGGTATATTTTAAATTCTAGCCTAGGTTCATACCCCGGGACAGCCTGTGTTCACTAGAGACAAGCCACCTGATCCAGCACTTCCTGCACAGCTACTTGTCTCCCAGACCTGACTGATGGAGACACCTTGGTATGGGGAGGCCTCACACCAGACCTAGGTCTTGCCTTCAGTGTTTGATTCTCTTGAAAGTAGAACTGAAGAAGGCAACAAGGCCACCCCATCCTTGCTGTACTGGCCCCTTCTCCCAAAGCAGCTCTGTGTGGGTCAGGGGAAGGGCAGAAAAGAGAAATTAAGAAGCTGAAGTCAGTGGGTAAAGAGGAGAGAGACCAGGTGGGTAAGGTCTTAGTGGTAATGCTTCTAATCTTAATTTTGGTCTTTAAATCCCAAACTGGTTACATTTTCCAGTGAATGAGGTAGAGTATGGAAAAAGAGCTGCATTTTCTAATTAGAGTATTTTATCTTTTAGACCCTTCTTGGATGTGTCCTTGCTGCCATTAGCATGCAAGTGTTTTACAAAAAGCAAAACAGTTTCAACAGCTGAGGCTGGCAAAACCCTTACATACCCTGCAGCCATATTATTAATGTATTTGAGTAGAAAGTAAGAGACAGATGTTTGAATCCCCACTCCAAGCTGTTTGAAGGAAATGTGTAAGCAAAGGTTTCTTGCCTACTTGGGTGACTGTAATAGTTATCCTACTGGGCTTACAGTTTTTATCTGGCAGTGATAACAGTGCAAGTTGCTGTCCTTTGCCAGGAAAAATGCTTAGCTTTTTCATACCAGTCTGCTTGGAAGTGTAGGAGACCTGCCTTCAAACACTGTATTAGGATTGAAACCACTCCCAATTTCTATAGGTGGGATATGTCAGAGGAGTAACTTTCTGTAACCCTGTGTGTCTGCAGAGATATCTCGGTGGGGAACCCTTGTGGGCAGGTCAAATTAAAAAGTCATGTACTGTCTGTGATGCCATCTCTAATCCCTTACCTCTGACCTTTGTAGTGCCTGTGGTTTGGCATGACTTGCCAAACCTAGATATAGTTCTTGCTCCTTCAGGTGCTGCCAGTCATCACTTCCTAGCTTGTGTAAAACACCATGAACTAATTCTCCGTAAAATAAGTAAGTTGATACTCAGCCATGAGAGAGAATTGTTACAAGAACAGGCTTTTTGGTGCTTTTTTATAGCAATTATAAATCCTATAAAAAGGCCTTAATCATTCAATTGTGCCTTGCACAGCAGTGTTTGGGATTCTTTGGAATGCTGCCATCTCAGAATGATTTTTTTTTTTTAAACATGCATGTAAAAAAAAGTATCACCTTCTTGCAAATGAGATTAACTTTATGTATGTTACAGAGATCAATAAATAGTCCCATCGGGAAAGCACAAGCAGCTATTCCTCTATAATAAGAATAATTGGTGAAAAGTCATTTCAGATGCCTGTGCCTATGGCAGTCACAATCTTCTGCCCTTTCTCCACAACCAGTCAAGGCTTCTCGGCCAAAAAAAAGGAAATCCTGCAGAGATGACCCACTGTGTTTGAGTCCTTGAGAGCTTTCCACAAGCAGACCTGCATATTCATAGACACAAATGCGAAGAGATCGTTCTGTCTCAGCAGACCATCAGCTAACTCTTTTAAGACAATGGATTACTTTTTGACTTTCTCTGAATGCATTGTTTTGTATCTTTATACTCTGATCATAAAACCTGACAATCCTGATAATAGAAGACCTAGACAGAAAAAATCCACCTTCTGCATGTGGATAAACCCATTTGTGGTATTATGTCAAGAATAGCCTTGCAAAAGGCTGTTAACCCTGCAAATTAACAAACTCCAGTTTTTGCAGGTGAGCTTTGATTTTAAATATGCACAAACCCTGCGACCTAATGAGCTGCATCTCAGGATCCTAATCCTTCATGTTTAAAAAGCCATGGCAGTCAGGTGAAGTCTGTAGTGACTACATGCTCCATGCACGTAAAGAGGCACCCAGTTATGATGATCTTGTGTAAAAGGTGTGATAACTTTCACCATAATGCACAAAGTCCTCTTTGCATATCCTTGTTTGTTTGGGCCGGGCCCCCTTCTGCCCTGTTCTGCTGGCACAAGGTTTCTCCTGTCCACGTCAGCCTGAGCCCTTTGCACGTCAGTCCAGGTCACAGCTTCCTCTCTTGATGTGTGTGAGAAATACTCCCGTGCTGATAAAGTTGAAAGAGGACAAAGTCATCAAAGCAATACTTACTGATAAGAACAAGTCGCCTGAGTCAGATGCATCTCACTGAGGAGGCACACCTCTCTCTAAAATGCACAAACTTTTATACCCTTCCTCAACTGCTGGGGTCCCTGCCCCTTTTTCCCATTGTCTGGATACTCAGGAAAGCACATTCTTTCTGATTGCCTAAAGTGGTCAAACTGATACCTCTCTTCCCCTCCCCTTTCTATCCCTCCAAGTAACAAGCATTGGTTAACACCCTTTTTCCTCCCCTCACACTCAGGCGGCCTGGGCTCGTGCTAGCTACATCTTTGTCTATATGACATAAGTACACTTTCTTATGGCTGAAACAATGGCTGAAGCAAAACATCATTTTATCTCTCTCATGGTTGATCATCATCTCCCCGCTTGCTGTTTCTAGTTCAAAACTCTTCTCACCAGCTCGCCCAGACTTGACAGACACGAGAAGCTGTTTTGTCATACTCAGTCACGTCCTTGATGGTGGTCATAAAAGCTGAAGCTCTAATTGAGTGGTTGTTGACCTGTGCCACTTTGTCTGCCTCCCCACAGAACCCCTGTGAAGCAGCACATCTCCTTTATCCTGACCCAGGCCAGGTAGGGTAACAGGGGACTTCCAGTGTCAAATTGCCACCTCCACCAGCTGCTCTTGTGGGGACTTGGGGGCTGCCAGACGGGGGGATGACCCAGCCCCTCATCTGCTGTTGGGGTACTAAATCTCTGTTGTAGGTACAGACCTGCAGATGGGGCAGAACACTCTCCAGTCTTTGCCCCCTTCATTTCCCACACCTCTGTGTGTGCACAGACTGCCTGTGCCCTCAAGTACAGCAGCGGTTCAGGCTGACACAGACAAGCTGACGCATCCTTGTTGCTGTCAGGAAAAATGATTAGACAAGGTCAGGCACAGGTTAACAAGACTCACAAGACCACTCTCGACTGTAATTGCAATCAGTGGATTGCTGGAAATACTCTTCTTTGCTCTTTGTCTACTTTACCCTTGTTCGTGCCCCCTAAGGGTTCGGCAGTTCTATCATGGTGTTGTCCAAACACGTGATGAAAGCTTCACTTTCTTTTATTACCAGCTGCAACTTCAGTCCTAAAGGTCCTTTCTTAGGCTGTGTGACACTTCGTTCTTCTGTTCTCGTCCCTATTTCTGATGCTATAAACTCTACCTGAAGTATTAATTTCAATCAATAAAGTACATCAGAAATAGCCATGATTATACCCTTATATTTGTGCTGTGGTCATTATTTTAGAATCTGAGTGTTCTTTCAGTGGGAAAACAAAACAGGGCTCACTTCTGGAAAGATCTGAAGCTAATTGTACCATCTAGTTCTCTTTCAGTTTTGGGATTCATTGCAAGAAAGTTGTACATTCTGGAGCTCAAAATACAGCTAACACACATATTTTACATTTGAGTTACGTTTGAGAGAAATACATGGACAGTAGGAAGCACGAAAATTTTACTGTTCACAAAGCTGAAAATACAAATTACGGTTAATTATTACATATTTAACATTAATAAATAGTTGAACATTAACAGTGCTGTGAGAAAATAAATCAATCATATTACAATATTTCAGGGTGCTGTATTCTTTGATATTACTGACTATTGCTAGCAAGTTTATAGAAATCAGTACTTTTTAATGTAATGCTGGTCATGTAGACATTTGTAAGTCCATTTCTTTTAACCATAAAGGCATTAAGCTGTAAAAGTCATATAGTCTTAAGGAGGAAACTGTGGAAAAACCAAAAATGCCAGCAGTTTATGTCCAGGAAGGAGACAGAGGAGTCGTGTAACTTTATTCAAGTAAAGGGAGAGGCTATGGGGCATTTCCCCTGGAGTTTCTAAAATTGCTGGAGAAAGCAGCCCCTTTATTATCCTAAGTTCCCAGCCACATCACCCTCTTCCTTTCTCCATTGGCCCGAGGTATTGGAATGTACAGAGGCCCTGAATCGCCTACTCTATGCCCCTCTCTAATGTGCACCCCCCCTTTTTTTTTTTCCTTTTATAACAAAACACTATTCATAATTCTATTATGTCTTTGTTCTTTTTCTCTAGGTTCAGGAATTTAACACAGCCTTGGCTGGGCACCAGTCTATGTCAATTAGTAACATTTTCTAGAACTGATTGTTCCTTTCTTCTGTTACTTCCCTATCTATAAGTTCCTGAACCTATCTACAAGCAGATTCACATGGTCTGTTTGTAAAGCCACATTAATTTTATTCCTTTCAATCCCTCCTCTTTTTAAGGTCTCAATAATTGTCTTTGCGAACTTTAATAATCTTTGATTTTAATCTTTTTTCCCTGGGTCTTCTTTGATTTTGCAGTTATTCACAGTGACATCATTTTCTGTCCTTTAGCCATTTCTGGATCTGTAGGCATGGCTACCACCTGCATCCCCTTGATTCACATGGTGAATGAGCTGCACTAAGCAAGGTGTCATGCATGAGAAAAAGGAAAAACAGCATTTGTTTAACCCATAGTCCACGCTACCCACGAAAACATATTCCGTTCCCATCCTTTCCATGTTTGGGCTGGTACATGAGATAACAGTCTAATTTCCTTTGCTATCTGTTTTAGCACTTTTGTGTGGTCATCCATTTGCAAACAGCAGTTTGAGTAATTTCTCTTTCCACAAACTCCCCCTTCTTCTGCTAATAGATAATCTAAAACCATCCCATGTTTAATATCGCATTCCTCATCTGAGTGGACTGGTCAGCAATGTCAAGAGCTGTAGCTGACTGGTTATTATTTCAGAGATAGCTTGTAACCTAACTATCCAATCCCCATTATAACCCATTGTAAATGGGTTCTCTGGCACCTGATGTTAACTCGTTAGGATTCCAAGTGGCTGGTCCGTAGTGTTGTATGATCCATTCTGGTGGCCATTCATCTTTTCCCTGATTTTGGGCACTCCCTCCAGTCAGGGATGTGTCAATTGACTACTTTAATTAAATCATCATATGCTTTGATTCACAGCTGATTTGTGTGCTTTTTCATTATAGTTCATGGGGTATCTCTCCTGTGCATGTTTTCTCCAGCATCATAGTAAATGAATAACTCCAACCTAACTCTTCAGATGTATTTATGTGGAATTCTACATGACTTATTGAACCCTTAGAATCTTGGGAAATAATTCTCCAGCCCTGTTTACTTTCATGACAAGAAAAAGACGGAGTTAGACCTTACCCTTTCAGATTTTATAGCTTTGATAGAGTTCTATGAGATAGAATTACAATTTTGTATTCTAGATATTTCAAAACTGACCTCATGCTTATTGTATTCTGGATAAAGAATTCACCTGCGGACTTCATTACAGGAAGAGTATCATCAACCCTCCCAAGTGAAATTTAGTTAGAATTTAAACTAGAAAGCTGTTTCTCATATTAACAACTTCTTTGCAAGAAGTACCAAAAAGAAATGGAACAGTTAGTTCCAGACAGAAAGACTAAAGGGCACTTAATACTGTGAGCCTGTGACAGCTTTATTATGGATACTTGGTGCCATGCTAGGTTTATGTGTTGCTCAGTCATCGACTACAGCTCACAATTCCAAGACTGGAAAAGAATGATGATCTAGTATGCTTGCACAAATCAGAGCTTTGAAGTTCACTGTGGTCCTTAGTGATTCAAAATAATGTCTAAATGTCATTTGGTCTATACAATACAGGTAGCCACTTATCAATGCTAGAATTAGGGAAACCCAAATCCAGTAGCTAATTTTAAGTGATGAGCGAGATTACTTTCCAAATGCTTCAGTTACTTCAGCAAATACCAGCTCTATTGCAAATAAAACACAGTGGAGGTCTAAGAGTACTGCAGTAATAAAAGCTCTGATTACTTTCTCTCATGTGATCCGTGTCATGTGATTTTCTACCATGATTTCTGAATGGTTTTTTTCAGAGAAGACAGACTTGCCTGGTGAAGAACCTGTGTCAAATAAATAATATGCAATGTCTGAGTGTGTTCTTCAGGCTTCAGCCTTAGTGCCTGAACTCAATATAGATCTAAAGTTTCTCTGTCAAAATATCTCAAAAGTCTTGCAGCAGTGATTTCTAAAGTCTTCAAGAAACACTGAGGGTGAAGCTGTGGGGTGGGAATTTGGGCTGTAAAAATAAGTGCACTCAGTACAGGCTGGATTTGGACACTTCAGGTTTGAATAGCAGGCATGAGAGGGACTTGCAGCATCACTTCCAGTCCCCTGTCTGGTGTTCAAGAAACACTCACTCACCTGACTCACTCACAGGCACCCTACACACAGCTGAGACTGTCAGCCTTCCAGCAATGCCCTCTTTTTGTTAGTGCAAACATGGAATCAGCTGTAATGCCTCAATCTCAAAAGCAGTTTTGGAATAGCTTTATGAAGATGCTACAAGTAATTTAAAAAGCAGAATTATTTTGTTATGCAAGGTTCAGAAATAGTTATTTTCAACAGGACAATAGCAATTCTCACATCTTTATGCAGATTAACAATCATCATTAAATTTCATTATTTATCCTAAAGCAATTTTTCACCTGTCAAAAGCTTTGAAAATACAAAAAAAAAAAAATAATTACCAATAAATAGGTAGGGTTATGGGCCTGGAAAATACATGCTAGAAATATTGGTTTTGTGTTGACTATATCCAAATACACCATGGAAGTTTAAGGATAGTTGGACCAGAAGGTACTTGCCATTACTCAGGTGTTCTCAACTAATATCTTAAGATGGGTAATTGGAACACAGAGGAAAATAAAAAGCCTAAGAAACAATTAATTCCATGAACCTCCTCTTCATTCTGCTCCTATCAGCATCCCACACAACTATACTCCTTAGCTCCTGCTTACAGACTGCTTCACAAATAAAAGCTTCAGCATAAAATTTTAAGAACAAAACTGAAATTTCAGGTGCAGCCACACTAGTTTGTTGGAAGAATGAGGACATAAAGTGGCAGAACTACATCCCTGTCCCAACAGAGTTCAGTAAAACAAACCTTATTTAGTACAAGTGGATAATTCATACGAGATATTACTGATTTTAACATAATTTATCACTAACAGAAACAAGAAATTGCCTACATTTATTTCTGTGTAATTCCTAAGTAATGTTGAGGTAATTTCCTACCAAAAGGAGTTATTATAATTGAACACAACACTAGGTGTAACACTGGAGATAGTAACGCCTTGTTGGGCTTACCTAAGAACAGAGGCCAGGACTCTTGTCAATGGAAACAGCTCCTTAAAATTGCTTTGCTACCACAGTACTTCCCTGGGATTTTATATTGTAAATGGAGCCCTGCAGCCACACAATTAGGGCTGTGAAACTGACAAGATAAGTTTGTGGATGACAAACTATCACACAGGGACAAAACAAGCCAATCAAGCTTCAAAAGGGCATCAAAGATATTCATCCTGGGGAGTCGGTGCCCCAAAGGGAGGTCAGGGCACGCTCCTTTCTTAGGAGTGTCATGTTACCACCGCAGGAACTGCCATCCTTCAGTACTTGGTGCCTGAGTCTTTTGCAAGTGCTGTTGATTGCGGTGAAAGGCTCTCAGAAGCCAGCAGCTGTCTGAATGCTGCTCACACACCACGACATCTGCATGGAGGATCAGAATAGGGGTGTCGTGGGTTGACCCCGGCCAGGGGCCAGGTGCCCACTCAGTCACTCTATCACTCCCTCTCCCACTGGGAGAGGGGAGAGAATAATATTGAAAAAGACTATCAGGGCGAGTAAAGGCAGTTTTATCACAGCGGGGAAAAAATAGAACAAGCAAGTTGAGAGTTGCGCACGCAAGAGCAGAGGGGAAAACAATCAATCTCTACTTCCCATCAGTAGCGATGTCTGGACCCTTCCTGGGACGCAGGGCTCCAGCACGTGTGACGGTTGTTCAAGGAGGCAAACATGGACCAGCCCTGAGTGCCTCCTCCTCCTCCTCTCTTCCTTCCCTTATAGATCTAAGCTGATGTCACATGGGATGGAATATCCCTTTGGCTGACTGGGGTCAGCTGGCCTGCTGGTGTCCCCTCCCAGGATCTTGCCCACCCCCATCCCCTTCAGTGGGGGAAGGAATGTCACAGGGACAGCACAGCTTGGCAGTAGCCAAAACACTGCTCTCTTATCAACACCAGCTACCAAAGCAAAGCACAGCACTGTAAGGGCTGTGAGCTTTACCCCAGTCAGACCCAATACAAGGGGACAACACAGAGCAACTGTGAGCAGGTAAATGATGACCACATCATCACCCCTGACAACTAACAGCAACCAGAATATACATTTCTCTGCCCTTAAAACTTTAAGAGCAGTAATACGGTTTTTAATCTGCTTTTTCATAGTTAACAACCATCTACTCTTTTTGGGTAGTACTGGGAATGGTAGACTGGAAATAGGTAACAGGATTAAAATGGAAGTCTTAGACTTCCATCTAGGGTAGATGGAACGCCTAAAACTTTATCACTAGCCATATGAGGCTTGCAGTCCTCAGAATTCTTACTTCCCAAAAGCTTTGACAGACAGGCAACGTTAGTATCTGATGGATGCTTCAGAACTGGACACACTCCTTGGAGACTTTTCATTGCAAATGAGCAAAGGAAGGATCAAATCTACATGAAGACTGAATGACAAATGTCTCATTTGCAGAGGATATGGGATTGAAAAGTAAGATACACCACAACAGGCCTTACCAGCAATTCAGGTAATTTCCATCATCAAACCTCAAATACCTACAATGTAATGGAAACCAGAGGGGAAAAAAATTAAACTATTGCAAATGTGATTTGTGTCTCTGTAAATATGACTGAGTAAAAGTTACAGTTACAAAGCATAAGTAGGCTAATTCCCAAAGATTCCAAAGATTCCATCAAAAGCCACCAAGTATTTCAGAGATCCGAGGTACCTTCGGTGAAAATGCACAGACCAGCCATGCCACGTGAGGCCACAGAGCTGTATCACAGCCACACTGATGAAGAACCAGGGTCCGTGGGAATGCCCTGTCTATGCCCTGGGATGCATCTGCATGCTTCCCAACCAGGAAGAATTGTGTCCGTGGTTGGAGATGCTGCGACTCCTAGGTTTCCACCCTTGGAAGTGGAATGTGCACGGTACACATGCACAACCTTATCAGATTCTGCTGCCTAAACACTGTTCAACAATCAAGCTTGAAAGCAGAACCACTCAAACCCCTCAGATCCTGTCAAAATGAAAAGTTAAGAAATGAAGCATCATTAATTAACCAAGTCCCAGCCTACATTAAATGAGCTTAATAATGTGCAGCAACTGTGCCTATAGTAAGATCCTTAGAGATACTCTGGACAGATCGTGGTTGTATGGTAATGCTTTCACATAAACCTGCATAATTGGAAAAAGTAACTTCACATTGCAGGAGCAGAGAAAAACTGGAGTAGCAGGTGCAGCTCCTGCCACATGATGCCACGCTAGGTACCTTCTCTATTATCACCAGGATTAAAATTCAGTACTTTTCATGTTTTTATGGTAAACCTGGGGCAAAGTAACACTGTATAGAAAAACACAGCAGAAAACTACAAGACCCACATGTCCTTTTAGTTTAAATTTAATTTGTCAGATAGAAGTTATCTATGTACAATCAGTGTGCATCGTAACAATTCTGTCAATAAAGTCATAATTCAAATCTTCTAAAATATTAACTACCTGCATAGCACGTTTGACATTATTGCCCATGTTGAAGAGGGAACATATAAATTTACAATTAATTTTGATTGATTTGGATACTGAAGTGTTCAGGTATTTGACACTCCTCTAAAACCAATGCACCTGAAAAGCTTTCCAGAGCACAGTTTAGCTAGATATTTCTTACCATTTCATCACAAACAATCACAACACTGACAGTTTAATACGGAAAGAAGACCCAAACAAAAACAAAAACAAAACAACAAGAAAATCAAATAAAAAACCCAACCAAAACAAAACCAAACCAAAAGAACCACAACAACAACAAAAAAAACCCAAACCAAAACATGTATCTAAAGTATCCAAAAAGGGAGCACTAAATGAAATAAAATGTTCCCTTTCCCCATTTTTACATTCTGAGCAGTGACTCCATCAAAATCTTTTATTGAAACATATAAGTACACTGATTTTGTTTCATAATTGTGACAAGAAGGCCTGAGTTGGTGGGGAAAGGAACAGTCAAAAAAAGCCTGGGGGGGGGGAAAAAGCTCATTTAATAAATTTACAACAATTTACAGCCATTGGTTTGTGTTTCGCTTTTTTTTTATTATTTGTTTGTTTTGTAAAAAGGCATTGTAACTGATGACAAACAGGAGAAATCCTGGCTATTTTACAGTTATAGGTACAGAATTTAAATATTCAAGCTTGTGATGAAAAGCGGCAAGGTGGTCGCAGTGTACAATGTAAACAAGTAGCTTTGGAAAGTGAACAAAGTCCTTGAGAGTTCTTTACTAAGAAAAAAAAAAAATATTCTCCCCATTCCCTCCTGAAATATGAGCACAGGTCAGTGTTTAAAAGTTCGTTTACAAACATAACTTAAAACATTATCAACCTCAAACCACTTTGACGTGAAGAGTTTTATAGTAAGATCCAGTCTGAAATGGGCAGTGTTGAGGTCCCTGTAAAAGTAAACATCTTCCATTTCTTAAAAAAAGTGCCACAGCATTTGCAGCACAGTGCAGCATAAACTTTAAATACAAAAATATTTTTCTTCTGTTGGGATAATAGACCTTGCATCCTGGAAAGAAGTAACAATACTGCTACTGATAGAATATCCCGTCTGTATCTTTCAAGTCATGTAAGGCAATTACTGTGTTAATTTACTGTATATGGCTAAAAGAAGGTCCAGAAAATATCAGTCTTTGTTATGTTTTCCGGCTACTCCATGTATGTTCAGGTGTACTTTTGTGATCTGACGAATGTTCAAATGGAGATCTATGACCTAGGGGAGATCTTGAACCATAAGGAGACCTCTGATCCAGTGGTGACCTTGGGCCACTACCTGAAGCTCTGTGGTCCATTTGCCAGTCTGAGTGGTACCTGTAATCTCTGGGAGATTTATGATGGCTGTACTCAGAAGAGGAACGATGATCTGAATGTATCCTGTGGTCTGAATGGGAGCGGTGATCTGCATGAACCCGGCTGTCTTTTAGACTCCCTTCCAGGCTTGACCTGTGGTCTCTGCTCCTGTAGTCGTCTAACTTTCTGTGTTTACTATCACTGTAGTATCTAAAAAATAAGAACTCATTTGTATTAGACTTACTGGTAACACATCAAGAGCCACAAATATGTAAAAATGATAGAACTGCATTAAAGAAAGATCATTGTTGCAATTTTGTGTTACTCAGAAAAGATTGCTTGGTGCTTCCTACAAGCTTAACTACAAAAACACAAAGGGAATTCTGACCAGATTTCAAAACTGCTCATGAAACTCACCTGCTGTCTTGTTTGTAGTGATCCCAGTCTCTGTGATCTTTTCCATTGCTGAAGGCTGAATAGGGCCTTTTCCTGGAGTCACTTTTCTTGTAAGCATCTCCCTGATGCCTGTCCTTATGATGGTCATGGTATTGTGACAGATGTCTATCAGAGGAGTAGCTGTCCCTGCTACTGTCATCATGGTTTGTATTCTCCTTCAGTCTTTCCACATCTGTTTAATAAAGCAGAGGTTAAAAGGAAGTATCGTAACATCCTTTACTGCACCTAATTCAAACAGCACTTTTACCCATCAGCTGTAAACCAGTATGAAAGGGCATAATTTAAAAGAAACAAGATCTAAATAGCTGAAAATCAAATGCAGTAATGCCAGTGAACAGAAGAAAACCTCAGAATTAAGAGGAAAGCAAACTAGAACGTAGATGTGTAGGACTTGGAAACTGAAATTCTCAACCTCTCCATTCAGTCTATGAAGCTAAGTGTTCAAATGAGCAGTGAGTAGAGGTGCCACCAGTAGAGCAATTTTAGATAGAAGGGCAGCAACTTCCTCTCAGAAGCGATGGACTTTGTATGGGAACAGTTTTAAAGATACACCTTGTTAGCAAAAGAACTTCAGTGATATTCCTAGAAGACATGATTGTTGATTTTAAGTCCATGACAATACACTTGAAGGTTCAGTAACACAAGATAAAAAAAAGCACTACATACAAAAAGGCAGGTGTGGGAACATGTGGGGAAAAAATCAGTGTTACTGTCAACAATAAATGACAGCCCCTGCAACTAACGATAGACTGTGACTGACTAATAAACTGCTTTTTTTGACCACAGTGATACTGCAACAGCTAAAAACAGTCATGGAATTTCTGAGAAGTTTACATGTTCTGAGTAGACCTCTTGCCCTCTCCAAAATTTAACACAAAAATTGTTTATTTACTTTTGTAAAGGACACTCAAGTAACCTGGTAAGTACCAGCTTCATTCTGCACTCTGCTGGATTTCACTAGCACATTAGTGAAGCTTTTTGAATTACCTATCCCTATGGTACTTAGCAGTGTGGAAAACAGATCCAGCAGACATGTGAAATGAAATAAACATGAATACTTAAGGTATCTAACACAAGAATATACTTAAAAGTTTCTTACCTGGATTTCTAATTACATGTGTATTCACATTGCCGCTGATATTCTGATCGTTGTGTTGCTAAAAAAGACAAGTGCGTTGGTAAATGTACTTATTCATAAATCCCAAAGTTCATCTGAATACATTGGAAAAATATCCCAACAAAAGAGACTGTTATACTGCAAACACAATTACAACTTGAAGTGTATTCCCATGATCTTTATAATCCTCTACATCTAATAAAAGTTATAATAATTAAAATGCATATTTGTGTATTTTGAAAGGGTGTGAAAATATTACCTGAGACTCTTGGCGTTTTTTGATTGCATGTTTATACAGTTTGTGCAGCTTTCTGGCATCAAATTCTGTAAACTTAGAGACAAAAATCCACAAATTTCTGAGGAAGAAGAAAAGAGAAGCTGTAATTCTTCTTTAAATTTCGTTTCCCTGTATTATGTAGCAGAACATGAATTTGACTGAAATTATTTGAAAGCTACTTCAGTAAATCTGAAATGCTATATAATCTACACAGTATTGCCTAACTGCACAACAAATGTTATGTAGTTGTGAATAAAACATGTGGAAGTTCGATTCCTTTAACAATTTTTCACTTTTTAATATTTATCGTAAGTACATCAAGAGTGTGAAGTGCATGGACAGTAGTACTAGTAAGAATTCTGTTAAATTTTTGTGAAATGTTTCTTAAAAACATAGCTATCAGTTTACAAATATCTTCTAAAAATTTGTTTGAATTCTGAGTATTTACCAGCTTGTAAATAAAAAATTCAGGTACGTAAAGGAAGTAAAAATTCTTTCAAACTTGAAATCTCTTACATCATAAGACACTTGACCAACAAACCTTGTTATATTAAACCATCAGCAAGAGAAATTTTCCACAGAGTTTAAAAGTCTAGTCAAGGCTTTTGAAACCAAGTAAGAACTGTGAAAGAGGATGGAAGTTGTACAGTAATAAATCTATGCCTAATCTGAGCTTGAAGGAACCAAAGAAGAACAAATAAAGTCTTTTGCTGGCAAGATGCCAAAATTTTGAATAAAACTTTTCCTTCCATGATCATAGGTAAAGTTTTTTCTAACAGATACTGAATTTTCTTAGTGAAATTTGCAGGCAGAATGCTTAGAAGAGTCTACAGAATAACAGTGCTCAAAAATATTTGAAGTGTGGAGGTTCACGAAGCAGCAGCATGCTCCTTCAATCTGATTATTTAAATGATAATTTCTGTCCAGAAGTTTGCATAGGTGGGCAACCAGTCAATGCTGTGTCTAATGAGACCATTCTAACTTTATATAAACTACCTCACTTCTTATCAAATATAGCTGAAATACATATTTTATTTATCTACACATAACACTGTAGCATTATTATGAATAACAGCTCTATTACAAGTTTCCACTTAAAATAATAAAAAAATTACCAAAATTTAAGATACGGATCTTGTTTTTGTATCTCAGATCACCTTACTATTTTCAAGTAAAGGAAATAAAATCTGCAGAAACATTTTACACTAACAGAAGTCTTCAAGAAAATGCAACACTTAATAATTTGATATATGTGATCACAGGATATATTTTCAAGAATAAAGACATTAAGTGAACATTCTGACAAAAGTATGTCAAATTGCATTAAGAACTGATCAATGAAATACAAGACCAGTGTTTTTTTCTTAGTTCTTTTTATAGTGTCACTTGATATGGGCGCAAACTATTCCCTCACTTTTGAAGTGCATCTGAGTACTTTCCATAAATACATTTATCAAGTCGTAGTTAATACATAATATGTCTTTTAATTTTCGAGTACGTTTTAAAAAATAAATAATTCTACAACTTGGAATCATACATTCCACACACTTTAAGAACTGCATATTTTCAGCAGGAATTACTAAAAAACCAAAATGACCCGAAGCTGAAGAAACCAGATCTTTAAAAGTGCAGATGGTTTTGACTAAACACAGTGGTACTGACAAGTTTCCATCATTTGCTGTCAGTATTAAGCAGCAAGATGCCTCTATCCTCGGAACAAAATACAGGGCTCTGCATCAATGCTTGAAGTCAATTCATTACAAGTCAGGACAATGTATAATCACCTCTTAATAGACTCCTATTTAAAACAGCAGGATACAAGAAAGAGCGAGCAATAAACGGGAAAAATAACTAAAACCTATTCTTCTCAATGGAACCAATTGTAGATTACCTTTTTTCAAGTAAACCCCAAGAAAATAACTTACTTTCTCCACTGTTTAATTTGTTCAGGATTTGTGTACTCCTTTAGACATTCAGTAATATGATCCCCAATTTTGATAAGACACTGTCTAGTATGTTCCAGCTGCTCTCTTTCAGAAAGGCCCTTCTCTGGTCGATCCAGCTGTTTCAATGCTGCCTTGACAGGTCTCATTCTTTCTTTGCACTGTAAAATGGAAAAAATAAATGTATCAATTCAAAAGAAAAAAAAAATATTCTAAAGCATGACCCACCTTTTACTGTGATATATAACCACAGGAAAAGACAATATTGTTAGAAGTCAAATGAAACACAAGACTTCCTCACAGGTCTTAAAAATATTTTACATGTTTCGTTTGGAAGACTATCAAATCAATCCAATTGGAAGTTCACTTCTCTATAGAAGCATTAGATTGCATAAAATACATATATCAAGGTGTAGAAGCACATAAGATACAGGTACTAATGTGTATATGTCAAACACCAGCAGCTGACACCTTTTTCTGTTCAAAATCCACTGCTGTGGATGGCAGGTCAGGGACAAACATACAGATTTTCATTCCAAGTGTGTAATTTCCTTATAAAACTTTGTAAGTTTTTGCAAATCCTTTCACTTTTATTGCTCCTTTCCATCGCAAGCATCCAAGAATCTAGAGTGATGCTTTCCCCTTAAGGGTGGGACACCACACTAGGATTCGAGAAAGCACTGATTTAATATACAGGATTTCTGAGGAAAAGGACTTACTCCAACTGTATTTTAGAATTAAAACTGGGCACAATCATGTAGGACAAGACTTACCCTTTTCAGCACCTACAAAGCTATACAAACTCAAAGTCAAAATGAAATATGTGAGTGTTCAGTACATTTCAAATACTTTCTGCAACCATTACACATGGCATTCAACAAAGGATCAAAACTGCTTCTCTGAGCATCTTTTAAACCTCACTCCTATGCAGATACTAGCAGAAGTTATGCTACCTAGAAGAAAGCTAGTTTGGGTATAGAACCATAAAGGCTGGAAACAACCTCCAAGATCATTAAAACCCAACCTCTGACTACATGCCACCATCCCCATTAAACAATATCGAGTCCCACATCCAGTTGTTCTTTTGAACAACGCATCCAGGCATATTAACTCTATCTCCTCCCTGGGCAGGCTGTTCATTGCTTAACCACTCTTTCACTAAAGAAATCTTTCCTTACATCCAACATAAACCTCCCCTGAAACAACTCTGGGGCTGGTTTCTCCTTGTCCTGTGTCTTAGGTTACAATGGTATGTATTCTATCACCATCTTCATGGGATGTTGGGGCCGGGTGGGGCAGTGTTCCTGGCTCATCCCTGATGGCTCCAGGGCATGTCTTCTAATGGGCCAGTCGTTAGAGCCAGGTGGGGCACTTTACTTTGCTCATCCCTAATGGCTGCAGTTAATGGGCCATTGAGTCCCACTGATAAGCTCCATCATCCCATTGTGAGATGCCCTGCCCAGAGTGAGGAACCAATGTATCCCTAACTGGATATAAACTAGAAACTGAAACACCACAAGTCAGCTTTTCCACTGGATTCCCAGAGGAAGACCAGACTCTTCTACACCACCACTGGACCTTCAGAGGAGAACTACACCTTTCACAGGATCACTGCTTCAACAGAACCACATCTATCACTCCCAGAGGACTGCAGCCTCCTTCTAAGTGGACTACTACCAACACCCTGACCGACAGGGTGTATTCTGACTCTGTCAGTGTTTTTGTATTATGCATTTTTCTATTAAATTGTAGTTCTGACTTTGAGTCTCTCACTGATTTGCTTTCAAAGTACCACATCCTGTCACTGGTTCCCTGGAAAAAAAACCTGACCCCCACCTGGCTACTTCTTTCAGGCAGCCGTAGAGAGTGATAAAGTCTCTCCTGATCCTCCTTTTCGCCAGGCTCAACAATCCAGCTCCCTAAGCCACTCCTCGTAAGACTTGTGCTCCAGACCCTTCCCCAGCTCCATTCTGTTCTCTGGACCCGCTCCAGCACCAAAATGTCCTTTTTGAATGGAGGGGCCTGGCCACAGGGAATGCCTAGACTAGCCACAGATAAAGGTCATGCTTTCTTTAATTTTCACATTTTGAATCCAGTATTTTAATAATAAATCCAGATAAATCCAGTTGGCATGGTCTAAATCACAGACACTCCAAACTCCAATAGCATGGTAATCATGACATGCATGTATATCCTCCTTGTCATCAAGAACACAATCAGTTAAGCCTGAACAACATTTCCATTTGAAAGTGCAGTTAAATATGTTAATTAGACAGCACATGACCGTGGTATAATGATAAACACCAATCATCTCCTTCCCCCATTCTTCCCTGCTACACACTACCAAACCTAGAAAAACCAAACAAATACCTGGAATTAAATGAAATGGAATATCACCATTACCAGGTAAGCATCTAGGGACAACTCAGAAAAACTGGGGAATCCATTGCCATCTCATGCCCGTAAGTAAGTAAGCTGATTTACATACTGCATTTGCCACAGATTAAAGTAGCTTTTAAAAAGACAGCTTACAGAGTGTAATTCTTAAATAGAGAAGTGATCAGAAAGATAACTGCACATGGAAATCAAACGATTTTCAGTCATTAGCCACACAGACATGTCCACCTGAATCACTCAAGGCCCATGCTGAAAATCACACGCAAGTTATTTGGACTGTTTGAAATAAATCCTAACTGCCAGACTCATGGAGAATCCTACTGGCGTTGTCACAGTCAGCACCCACAACAGACCCAACAGACCTGGCTGGCAAAAACACAGCTGTTGGAATCTGATTGTCAAAACAACCACAGCTGTTCAAAGTAGCTCACTGATACTTTTCCAGGTGCCTCAGCCAACCTGTAAAACTTCATATAAATTATGCATATGCATTTTTCTCAAATGTTAATTTTATTCTTGTAAGCAGTAGTGATTAAACAGAATTCTTTTGGTGTCAGAGACATTATGTCAGCAAGGTATTTCTGACTGCTTCAGCATTGTTTTTTCTTGTGTTTACTACTTAAAGTCTGCAATACTTCAGAAGGGAAGTGCTGAAACCTAGTTTTTCTTGCTATCTTACAAAGAAGAAAAGCTTATATGGTATGGTGAAGCCAAAGACTCCATCAATTCCAATTATGTTCATTCTCATCTGATCTTTAAGAAGCAGGATATACAAGTGATTCTTGAGGATAAATCTTTAGATTTTATATTTTCAACCTATTAATCCCACAAACAGTTGGGTAAGTTCTTCTATTATCCTGCACAAATACAGCAAAAAGCAAAAATAAAGCTACTAGAACACAATAAAAAATGACTTTAGTACACTGTCAATAACATTCATTGATCTGAGACTTAGCAGAAGATCACCTGTGTTACTGTGCCAAGTAACACTATCAAGAATATCAGCAATTGTCCTCATTTAGACTATTAAATATAAACACTAATTCATCAAAAGGGGACTTACCACACTAAAAGTTTTCTGATCTAGCTCTTCAGATTCTTCTGATATAGGAACTGGCTCACTAGATGCAGTAATATGAACTGGAGTATCCAGCAATGGAATTTTTTTAGCTTTTTCTTTATTTTCAGATTTGATATCATTTACCTAAGAACAAGATACAAAAAATCTTTAAGTACCTTTTACTTTGGCCCTGCAGTTACAATGCATGACAATCCCCATAACTACAGCATTCTCTTCAATATGTAAGAATAAAATCTATCTATCAATGACAATATTTTACTTTCTTTGTGGAATGGAAAAGGAAAACGGAAAGAAAGAATTTTTTGCACACATTCAATACAATTAAGAGATATCACTGAAGATGTACTTCCCCATTTCAAATGCCTGTCCTTGTTGTTTCAAGTGGTAAAAACAAAGCTTCAAATGACATAAAGGACCTTAATGAAATAACAACTGATCAGATCCAAAACACTTTTTAATCTAAAAATCATTCACACAAACCTGGTGGCCTTCTCTAGCACTATGTAAGATAAGTTACCTTCTCTTCCTTTACTTCTTTTTCTTTCTGTGTGGATTCTTTTACTTTGTTTTCTCTCTTTTCTTTAATATCCTTTTCTTTTAATTCTTTCTTATCCTCTTTTTCTTTTTTCTCCCTTTTCAAATCCCTTTTATTTTCCTTTTCTTTTGTCTCTCTTTTTTCTTCAGCTTCCTTCTTTATACCAGTATCTGGCTCAGGCTTTTCTTCATTTTCTTTTTCTGCTTTAAATTTTTTATGCAGATGTTTCACTGAAACAATCTCATCCTGCAATATGCAAGCATATATGTCATGTCAAACTGGTTCCTAGCTATACAAGTGTCATAACTACCAGATTAAAACACTTTTTATCTGTGCATTTTTTATTTCTGGATAGATTTATCAAATCACCTCTCAAACAGAACTGAATGCAGTTGATAAAGAAATATGAGAGCTATGCACTCATATCCTTGATATCATAAAGCAAGTACTGATTTGGCAGAGGCTGTGGGTATGAGAAATTGTGTCCATTTAACTTAGAATAAGTTTGAATTTGGTCCCTTTAAAGACTGTTAGACTGAAGAACTGAAATCTAAAAGGAAGTAGATCTTGCAAAACTGACCTGATCAGTCAGGACAGTCAAGTGATGCGGGATGTTAGAAGACCTCTGATCTAATTAGCTTTGTCTCAAACCCATATTAAACACTCACAGGAGAAGGTAACAGAATCCCTTTCTCTTTTCCAGAAACAGAAACTTTCTCTTTTCCAGAACTGTTCATCTCACTAGGCTTGAAAAGGATCTTTAGTTTGAGACTCTGTGAGGTGCCCATTTGAAGATTAACAAAATATTACTCACTGCACTTTATAATATTCACTGAGAAGGTCTGAGACGGAAATTAATATGCTTTCAGACACAGAAAAATACTATAACTGAAGTATTATAACACAGGTGGAAGAATCATTACCATGTTTGAATTTATTTGAACATACCAGAAAGGCACATGCAGAAACTGTTTATCTGTTGCATAAAAACAGATTAAAGACTTTCTAGTATTTCAACTGAATAAATTACTTAGAACAGATATGAAGTCATCAGCCCAACCAGGGCTGTGTTTTAATGTTTAGGTATCATGGAAGTTTTCTAGCAAAAATCCAATTATTTAAAAACTTTCCTGGTAATTCTAGCAGTAAAATAGGTAAGTTTTAAATACTGCCCACAGTATGGCATCTAAGTAGCTAAAGCCAGTTGTTTAGGAAGGTTGTAGTATACAGTACAGTTTTCAGAAATGCAATTGTTACTCAGTGTCCAAAAGTAGTGAAATTATGAGTACCTGTTGTTAAAGAGAGGACAGCATTCTAGACAGTTTCCCAAAACATAGTTAAGTCAATCAACTGACAGGCAGTGTCTTCTCTTTTGAGTGGAGATGAAGACTAATACTAATTTTTAAATAGTCTGGACAATTAATTTGCTTCGTTTTAGGGTTCAGCTGTCCATGTTAATTTACTGGAAACTGTGGCAATGTTTACAGGTCTTAGTCCTACATACTAGGCAAATTATTGTAGCTATAAACACAAGGCAGTCTATATTGAATTTTTTTTTTATTGTTGGCTTCACATTTTTTTCTTTATAGTACAATTTAAATGCATACACTGAAAGAGTGGCTAAAAATTACTATTTTTTCATAGACTTATCATAGTTCTTCTAATGCTAATTTTAACTATATATTTCCATAAGTATTTTTTCTTTTAGAATGAATTGACAATTACAATGGTTTGTAATAGTTTGCTTTAAACCAAGTAGAGAGAATTATCTTGATACATATAGAATTGCAGTGACGTATTTCAACTGCTTTCAAATTAGTTGTGACATGACCCTAAATTTTACCCAAATTTTTATGTCTAGTGATTTTGCTATGTGATAAACAACAAAAATAAAGACACAACAAAAGCATAATACTAAGATTAATAATCGGAAATTACAAAACGCAAGGTTAAATAGTTGGTTAAATAGTCTTTCTGAAAAATGGGAGCTGTGATGTATATACAAGCTTTCATATGCAAGCCTTGAAATACAACATTTTATGCTGCTCACTCTAATTGAGCTTGGTGATATTTTTCTCAGCCTCAATAAAAAACCCTTTACCTTAAGAATCATTATCAGTAGTTATAACACATGAGTAAAACCCAGTAGTTTTACAACTGTGATTTGCACTTCTAGCAAATACAGTGCTAATGCCTTTAAAGAATCTTGAAACGGAACTATATTACTAATAACTACACCATAATATTTTAAAAACAATTTGAAAAACTCATAATTCCTCAGTTATTAGTTTATCATTAAACTGAAATAGATACAGTCTTCCATGTGCTTGTACTGATGCAATATCAACTGTAGTGGCCACAGGAAAAGGATGACATTCAGGTGTTTTAATTTTATTAACTGAGCGGAACACAAAATACCAATTGATACTAACAGGAAGAACTGAATAGACATTTTTATTGTGTGAAAGATCCTCACCTTGTTATTCTCATCATCATCTTCATCAGATTTTTCTGAGGGTTGCGGTGAAGAATCACTTTTTATTTCTTCTTTTACTTTTGCAGCCTTTAGCACCTTATTCTTCTTAGTTCTTGTTTTCCTCCTCTTTGAATTGCCCTGAATGCAAATTGATCTCTTTAATCACATCAACTGACAAACATCTTTGTACTATATTTGCAAAATAAAAGATTTGGTTTTACATCAAAGAGAGGGTTCCTTTTATTTTATTTATTGCCACTAATGACCACCACTTTACTCAGGACTGGAGACAGAGCTTAGTTCAACAGTAGAAAATACACACAAATAACAAGAGAATAATACAACGTGAAACTTGCAATTAATATCTTGAGTTTGTCTTATGCACTACGATTAGCAATAGAGTAATACTACACAAATAAAAAGTGCAGAACTAAAAAATGAAAAGGATCAGGTGATATACCCATAAGCATCCTGTTTTACCTTAGTGACGAATGTCACATTTTACTTACTGCTCCAGCAAGTCTTTGTGCTTCCTTCCTCGCAAGGTCTTTATTCAGTAATTTAATGAGGTAGTCTGCACGGGTCTGTAACTGCTTTGCCTGGGGCTTCTTATCAGGATCATCAGGCAAAATCTGAGGAGAAAAATGGTAGCATCACAGCTATGAGTACAGATTATCAACTTCAGACATTAGCCTGGAGCACATAGAACAGGAAAAGCTGTGTGAAAGGACATGGTAAACAATCCACTCCAACTATACCTAGTAAGTATGTCAGAATGTTTAAAGCAAAGGACAATTTCTTTAAAAATTTTCATTTCTCTCCAATGAAACCAATGCAAGTAACCAATGCAGAGTCTTGGAAATTGCCTCAGAGTTTAAAATCAACTCAAGAAACCAGCCTCACATTTCTGTCTTCACTCTGATATTTCATCTAAGAAGTTCTGGCCACCTGTACCAGTCAGTCATAGAACTCCTGGCTCTGACTCATTCATCTTCTAAATGCAGATGGCAAGAATATAAATGTGCAGTTTCAAAAGCCAGACAAATTAATGAAAGGCAGGAGTAGGAACCATTATTAAACAAACCTGGCTCCTCAAATCCCAAAGCTATAGGTTGTTGACACTGTCAAAATTTACTTCACCCCATGCTTTTCCTCAATATCTGCTGCTCACTATTGCTAAGAAGCTATTGAAGTAATTCTAGTACAGCTACCCTCAGTGTTGGGAGTGGAAGACAGCTTCAACTGAAGAACCTGGGGATTAAGCAGGGATGGAAAAACTAAGTTAAATCTCTAGGAAAACCTCCCTTTTCAAAAGATCAAGAATACAAAATTAACAAAACCAGAACATCTGAAACAAAGAAGGAGAAGACTGAAAAAAAATCAAATGACAGGGCCAACCACATGAGAATATGGAAACACAACTGACTGCAAGAATGCATACTTCGAAACACCAAAGACCCTAAAATCTAGTAATATACCACAAGAAGGATAGAATGAAGTACACCTGACACAGAACATTTCTGCAATTTCATTTATCATAAAACAAGCTGTTTCAGTAACATTACTTAGCAGTATCTAAGCAAATACCTAAGCAAATACTCTTTGATAAACTATCATAGATGACATACCTTCTGTGTCAAACTGAGATCAGGATCCATTTTTATCATTTCCCAGCTGCCATAACCATATTCATAGATGCCTATTAACAAATTGGAATCATCTTCCTTACCCCAGTCTATATCAAAATGAGCAGCCTTAGTGTGGCATGGGATGACATATCTAGAAGAAATATATTAGAAAGACAAATGATTTTTACATCTGAAACTTAGCAAGGGGGAACATACTAAAAGTAATGCAACTAGATTTATTTTCTCTCCTAAGATGCTGGTAAATTTAAGAAATAAATCCAAATATTTATCATATTTTCTTAATATTTCTATAAAATAGTTACTGAAATCAGTACTGGAATGTGTTTTAAAGCTGATTAAGACTAAAATATGAAGAACAGACATCTGTCTGCAGCCATGAGCTGTGTGACAGAATTGGCTAGCCATGAATAGAAGCAAAAAAAAATCATCCCAGTGTTCTAACTTAAGTGGATAGTTTAGGGCAGCAAATTTAGACAGTAGGAACAACTACTGCTGCACTTTGATGCTCCTCTCAAGCAGGGATGACACATTTAGCTCCTCAGCAAGCCTGAATTCTAGTCCTAATTATTATTAGTAACTGAACACAGTTCATAGTGAATACAACTGACAAGTTAAAGCTGTTACTGGCTTCTGTGGCAAAGGAAGAAAGAATTATGTACAGATGTGGAGCAAGTTACTGCTGCCAGCTCTTAAAGGGAATAGAGGGACAATGCTTTTAATAGAGTGAATCAAAGTTGCCAAAAAAAGTGCTGTTAAGACTTGTGAAGTTTTTTGCATTATTACTCCCTTAAAACATGCAAAAATCAGTACCTTTTTCTTTCTTCTGGATCTGAAGGAATGGATTTGTGCAATGGTGCCAACTCTTCTTCATGAGAGATGACTAACTTTGCATTTACTTGCACTCCTGAGATTCGGAATGTTGGGCCTTTAACCTTCCCAAGTCTACCTCCTTAAAATAAATGACAAAGCTATTGAAATATTTACCTTTACAAATAACATCAGAAACATGTAAAGAAAACAATTATATCACATCACCTTTTCCTAACCAAATGCTTGAATTAAATGCTTCAGAATTGAAAAGCCCCTACATAACAGGAGTACTTCTAAATTTCACAGCAAATCTAAAAAACCTACTGCATTTTTCAGTGGTAAGTCACATGCAGAAAGGGGAAAAAGTCACCTTACTATAACCCTGGATTTTTTTAAAATCATCCAGTATGCACCTCAACATTTTTGTTCGTATTTCCCAACAAAACTGTTTTCTGTTATGATCAGAGTGCAAGAATAACTCATTCTTCTTGATGTTTTCCACTGTCCCCTCAAGCCCCCCTGAATACTGTACCTGCTCTTTCTTGTCCAGATGAATTGTCCTTTAAGGCTTTAATGCATCCATTATGTACAAGCTCTCCCAAACGTCTGAGATCTGTCTCTGATTTATCCACTAGCTCAGCATCTCTAGCTACAGCATCTAACCTGTAATAAAAAAAATACTCGTTTTTGTAACTGTGAAAATTTGTCAGTTGTGAATGAAATATGAGATTCCTTCAGACTTCAAAACCAGAGAAATGATCACATAAGTTATCAGTCACATGTGATTTCTGTTTGGGGTACAATTTTGATCCAAGAAAAAACCCCTAAATTATTTAGGCATGAGGACAATAAAACAAGAACTGTAAAGAACCCTAACCCTAGTGTTAAGTTATTGCACTTTTCTTTAGAAAAGGAATCATTAAATCATACATACACATATGTATCATATGATCATATTCACTATAAATATTTCTAAGGATTAATATTTTTAAGGATGGAAAGTTTTTCTTAAAATAGGAATAATGAAAGAAGCTTAAAAATGAGAATTGACAGTATGTAAAATGCAAAACTAACTTTGACAGTCAGAGTGGATAAACTGATAGGCTTTCAACAGGCTTATCAAACATGACAAGTGAATGATTATCACCCATGATGATTTAAACAAGTCAGCAGATAAATATAAAGGAAGCATTCCTCCAAATGGCATGGTCTGTTGTGTGGCTGTCTGCACACACACCATACATGAAGAAATAGAAGATACTACACTAAAGTCACAATATAATCAAGATGATGTATTTCCCCTACTGCCTAAAGTTTCATGGTACATTCTAATTTTTATAAAAAGAGATTCCAAGTTGCCACACAAATAATAATCAAGCATCTTTACCTCTCAAGAGGGCCACCAAATTTCTTGTAACTCTTGATAAACCTAGCAACAGAAAATAATTTTGCCATTTAAATTTATGCTTAACAAATAACATCTATTTAAAAGTTGCACTGACACAATTGTTAATCTTAGTACAATGCTACGTGGACAATGAGGGGAAAAAAAGGTAGAGACAGTAGAGCAGCTTCATATATTCAGATAACTCAAAATCACAGTTTTATGGGTTTAAGAACTGATATAAATAAAACAATAGAAGATGTAATTTATTTCAGAAATTACTTTATTAATTTCACAAGACTGAGGATTCAGCAGCTGTATGTATCTAATAATGAGAACTGAATGTGGTTTTACAGAAAATGAAGATTTTAGACATTATGTTATGTGTAGTTATACAGTTATTAAGAAGAGCAATCTCCAACAATAATTGGAAGATTTCAGAAAATGACACGAAAGATATTCTCTGTTGACATATCTAAGCAATGGAAAGAAACTGGAGATACTTGGAAAAGAAGGGAAATTATATATTAAAAAAAAAAAAAAAAAAAAAAGAAAACTTCCTCAACGAAATTGCTTATGCAAGCACAAGCATAGCCTCAAAAAAAGTACCGATTTGCCCTGCTGTTAGATGAGCTAGAAAGCCAAAAAGAATCTTTGAAATTATTCCTCTAAAAAAGTACTCTGAAAACTTTACACCATTTCAGGGAAACATGTATACTTAAATTTCAGAAGCAAAGTAGCATTTCACAAACCCAAAAATGTTAACCAAAAGAATTCCTCCTCCTCCCACCGAAACAATACTTCAGCAACTATTTAGCATATACAGAAGGGACCAATAATAGTACAAGTTTCAAATAGGATTTTATATTTCCTTAGTTTTAAAAAAGCAGGATATAACAATTCAATTACAGTTTTAAAAAAGTTTAAAAAGAAAATAAAATCCAATCAAATTTCTTCATTTGTCACAAAACAGACATAATATATTCTTTCATCATTGCAGATTTTAGATAAATTGGTGGAAAGCAGATTATTTTGCTTGTTTCTTTTCAAAGAAAAGTCCACCCCTTGTAAAATCACTGCCAGTAATCATCCAGTGAAATTACTGTCTTCATAGACTGCAGGAATTAAAAAATGTAAACCAATCATGAATATTTTTCAAACCTAACTTTATACCTCATTAAAATGACTTCAAATTCTTGCTATGACAGTTCACTATGTCAGCACAAGGTAAAAACATTAAATGCCTAAAATAAAAGCATTTCAAACAACTTCAGGAAAAACAGATCACCAGCTGTAGTTTCAAGACTAATAATAATAATAATATTATTAATAATAATAATTGTAATTTCTTGTCCCTTTAAATATGCATGTTCTCCCATATCTTACCGCCTGATCTCTGCATCACTAAATCCTTTAATATTTTCTCGAGGAATAGTTCGTGGTCTTCCACGTTTTTTTGGCCTTTTTCTTTCTGAGATGGAGTCACTATCAGATCCAGAGTATCTTCTACTCCTGCTGCGCCGCCCTTCGCTGCCATTGAAGCTAATCTGGAATTCCAGAGCAAGCAAGCCATGTAAGTAACAAATATAAGCAAGTTTTACCGGCTCTGTAAAAAATGTGTTCAGAAAAGGAAAAAAACCAACCCCAAACCCCAAGAGGAACAAACTACACTAAAAGCAACACAGAACTACAATTCAGTGAAAACCAAGAGACACCTGTTTTGCACAGTTTCTCATCCTTGGAAGCATGTATATTTCTTCAAGTTCTTTTTGTCTTTCCTCCTCTTCTATTCTTCGCCTCTGGACCTCTGGAATGATTTCTTCCCAATTTCTTGAATTTCTTTCTGGTTCCAACTCAATGTCATCTTCATCCATATTGGAGAAGTTGGCCACCTTGTATATCAAAACATATGTATTTTCATCAAGTCAATACATGACATAATTTGAAAAAGACTAATCAACTAGTATTTTAGGAAAACAAAGTTACAGATGCTATATGTTATGCATTTATATATATAATGTATCTACATATTTTATCTACTTATAGATATGCTATTGTTTCATAAGATATCACTTATAAATACAAAACGTTTCACAAAACAGTATAATGAAAGTATTTTATTCATTTAGGAAAGACAGACTCCTTTTAGCATGGGCTGAGATACAAGGAGAATCACACCCCTCACACCTGTATGATTGTTGTTTAACTTCCTTCAAAATAGAGCTAACAACATTTGAACACCTGATTTAATGTGAAACTACAGTAATATAAAACTAACCAAACATTAATATCATGCAGATACCAAAATACGTTGCAAATGAGCGATTAGCAGGAGAGCTATTTAATAATCTCCTGAACTAAACAAACATATTATGCTCTGAATTTTTTTTCTTCTGCACACATAATAGGTTTAACTGGTAACACTTAAAAATACTTGGCATTCCAAGTTTACTTTGGGGCTAAAATCAACTTGGAGAAATGATCAGATAAGAAACACAAAGAATATCTTGTATTCAGTGATACTATAGCTGCTTAATAACAAAGGCAGTAAACAAAACACAAAATTAGAATTCTAATCATTAACATTATCATCATAAATACATCTCATTTTATTATCAAAATACATAACGTATTTAATTGTTTATACTGATGGTAAGGTATCATATACAGGTGAAAAAACGTTTTACTAGAAAGTGATACAGAGTTGACTTACCGAGGCATCTATTTCTGAAGAATGAAGAGAAATAGAAGAAAAATAGTACTGTTTACAAAGGAAAGTAAAATTACGGCAGGAAGGAGGGAACAGAGCCATACCTTGAACTGTGAAAGCAACTCATCTCCTACAGTTAATGGACCTGGCTCATTTTCCCGAGTTTCAGCCCTCTTCAATATTTCATCTATATCCATTTCCTGAGGACAAAAAAAAAGTTTCTCTTTACAATTAAGTAATTCTCACATATTTTTGGCAGTTTTATCTATCTAGTCCAGAAGCCCTACTTACTTGAGGTTCCTGTTCTTCCCCTTCAGGTTCTTTAAAAAGTTCCTCAGCACCAAATTTTAAAATTGCCGACAACTCCTCCTTATTAAAAGGTGTTGAGCTGAAATAAATGTTTCAGGAAAAAATTTTAACTTATTAACTCGGAAAAGTTCTCTATAATAATGAGTCCATTAAGCTTTCTTTTTACTGTTAAATATAAATTCTTCATATATTTGAGATACATATTTAATATGCAAATAAAAATCTACTAAGACTTTGCATCTTATGTTTTGCTTTTCATTTACGAGTGAAATATTCTTAAGGATAAGCTGGTACAGAAACAAACACAAAGGTACCTTGAAGGAGTAGAGCCTGTATGTAACACAGTTTTCCCTGTAGTGTCCATTCTCTGAATTACTAAATGATCTAACACCATCTTTTTCTTGGCTCGTTCAAGAATATCTTCTTCTACCGATCCTTTTGTGACTAGTCGATAAATATTAACCTATGTGAATTTAAAAAATAAAAAAAAATTATAAACAGAAATCTCAGTCTTCAATACATATCTTTGAAATTTATTCATGGCTTTTAAGTACGAAATGCTGGTTTAATCATATTACCACAGTCTTTACAGAAACATTTTAAAAAACCCAAATAAACAGTCTTAGACCTTTCTTTATAAACTTCAGTGACTTGGCACAAGCACAGCCACGGCAATAATGTTGTATTTCTAATTGTTACTGTATGTCTTCTGTAAGAAGGAAACAATCCTGTTGAGAACTAGAATATTTAAGCAAGGGGGATGTGCCTGATGTAGCAGTTATTCTGTAGAATGGTATCATACCAACGAATGCAAGACAGACAAGTCCAAAACTCTTCTCCCTCTCCCACCCAAATACCACAGCTTGTTGCGGTGCTTCAGGTCCCCAAAAACCCCTTTTCTCCCCCCGTGAGGAGGCTCTGGAAGGTCAGCCTGGGGTGGAGTTTGCAGTAGTATGCCCCAGAAGGGGGCCGGGTCTCCTAGGGGTTGGCTGCCCTTTCCCCATTTGTCCTGCCACCTGCCCATCTCCTGTCCGTGATCCTTAGTTTCTAGATTGTTCTTTCTTATTCGGTTGATGATTGATTTGTACCCCTGCTTGTATTCCCTTCTCCTCCCCTTTCCCTTCCCAGCTGGCCCTCATCCCCTTGTCCCTCCCTTGTTCCTCCCCCGGGTTTGTATGTGATTAGTTTGTGTTCCCTAAATAAAAGTCTGGTGCCACAGGAGCTCCAGGTCCTTGGAGCCCAGATGCCCAGAGTACTATCTACTTCAAGATACAGTGTCTCTATTATTCCGGGGCTAAGGATCCCTCCCTAGCTCCTCCAGCTATATGGAAACAGTGTCTACCCTGCAGGGAAGCACAGCCTGCGGCAAGGGCGGTAAGGGCCCGACAACAGTGAACCTGGGCCTGCCTAGGTCAGGGACACTCGTTTGTAGCCGCCGCTAGGTTGCTGCTCAAGACCCTGGTGGGCAGCTGTCCGGCCCGAACCAGCGTCGACGCTACAACAGCTGCCATATTATTTCCTCCTGTATGGAGACTTAGGAAAAAAGAAATGAGCATTACTAACATATGCAGAAAGTATCAGTTATTCTCAAAAACACATGAGGACTGAATGGTGCAGACAGAGAGCGGACAGCTGATGTACAGAACTCTTCTTCAGCTCTGGAGTTTAAACTGAGTGTGTTTACCTGTTTCTTCTGTCCAATTCTATGTGCTCGAGCCTGTGCTTGCAGATCGTTCTGAGGATTCCAGTCAGAATCAAATATTACCACAGTATCAGCAGATGCCAAGTTGATACCTAATCCTCCAGCTCTGGTAGACAGTAAAAAGCAGAAGTCCTGAAATCATAAAGTAGGAAATAGTTTTATATACAATATTTGTAATATTCCTAAAGGAATATTCCTTCCTTCCTAAAGGAACCAATATACTTTATGCAGTATGCATATATACTACCAAATTTGTAACTGCTCTATGCTTAAAGCTTCTTTAAATACAAAGAAAACACTGATTACCAATTTCTTTCATAAAGTTACTGACTTCTCAACAGTTTAAAGGAAGCAGTATCCTAGTTGAGGATGACTGAGCAAGACATCCCAACAAAACAAGACTGGCCAAAAAATACCAACTCTTACTGACAAAGCCTTCAATGTTACAAAACCCCTCTCCCACCCTCCCTGCCCCAAGCCCTGGAAGACTAAACAGTCATGGTCAGAGTAGGGAAAGCACTCGAGCCTACATATAACTGATTAAGAGACAGGAAGCAAACATCTCCTGCCAAGTTCAATACTGTTCAGCATATTCATGAACAATATGAAAATGGGTAAGCAGCGAGGTGAAAAAACAGTGTAGGCAATATAAAATTATTTAATCAGAGATAACTGTGAAAGACTGTAGAAGGATATTGAGACATGCAAAACAACATATGAAATCCAAACTAAAGTAAAGCAGGTTAAAAAACCCCAAACAAACCAAATTTTCAGTACAGCTACAGGAAACAGCAACCATTACAATAAGGAAAGAGTCCTGAGAACTGTGTTAAAGATTTCTAGGTGGCCCTTAGTTCAGGAATACAAAAACTCTACAAAATCCCCTTCAAAATATTACGAAATTTTTGGAAATAAAAAATAAAACTGAGAACATTATTTTTCTTGCTGTACAAATGCAGTTTGCCACAATTTTAGAAATGTTTAGTTTAAATTCCTCTTCATCTCAAAAAAAGTACAGCGTAACTGCTAAGATTTCAGAAAACATCAACCATGTCCATGAAAGAAATTGGAAACAGAGTTAGCTTTTTTATTTAACATGGAGTTCAGTCCTTCTCCCTCCACAAAGCAGAAACAAGCTCAGCAGCAACTAACAAATGATATCTTCAAATACCAATTAAAAAACCAACCAAACTAAACTCCAAAACCAATGACCAACCAACCTCCCCTCCCCCAAATCTGAGAGTGTACAACAAAAGATTTAAACCTATCAAAGGTATGGAATGACTCGCATAACAGGAGTGCTAAATAAGGTACAAACATCCCAGTTCAGAGCCTAAAGAATTGTAATAAATACCCACAAACTCACAGGCTGCTCACAAAGAACTGCTAGAAATCAGTACTTTACTATGTCTTCCATGGCACGTTAATAGGTGGCAACAAATGAAGGTAACAAAAATCATATTTGAAACAAGTAAAATGCAATTGTTTGTGCGAGGATATATGAAATTAGTTTTGCCCACTGCCAAAGGATTTTTGGATGCTAACTGCTTATGTTCAGCACTCTTATAAACATTAATAAATTCTATAGAGGAATAAAGCTGGGGTTAAAATTCTGCAGCATTTATAGAGCACCTACCATTTTTCTAATTTATGTGCTTTCTACTTAACCTCTTCTTAAAAAAAGATTATATAAATCTTATACTCTAGGCAGCAGCAATGAATTTCCAACCTTACTGATATATTCCTCACTTTTTTCAGCCCTCCTTTTTTTGTGCAATATCTTTTTGTACTTCTTGGGAAAAAATAAAACAGGTTCCTCAGGAAAATAATACTATACCTCTGATCCTTCTGCATTAAAATGATCCAGTGCTTGTTTCCTCAATTCCCCTTTTATTGATCCATCAAGTCTCTAAAGAGATTGAGAACTACAGTTAAAAAGTAATTTTTATACTATATTCAAAATCACAGCAACTTGAATTGTCAGCTGCCAAAACTGTTACGTGAAGGGGGAAAAAAAGTAAATAAACAGTTCACATAATTTTTAATCTGTTTCACTTCAAAATAACATTCATCATCTAGAAAAAGAAGACATTTTCTTCCATGTTTTTTTAATCAAAGGGGTAAAGGTCACATAGTCACAAACAAAGCTGAAAGGGACTGCTGAGGGTCATCTTGTCTAAGTCCCCTATTCAGGCAGGGACAGCTAAAGCATCCTGCCCAAGGTCATGCTGGGGTAGCTTCTGGACTTCAACAAGAGACAAATATTTCATAACTTCTGGACAACCTGTTCCAGTGCTCTGACACCCTCACAGGGAAGAGAAATTTTTTAAATATTCAAGATCAAAGCTTCTTAGCTGCTATGACCAACAAGTTTCTTACCTGAAACGGGAATTGACGATATTTCAGATATTCTGCCAGGATGTCCAACATCCTCACCATCTGTGAGAAAATCAGGACTCTGTTGCCACGTTCTCGCAGACGAATCAGTAGCTTGTCAAGAAGGATTAGTTTCCCGCTGCTACGTATTAAATGCTACAAAAACCAAGAAACATACATTGCAAAATAAATTAATCCCAATACTAATACATGCTGGGCTACGTTGGACATTCATCTGAGGTTTGCTTTTCTTTCTATTACTGCAGGCAGGAAAATAAAAGGCAAATTCTGACATTCCTGAAGAATTTTACAGTTAAAAATAACCATACAATAATATGTAATTAAAACTTAGCATATTTATTTAGACAATTTTCTGTCAATTGTTCAGTTCCAATTAAGAATCAAAAAAAACTTCACTATAAAAACCCAAGATGTACATTTTGTGGAAAACCTCTTTTTCCTTAATACACTTCAGTAAGAACTAATGAACTGCCAAGGCACTAAAAAATTCTGTGAAAACTACAGATGTAAAACCTCTTTTTTAATTAAAAAATGACATTACCTGTAAGGCCTCCTGTTTATTATAGAATTCATTATCATCTGGTGGTTTAATGAGGTAGCAATGGTTACAACACTTCTTGAGTTCCATCATGATATTCAAAAAGCCTGAGGTACTGCCTTTTGAACCTTTGCTAAGGGCTTTATAATTCCTGGTTAAAATCCACCTATGAAATAAGATGTACAATATTAGTAACTTCTAACCATATGAGGAAGTAAGACAAGATGCAAACTCTCAAAATATGAACAAGCTAAAAAAACATCTCCCAAATGAGTAAATAAATATGCCAAACAAAAGAATCTACATGAATAGACAGACCAATGTAATTCTTGAGCCCTTGCTTCACATGATTTTATTGCTGTAAAATCCTATAGAAGCCTCAACTTATATACAGGATACAAACCACTGTAATTCAGGAAATTGTACATAGACATATCACTGAAACAGCAGAATATACAAGGAGTTGGTACATACTTGTAGTATTGCTTCTGCAATGCACTCATTTCCATCCTCAGAATTTGCTCAACTTTAGCAGGTAAAGATTTTTCTACATCTTTTTTAACTCTTCTCAGCAGAAATGGTTCAAGTTCTTTGTGAAGACTTGCATAACCATACTCTCTCCCTTTGCCATGTTCCTCTTCAAAATCTTCCCACGAGGAAAACCTTCAACATAATAAAGTATGAGCGCAAAACAGTGACATATTGTGAACAAATAGTGACATACTGTGACGAAGCAAAATTCAGGAAGAAAGGTAACACAGACACAGAACATGTATAAATACACCACAAAAACACATATACATTCAGATTTCTTCCCCACTCCCTTCTATTATATCCAATTTCTGAATTTTCATTTCCCATGAAATCCCAGATATTGTGCTTGTAAACAGAAGAATGGAATTTTCCAAAAACGTCTACAGAATGAAAACTTCTGATTTCCACAGTGGAAATGCAATGTTTTTCTTTTTCTGCAAGACACTTGCTTAGATGGCTGCAGAAAATTCCATTATTATCCCGACAGCATAAAAAGCCACCTCCATGTCTAGAGAGTGAGTAAGAGAACTAGAACACACTTAAATTGTGTCTTGTGGCTTGTATGGTCTAGCAGATGTGCAGCTATTGTCTGTACTAACAGATAGGAGAACAGAGTTTATGATCAAACAAATGAATAATGGCTACCCAACCTCAGCGGCTTTGCTGGTAACTTGTGAGGAAGTCAGTATAATCCATAGCTCAAACTAAATAGAGTATGGTGCTTGGCATTTGCAGGATGTTGACAGGAGCATGTGTTTTCACACATGAGCTCTGGTTTACCTTAGGTTTAAACAAGTCAGTTCAGAATCAGGTCAATACAATAAGTTTACCATATGCAAAACATATGGGAAAACCAAGTATCTGATTGAGTTACAGGATATTTGACATCTTGACACAAACTTGTTTTCATTAATAGTACTAACACAAGAAAGATTCCATTCTTCTTCCTCCCAAAGCAAATCTATACAGTTTTTCTCTTAGGCTAAGATGAAACTTTTTTTCCAGGTTCTGACCCATACATCAATCCATCACTTTTGCACACTGCTAAAATGGGAAAAGGTGACATCTGCTACCAGCATTACTTACCTAAAGCAGCATGAAAAGATATATGCATTTACTTTATATAGGACATTGAAGCTATTTTTCAGTACAATTCCCTACTTCTACTGATTCTCAAATCACTACACTACTTTGCCATAACAAACTTGACAAAAAACTCTTTCTTACTTTTCTGGCATGATGAAGTGCAATAAAGACCAAAGCTCTTTGAGAGAGTTTTGCAGAGGGGTTCCAGTAATAAGAAGACGATGGTTGGACTTAAAGTCTATTAAAGTTTTGTATAGAAGAGAGTCATCATTTTTCAAACGATGAGCTTCATCTACTCCTATGAATGCCCAATTCAGACCGCCGAGGAATGACTTAAAAAAAATGGAGAACAGGGAAAACATTATTCAAATAAACACATTACATGATTTCCCACATTACATAATCAAGTTACAAACCCAATCACTTCTTGGTTTATTTTAATAAAATCATAGCTATATGTTTTTATTACTAATTATGGCTTTTACATTTGCCAGGTTCAATGGAAAGCTGTGTAGGCATCCCAAAAAAGCATAAATTAAATTTATTATTTAAAAAATTGCCCAGAAGTCTGACCCACATTTTTTTACATGGCAGGAAAAAAATTTCAGTATTGACTTCTTCCATAAAAACAAATAAGTAAACCAAGTAAAAATGTTCTGTTTCTTGAATATCTGTATCGATTTCCACATACTCTTAGGAGGATTAACAAAAACTCTGTGTGCTATCACTACAGAGACAGTATTAACACATGTACACATATACTACTGTTTGCAGAATATCACAGAAAAAACTATATGGGATTTCCTAGTTTTGTATTGTATTTGGGACGAAAGTTCTGTTTCAGTTCCTTGATGGTGGTCTGAAATGAAGTTGGGAGATCACTACAGTAATGAGATCCTCAAACAAACTGAAGAAAATTAAGTGCTACCCACCTCACAAAATGGGAAAAGGCTGAGAGCCCCACCACACATATGTAAAATCCATAAGTGCTTAAAATAAGAAAAGCTCCCCCAAGAAACAAAAACCAAAACCCCAAATTACACTGTTGTACCTTCAAAAGCAAAAGACCCTCCATAAATTTAATGGGCCATAAATCAAATACATGCAGGTCTAAAGAGAATTCTATATTATTCTATATTATTTTTGTATATTTGCAATTACCTTATCCTTTAGCAAAATTTCATATGTTGTTAAGAGTATGTTAAATTTCAATCGTTTGGTCTGTGGATGCATCCATTCATGAGTTCTTATCTACAAAAAGAAACAAGTAAACTACAAACTGCAGAAGAAATGTCTTGCAGACTGAAATTAATTTAAATACTGCAACAATGTAGATATTTAATAGCAGAAAACAATATGATAATGAAACAGAAGAACAACACACACATATATAACATATAAATGTATACATATTAACATACATACATTTTATACATATATATATGTACACATACATATACACACTATATATATACACATACACATTTGTAACATACAAGAACTTTTTACTTTAATGGATAAGATTACTAACATTAACAAACCAACAATCTTTCAGGAAATAAACTAAGATGATGACTGGCTTTCTTACATACTTATTTTCACTATATTCATGTAAATAATCACATGCCAGAAGATAACTGGTTTTCAAAAGCAAGACAAAATTTTAAATTCTTTTCCCTATTAAGCAGAAAGGAAATCTCTCACACACATTTACATGAGAACAAAATTTAAGCTTTCAATTTACATTTTAAAGACAGGGCTTCAGCAAATATTTGTTCAGTCCCAACCAAAATATTTGAGATATGCAGATGTTAAGAATATGAAGTATGTCTTGTTTATGTACAAGACTTTCCAATGATAAGGAGAAATACTCACCATATTTCTGCTAGTTATGTCTCCTAAGTAAACTACAGCATTCATCTGAGGAGCCCAGGTTTGAATCTCTCTTTGCCAAGACGTCAAGGTAGAAAGTGGTACAACCAACAAGAAAGGCCCATACAACTGATGCTCGTGAAACAGATAGTTTAGAAAAGAAATTGTTTGTATTGTTTTACCCAGACCCATTTCATCTGCGAGAATACAGCTATTCCCTCTAAAAAAAAAAGAAACAAAGCTATTTAGGAGAGGTGTGGAGATGGGGAAGGTTTGGATAAAAAGAAATTATTATCTTTTGAGCATAAAACCCACTCATAAAAGTTTTCAAAATTTTGCTACTATACATTTTGAAGAAATTTATTTACATTGTTTTTCCATTAAAAGGATCTCCAATCCCTCCTACCCCCTTAAATTAACAAAAAGGTTGCAAGTAGTCCTCTTGAGTCTAATTTTAAAAGTTTAACACTAATGTTGACATGCCAAAACCGCTTGTTCGGGTTTTCTCATTTTACTGTTTTAGGTTTGTTGGTTGTTTTAAAAATATGACTTACTCCATTGAAACTAAAAGCAAAGTAATGACACAGCTGGTTTTTGTTGAGAATGGCCATAGAATAGTAATTTTGGAACTACTTAGAGCAAAACCAGTCCCTTGAGACCTCTACTTTGAACCTATAGTATCAAAGTCTCCAACTTAAAAAAAAACCCCACCTAACAGAAAAAAACATTTCAACACTTCACAAATGCTTGCAATTTACAAACAAACACATTTGAGACTACTTACTTGCACCACGAGTGAGCAAGCCAATTCAACCCATTTAACTGATAATCTCTTAACTCTAAACTTTCATGTCCTCCAATGTAAGATGGTTGCTTCTTTAGTGCAACAAACCGTGGCCTTTGTTTTAGAACCTGTGAAAAGCAAATTGATCATCAGTCAATGATAGAACTGTAGCTGATTGAAACTGATTACCAAAAGATCTTCCTATAGAAAAAGTAACAGGAGGTATTTACTAGGTCATCAACTCTGGTTTTTATTCATCAATGTAAGCAAGGCCATATAAAAACACCAAGTAATTTGCAAGTTGAAACTAGTTTGATTGCTAATCTAAATGTCACAACATGAGTGACATTAACTCACTCAAAGTCTTCTTTTAAAATAAACTACAATACTAAACAAACCCATTTCTGAAGGCTCACAAAAATGCAGGGGACTGACACCTACAAAACCTACTCTCAGTAGTGCTATTGTCCATACATTCTACTATATATCATTGGTGCTCTGAAAAAACTTCCAGAAATTCACAATATGTATTTGATATGTGGATTAAAAAAAAATCACATTTTTACTATTGCAACTGATGTGGTGGCTCGAACTTAGCCAGCAGCCAAGCTGCCACTGAACCGCTTACTCACTTCCCACCCTAGAGGTACAAGAGAGAGAAATGAAAAGGCGAAAGTGAGAAAAAAATTGTGGATCAAAATAAGGTGTCTACTAGGTGAAGGAAAAACACTCATCCAATCAAAACAAAAAACCACATAGAAAAAAACCCCCACTAGTAACAGAATGTGAGTCACACATTAATTCACCAGCAGACTGATGACCAGCAAATCTCCAGGCAACAGGCAGCCTCTTCTCAGCCCACTCAATTTATTGTTAAGACATTAAATGGCACCAAGCACCTCTTTGGTCAGCTGGGGTTCAGCTGTTACTGGGGTGTTCACTCCCAGCCTACTCATGCTGGGGATGATACAAGAGGACAGAGAGAAGGCCTTGACACTGTGCAAGTGCTGTTCAACAACAGCCAATATGTGTTACCAAAACCATTTCAGTCATAAATCTAAACCACAGACTGCAGAGGTTGCTATGAAGAAAATTAACCCTATCCCAGTCAGACTCAGTACAACAGATTATAAATCCACTGCAAATTACATACTCACCTTGCAATCTTTAAAGGGAGTGGTCTTGGATTGATTTCTGCTGAAGTACTCATCAATGCGTGCCTGAAACTTTTTGGCAATAAGAGCTCCATCTTCCCAGCTACATTCAGAGTAAGGCAGACCCTGCCACTTACAATAGTAGTCTGGATACCCAGCAGCTGATTTCTGATTTGAATGAGCTGCAAAAATGCACCACAGATCTGATCAGCATTTTACTTCTGTACTGTAGGAAAACATTCATTTCAGGTAATAATACAACAGAAGCTAGACCCATACAGACAGCTTGACAGCTCTTCTCTTTACCTGAAGTTTTGTTTTGGATTAAGAAGTTTGTGATAACAATACTTTACATTTATTAACTACAAATATAAGAGCATTGAGAACATACAGAATTCCCGACATTGATTTCTGTCCACAAGTTTTGTTAAGTTTGTAACATACCAATTATTCTTTCCACTATTTGATATTGTTTATGTAGATCATCTGTAAGCTCCTGTTGGCAGTTGTAATATTCCACATCTTCTGGAGAAGCATTTTTCAGCCTGGAGTGGGAATTAATTTACAGCACTTATTACACCATATACTTCTATAACTAAGAAAATTCAGCAACTCTGTAGCTTTGAATGTAATCATCCCACAAATCTTGCCTGGAAAGTGTTTTAGAAGGAACAACTTAAAAATCCCTACTACAAAATGGTTGCGTCTGGCCTTAGTGCCTCACCATTAATGACTGAAAATACTTATTGCTGAAAATAAGTATTCTCCATTAGTTGCTTGACTAGTACAACTGGTAGCTGTAGTAGCTGTGTCTCTGGATAAGCAGTGCACTTTGCAGGTTATTTTCATGGAATATAGTCAGAGTGGCTCACTCTGCAAGAATCCATCTTTTGATTAGTTGCTAAAAATCCCACCAGCATTCACTGATTATATTAAACATACTACTAAAACTGGACACCAAAGAGGTGACTTGAAAATGTGTACATTTCTTCATGTTTTTATTCTCAGGCTTCAACCTCAGGTTTCAGCAAAGAAAACTGAATTCTTCAAAGTAAAATGCTAATGCACCAAGAAGACATTGATCCTTGCAGCAATTCCTGAAGAACTCATATCAATGTATAATAGAAAAACTACTAAAAGCTGTAGCTCCTTATTCATTTTTAGACACCCTCCATCTTGTTTAAACTACATTTATGCCACAGACATAGATACACACACTGGATTCAGAGGATTATGTAATAGGAATGTGCTAAAGGGGCTTTGGCTTTCAAAGTTTTTGTCTTCCCATTGCACAGACACTCAAAGTTATGTCCTCAAAACCAGGTAACAGGTCTCAGAAACACAATGGAACACCTACAGGTTTCAAAATCAGTATCATAAAAATAAAAATATTCACCATCGTTTTGTTTCCTGATCCTTTTTCTTATAATTGTCCAGTTTCTTCATTCCTTTAACATTTTGTTGCTTCAGTGTTTCCTCAGTTTCCCAAGTGTTATGGATGTGTGACCAACCTTTCCATTTAATAAGATACTGTATCTCTCCTGGCTCCTTTGATTTTTCAAATCCAGCATTTGGGTCACCATCTGCCTCAACTGCATAGATTGTGGTTGCAGCACCTGTGGCTGAGAAAGAAACCACATCATATGCCTTGAGTAAGTGTGCATTGTCATAAGCTAACCAGTTAGAAATGTAGCAGAGTAAATAACTGGTAATAATTTTAGATGAGCATATACTTGACTAATGCCTACTGAACTCATGTCATTACTATTATTTGAAAAATTATGATGTAGATATGTTAACACTTGCACAAGTAGTCAACAGAATCAAAAAAGCAACCAAAACTTACACCTAATCTGCAATATCTTATCTTTCCTCATGAGAATTTTATTAGTATTGCTAGTTTTTAAAGCAGTCACTAGGGAATGCTCCACACTAACAGAGCTTGTGATCATCTGTTACACTATTCTCATCTCTGAGATAAAAAAGACATCTGATGTTATGTCTGATCAGCCTCAACACATGAAAATCCTACTAAGAGAGACACTATAAATCTCATTCTTCCTAAACAAGTTTGTTGCTTGTCCTGTCTTTGTTATCTTACCAGGTAAAAATTTTTAAGTACAGATTAAGTACAGACTGTACTGTAGCTGCAGCACACTAGCAGCAGGAAACAGGCTCATTTTGGTGAGGACTGCTTACAAAATCATAGAATATTCTGAGCTGGGAGGGACCCACAAAGATCATGGAGTCCAACCCTTAAGCCTGTATGGGGATCAAACCCATAACCCTGGCATTATTAGCACCTGGTTCTAACCAAGTGAGCTAATCTCAGTGGTGTTGATAAGGAAATTAGCCCAGCAAGCAGCTGGAGCAGACAATGTCACAGAGAGGCAATGACAAAAGGTATCACAAGCAGCAACATCATCTGGGCAGGAAGAATGAAAGAAGCTTAGTTCCTTTGATCACAGCAGTAACACTATACAATGGAGCAGGATATGGGATTGCATGGGATAGCATGGGAGAGGGAATTTGAGAGAAAGAGGAGTACAAGTTCTGAGAGGGGTCAATAACTTCAGACACCAGGTGTAACTAATGGAGGAAGGTAGCCCTGAAGTGCAAGGGGCTCAGCATTTGGGGGGGGGGGGGGGTGGTCGTATTTCTTTTTATAATCAAAAGCCCTAGTATGCGCAAACCAGTTACTTGGGACAAGAAGTAGGCTGAGGTACTCAACAACTGTTTTGCCTCAGCCTTCACCAGCAAGTGACCCAGCCACACCAGAGGGGGCAAAGGCAGGGAGGGAATGGGAGAAGAAAGTATAGGAAAAGATCAGGTCTGAGACCAATTAAGGAAACTGAAGGTGCAGAAGTCCAAGGGACCTGATGAGATACATCTAGAGGTCCTGAGGAAACTGGTGGAGGAAAAAGCTACGTCATTACCATAATTTCTGAGGTCATGGCAGTCCAGGAAGTTCACACTAATTGTAAAAGGAGAAACATAAACCTCATTTTTGAAAAAGGGAAAAAATTAAGACCCCAGGCTCTGAGGCCCCCAACGTAAGACAGATGTGGGCTTCCTGGAATACATCCAGAGGAGGCCACCAAGGTGGTAAGTGGGCTGGAACACCTATGCTATGCAAACAGTCTGGGAGTTGGGGCTGTTATGCCAGGAGAAGAGAAGGCTCTGGGGAGACCTTACAGCACCTTCTAGTACCTAAAGGAGGCTATAAGAAGGCTGGAGAGGGACTTCAGACAAGGGCATGTAGTAGTAGGACAAGGGGTAATGTCTTTAAACTGAAGGAGAGTAGGTTTACATTAGGTATTAGGAATAAATTTTTGCTATGAGGGGGGTGAGGCACTGTAACTGGTTGCCCAGTTACACCCAGAGAAGCTGTTGATTAGCCATTCCTGGAAATGTTCAAGACCAGGTTGGATGAGTCTTTGACCAAAGTGTAGTGGACCTACCAATGTCAGGGGAGTTGGAATTAGCTGATCTTTAAGGTCCCTTCCAATCAAAACTATTCTATGAGTCTATGATTTTAACTTGCAGACTTAAATACAAAGCAGAACTTCTAGGTACCATTGAAATTTTTGTAGCCATTCCATACCTTGTTCTGTATTTGTACTGCAGTAACTGAAATAATTATTTCAGAGGTTCAGGCTTGCCAACACAGTCTTTCAATGTACAGACTACTAGTCAGCTCTCCCATCTAGTCTACTTTCTCATTGTACATAATTTGTACTGATCAAGTATCACTGAACTGTACAAACAGTGTCATAACAATATGGTGTGCATTTATACAATACAGAGCTATCTTTCACCTGATTTTTATTTTCTACTTAGGTATGTAATTTTTATGTACTTTTTTCTTCAATATTTAAATGGGAATAGGAGCATTCTTATGAATATGAAAACTGAAACGGTATGACTTCTTTGTAACTTTAAAATTATTGCTCTTTAACTTATAGCTCAGATGTAATTGAGATGTGTTGAAGTTGCACCATGATCTTAACAAGGATCTTAAAAATTGTTTAAAAAAATACCTCCTTTACGGCCAACTCGACTATCCATAAATTTCTCTATAGTTTCAAATTCATCTTCTTCAGGTTGTGGAACATCTTCTCCACAAACTTCTAGCAAATCATCAGAATCCGTCTTGGTTTCTTCAGCTTCTTTGTAACTAATGTTGACTGTTGCCTGACGACGAGATCCCCTCTTATCATAATCATCATCATCATCCTCCTCCTCATCATCCTCTGATGAATCAAGTTGCCTCTTTTTTGGTCCTGCACTCTTTTTCCCACTTTTTGGCTTAATTCTTGAAGACAATAATATATGACACAACAATGATGTTTCAACAGCAACAACAATAAATATTCTGCATTCTTTTCTGAAGACATGTATTTAATGAATGTTCAATTACTCTGCTTTCATTTAAAGCATTCAGGAAAAGGTATTATCATATCATGCATATTTTAAAAGAAAGTACTTTTTTTTCCTCAGTGGGTATAATTGTTTTCAGTCACATATATAGTAATAGTAAATAATACTCAATTGCTTTATAGAAATACTACCAGAGCATTCAAATGCGCAACTTCTTACCTGGTTGGAGGTTTCCGGCTTTTGACCTTATTTTTTGGCTCATAGTCAGATTCACTCTCTTCACAGCTGCTTTTCTCCCTTTCGTCTTCTGATTCAGAATCTGAACCAGTTCCTGATACTGACCCTGATCCTGACATTTGCCAGTCTTCACTGTACATAATGAAAGACAAAACAGGAATTTCATGTTGTTGCAGTTTGTAGAACAGTTATTCATCCATAAGGTAATTTCAAGACTCTTCACAGCAATAAAAGTAACAATTATTTAAGCTGATGAGACAGAAGAGTGTCCTTAGTTAATACTAGGTAAGTAAAAAAATGCCCAATGGCATCGAATGGATTTGGACTGAGTTTTCTGTTCTCAAGAGGTAGATTTAAAACCTAAAATAACAACAAAAATCTGGATTTCTATATAAATTTCAGCATGAAGAAATGAGTTAACATGACATTAAGAAAACAAAGCACTTAACAAGTCTACCTGGAAAGACACCTATTAATCAGAACTTAGACATGTTCAAATCATACAGTCCTCTCATGCTGTATTCTGGAGAGTCCCATATTGTCTAATGCCTATGGTCTCTGTGGCCCATGTGAAGAATCAGCAACTTAGGCACAAGAACTAAAAAATAACAGAGGCAGATTTGAGAAATGCAGAAAAACCTGAATTGCAGCAGCTGATGAGTGCCACTGGCTCCCAAAAACTCCCACTAAACTCTCACATCAGTGTGTGGCAGCCATGGAAGCATCCCCCAAGGCTCAGGTGGAGCCTCAAGGAATGGACAATGAAGAGCTGGAGAGTCCAACTCGCCAGAAGGGTTCCCAGGAGGATTTCCCACGTGTAAGGGAATCCCCCTGGGGTGTGGACTTGAGTGGTTTGCCCCACGAGATTGGCAGGCTCTCTGGGGGTGGGTTGCTTTCTCCCTCTTGGTTTGTAGGCCTGTCACTCTCCTGTTCATCAAGGCTTAGTTCTACAAAGTTCTGTTAAATTTGGTCCCCAGTTGGCTGTCCTAACCTGTCTCCTCCCCTTCCCTCTCCCTATTGGATTATGTACCCTTGTCCCATCCTTGCTCCTCCCCTGAGCTTCCCTGTGAGTGGTTGTTTACCCTCATACAAAAGTGTGATGCAACCAGTGCTCGGGGTCTTTTGACCTCAGATGCCCTGGTGTGTGGCTGGATCCCAATAAACCTAGACCAATTATTCTGAACAGAACACCCCTCTCGTGATTTCACTCCCAGCTCACCGCTTCTGCTACATTTCTCCCGCGCAACATCCTGCAGGGCCTGTCCATAGCAGGAGCCTCAGTGGCACCGCCTGAGCGAACCCCTGAGGAACGCTTTTCAGGAACGCCACTACTGGACAGCTGTCTGCCTGACAGTCAGCGAGGAAAGATACATATTCACCAGAACTTAGACATGTTCAAATCATGAAGTCCTCTCATGCTGAGTACCATATTGTGTAATGCCTATGGTCTCTGTGGCCCACGTGAAGAATCAGCAACTTCGGCACAAGAATTGAAAAATAACAGAGGCAGATTTGAGAAATGCAGAAAAACCTGAATTGCAGCAGCTGGTGAGTGCCACTGGCTCCCAAAAGCTCCCACTAAACTCTCATGTCAGTGCTTCACAACTAGGCAGGGTTCTATGAGTAAGACACTTGTGACTGAGTAGCAGGATTCCCTTGTTTCTGCTTAACTGAGAGTTTTTACTTCATGACTGGAAAGATGATGTACAGTATCTTGATTCAAACTCTGACTTTATACAGGAAAATTCAATCTTAATAGCTTAATTAATTTCATAAAGTTATTTAATATCAAAACTATAATAACTTCAAAGCATGTCCAAGGAAAGGAAAAAAGGAAACAAAAGCAACCCCACAAAAACCCAAAAGAAAAGCCATCTGCCATTAACTAAGGGATTCTAATTTGAATTTGCTTTGAGACAATCTATTTAAGTAATTTCCCACCTCCACAAGAATTTTTAGGGGGCACTTCCAACTCAAAAGTAAACTGCAACAAAGTATTATAGAAATAAAAACACTGATGAATGTTTTCAAACCATACTGCAGATTCTTGCTGAGAAACTAGTGTGATAGATATGCTCACTTGAGAGTTTATTTTAAAAATTACAAATTTGGATATGAAAGATCATGACAAAAAGAGAACTTAAGCATTTCAAGAGTGAGGAAATCAAGTGTAAGTTACAAGTATCTGTATCTATGATAAAAAATGTGTACTATTACTTAGGAAAATATCTTACTCTTTATGTTTTTTCTTCTTGTTTTCACTGGATGAGTCATCTGCTGAATCTTCACTAGTTGAGGAGTCCTGCAGGTGAAGGAAATAAACCAAAGCCAATTCATTATTACAGAAAGAATTAAGGACTTCTAACAAGTAGATTTCAAAAAGATACATCAGTTTTCACTTTCAAATTGGAGGCATATTTTACCCTCTTCACGCCTTACAATTTAGCTGTTAGAATATTGCTATTGATTTTGTATTTGTCCATCCATGAATACACTGTGCCAATACCGCTCTGGAGAACACCACACAAAATCTTCATCTTAAAAAATCAACATTGTGCCTACACAGAAACAGTCATGGTGTTAGTTGCTCCACATTAATGAAGATGATGGCTTTGTAAAAATCCTCATGAAATCTCCTACCCCCAAGAGCTTTCTCACCTTCCATATTTGTTCACACTAAAACACCAGTTTAAGAAAATTCTGAGAATAGCATGTTCCTTCTTTCTTTACAATAGAAGAAAAACAAGAACCCACCTAAAATTACATTTTTTTATGGCCAATCTCGTTGTCTCAAACTTAGTTAAGAATAACTTTTATCCTGAAAAGTATTTTTCTGGAAGAGAGTGCTTGACAGCTATAAATCAACATTTTAATGATAGGTGATTGAAGTTTTCTGTTTAAAAGATGAGCTGCTAAATCAGACGAAAACAGAAATCCAACCAAATGAGTGTGACTATACAGGAAAGTCTTTGTAATACAGGACAAGAAGACTGCTTTACAAATGAATTCCATTTCATAGATCCAATTCGTGTTCTTAAAAGAATTTGCTCCTACTGCAAAAACTCAACATTTTTTTAGCCTATGATTTAGGTTTTGAAATATCTGGAATACAGGCCTCATTCTTAAAATACAAGAATTCTTTTGTAGTAACTATTACAAGACTTGTAAAAAGTAGTTTTCTACTTCATACGGAATTTCTGAAAACCTTAGCAGATACCTTTTGCAAAAACACATTGAAAAAAATATTTTAGCATTTTAATTTGTCTTTACAAAACTCACAAGCCAGAAATACAATGTAAGTCAGTACTGTGTGGCTTGAATATTTTATCCAGACAACACAGAATAGCTACCTAAAATTAGCACAGACTCAAGACTGCTATAATTTTGGGGCAATTCACTTGAAAACAAGTAATCAGAGATATCTTTATTTTTCTGTATAAAAATATCAGGTATGTGAATGTTAATTTTATAGGCTAACCCCAGATTTCTATGCACAGTCAGATAACATAAATTTGATCTATGTAATTTTATTGTAATGTGTAAGACAATGAGACAGGCATGAGCACATTTTTAAAAATTACATTAATCACCTCTTCTGAAGCACTATCTGATGAGGCTGCCTTTTGTTGTTGTTGCTGCTTCTTGAGCACTGCTGATCTTTGTACAGCAAGTATACTTGGACTAGACTTCCAAAACTAAACATGAATAGAGAGGCAAGAGTCAGTTAAACATACTGAAAATCTCCAGTTTACTACATATTTATTTTTCCTAAGTAGCATCATAATTTTATTAATTAAAAAATTCACTACAAAACACAGCATTAACTAACAGTATGGGACAGTTTTTTAAAGTAGTAAGACTTCTACAAATGAGAATGTTATATGCTAATCACCAGAATAATTAGTGCAACATGTCTAACCATAGTTGTGTAGGTAATTGTTACGGCAAAACTTTATAAAGTACATTTTTAAATACACACAGATAAATTCTTTCAGATTGCTTAACTGCTATGATTTTGTTTCATACAGTAATACTTAGGTACATGGGAAAAAATTTAACAGGGAATCCTTAACAGTCTTCAGTTCTTGGTGTAACTGATCTATAACAATCTTCATAAATATGGTATACCACTCCATAAACATGGGACAGTGCAGGTAATTCTGGACCACTGGATTGAAGAGATTTCTCAACACCACTTTTTCCTGCATTCAGCTGACTTACTGATACAGAAAGCTAACTGCATGTAAACTTGAAATTTTTATACAATTATTGATACAATGAAACCAAGCATTAGAGAAACAATGTAAAAACAGAATTCAGAAATAACATTATGCGTGTCTTTGTCTTCCTTAAATTCCATTAAATTAGTGCATGCTTCTGTATGATGAAATTTAGGTAGGCTTTTAACTCAAAATACTTACAAATGTGAAAATTTTAAAAGCAAAAATTTAACTGCTTACATGAGAAACTTGCCCAGTGTTTAAGGCAGCAAAGGACATGCTTTCACTAACCCAATCAAGTTAAAATCTGATTAAGAACACTTAATTACCTATTTTTATTTTTTAAATGAGCGCTGCTCTTGAAAATAATTTCAAAAGATTTTTTTGGTATTTCCCTGCCACCCCCCCCAAAAGGTTCATTTATGTAACTTGTTTACCTCAGATCCGTCAACTTTTGGTGGTTTAGATTGAATTTGTTTCTTCTCTCTCGATGTGTCAGACTCTGATTCTGACTGAGTGCCTGACTCTGAACCAGAGTCAGAGTCACTGCTGCCTGACTGGCTGCTGCTTCCGTCACTACTGCTTCCAGAGCTTGAACCAGATCCAGAAGCTGATGCTGACCCAGAATCGTCATCTGATCGGCTGCAATGACAAGTTAGTAGGATATTACACGACTGCCAAAGTAATAGGATTGAAAGAAAAAAAAAATTCACCTTAGCTTTACCTATAACTCAACTGTTAAGTTAGACCAGAAAAACAGGTAATACACAAATGGAGGCAGTCAAAATAAGTTCAGCTGAATAAAGCTAAAAATAAACAGGCAATAAGAATTCAAAGTGTAATGAGATACTCTGTGTGAAGCCAAAATAAAGATAAAGCAAAACCATTCCAATTAATACAGCAGTGTCACACAGGGGAATCAAAAGTGGTAGAAATGCTTTATACCCACACAAACTGTTGAGTTTCACCCCCTTCAAAATCCCTGCTTAGCTCCAGCAAATGACATATTAACTAACAGTTCAGTCTACTTCACAAAGACCTATCCAATATTGTTTTCAATCTTCATAAATCAGTGGTAGTCCTTAAAACAAAATGAAAAGCTACACAGACTGTGCTCTTCTGTTAAAAGAGCAGGACAAAATCTTCCCACGCAGACAACTCTGAATTTGTCAGAGGTAGTATGACTTGCACCAAAGCACTTTCCTTGGCATACACTTGAGTTGTCAAATCATTTCAACTGTATATTCATTTTACGCCAGATTTAACATAATTGGAACACACATTAATTAAAGATACTTGTTTTATGACCATTCAGAAACTTTACAGCATTTGTTTTTCTAGAACAACTTCACAGCGTAGATGAGTTTGAAACATTAGTAAAATTCCTCATTAGATTGGTACTATATTTCAAAGATATGAGAAAGAAACACCACATAGCAAAATGATTTCAGATTATGTGCACATTCACTGAAATACTTAAAAAGCAGAGTAAACATGAAGCCAGAACTGAAAATGTTAAAGCCAAAATTGTATCAAAGCCCAGCTGATCTCTGCCAGCACAATTTATGTGGCTGACAGTCAGCTGAAGGTGAGGTGGGGGAGAGGGAAGATTGATCATCTGCCCCAGAATATACTTAACTATTTTAAAACTGCAAAACAAAGCAAAAACACTCCTCTGCTTTTGCTGCCACCAACAAAACTGTGCCAGAAAAGAAGAAATTAAGCTATTCATTAACAGATCCCTGCAGAGGGCACCTCCATCAGCCATCTGCAACCAGCAACCCCGAAATTAAGAGAGGTAAAGCCAACACGGTGAAGCTTCCTTGCTCTGAAGGGCAAGATGTGGAGAAACATGTTGCTGCTGGGTTCCTTGCTGAGAGGAAAGCTGGGAAACAACAAGGCTGCTCTGAAATTTCCAACTTCTTTCATCAAAGTCTTACTTCAGGCATAGTGCTCTAACACTAACGTCACTTGCCCATAAAGCAGGTTACAGAATATGATGCTACAATATATGACTGGAGATTAAACGACACCAGAAATTAATGGCACTTCATGATTGTCTTCTTAAGAGATTTTCGTTGTAATAGAGTTTTTGTACACAAATATTGCCTTACCTTAAATACTGGGTAAATCGCACCTTTATAAAACAACCATATTTCTCAGCAAAGCAAAGTGCTGTAAGTACATGTCAGGGGGATTACAGAAAGCAGCACTAACTGTAAATGAAGATATATAGCAGAAAACTCTGCATGGAGAGACACAAGTAAATATCAGCCAAAGTTCCAGTCATAAAAAGTTATCAAAAATATGTAAATCCGACAAAACCTTGAAGGATGAGAAAGGAGTCAAGTACCTTCATGCAGGACAACGTTTGCTCAAAGAGGACAATAATAATGTGGATTACCAAATCAAAAATTTATGCAAAATACTAAGCTATATGGATGGTAATTAAGTTAGCTTTCCATACAGCAGTAAAATAGTTCACACATAATAATACACCACTAACCATAGGTTCAATTGCATACAGAGACAGAGGCAACCAAAACAAAATGCCTGTTTCATAATGTAGCATGGGGAAACGAACACTGGAGTAAGACATCCCGGTCAACTTGATAACATAAGAAACATCTAAACCAGATAAAGAAGAGAATGGTGGAGAGATAATAGAAAAGGTGAAAAAATTTTGCTTTACTAAGATAAGTAAGCAGAATTACACTGATTAGATAGAATAACAGAATCATCAAGGTTGGAAGAAACCTTCAGGATCATCCAGTCCAAACATGAACCCAGCACTATCACGGTGATTCCTAAAGCACATCACCCGGCACCAGACCAAATGCCTCTTGGACATCTCCAGGGATAAACAATTGATGGGAAATTTTAAGTTGTTTGATGTTCTTCACAGAAACTGAGTGTAAGTTCAAAACCAAAGGGACTGAAATAGGGAAAACAAAAGTCTAGTGGATAATGCTATTTGCTGTAGAGTTGGATGCAAAAAAACTAGCTAATGCCAAATCTTATTTACGGAGAGATCAGCTAACTATCATCTAAGGTCTCCGTTAAACAATACTAACACGTCAACATGTGGATATTGATGTAGATCATACAGTCTTCAAAGAAAAAACACAGGCTCCTTATCTTGCCAGGTAGCTCTCATCAAAGCTCTGAGTCTGCTAATGAATTCCCATTAGGCTTATGGGAAGGACCAACAAAGTAAGAGCTATTCTATAAACCCTGTTTCTCAAAATAAATTGGCCTGATTTGGAGAAGAGCAGCCTAATACAACTCAACTGCATCACAACTCAGAGTAACATCTGACAAAGAGTAAAAATCTTAATTCGACCACATTACTAATAAATGCAAGACTACAAAACAAACCTGCACACAGAAGTAAAAGGAATGGGGAGAGAAATTAGTGAAATTTCAAGAAGAAAAAACAAATAATAAAGTTCACCTCAATGGATTTAGAGCTGCCCTAATGATACCATGCATGAAGGACAATGTAGGGTCCCTACCAGAGATTAACATATGGTACACAGAACAGAAAAAATAGCGATATGAAATTCAAAGACTATAGCATCAATAGTATCTTACTAAGCTTTCTTGTACCACAGTGTTGAATCAGAACACGGAAAGGGGAAAAGACAAACTGAGTAGCCCCAAGTAATTTTACAACTAGGGTAAGAGCAAGACTTGCTGAAACATTTATCAAAGCTTAGTAATCTATGTCAGTTTACATACATGCATAAAACGTCTGAAATGAACTCATAACAAGCACTACAGGAGTTCAAATACACAAGGCTAATCTGTGTTGGGAAGAGCTTACTTTAACTATAATTGACTGAATTAATGCAGATGTGTAAAACTTGTGTGAACTCCAAGTCCTGCCTGTGCACCACATACTCCCAGATGTCTTCATGGAACTACAGCCCACACTAAACAAGTTAGGTAAGAATAACAAATAGGCCTTCATTTCTACTGAATAGCAAAAATCTTCCCCATTGACTTGCCACAGGACAACTAACTGACAGACTCTGAGAGCTATAAAAGTAATGTTTCTTTTGTCATGTACTTCCATACACTTGGAGGCACAAACTCTACAAAGACAGCACTGTAAGTCAGAAACCTAAATCTTGTTTGCAATGGAGGTGGAATGTCGAATAATAAATAAGCTCTGCATAAAGACAAATTGCAGATCTTTAAGACAGTATAGACAAGCAGCACTGCATGAAATATAATACCTACAAATCCCCAATGGCTGGAACAGTCTATACATCAAAGGACTTTCTTTCCTCTAGAAAAATATGAAGGATTTGAACTAAGAGCAACAGTGATGGGGCACATAAGACAAAAAAAAACACCCTATAGTAAGAACTCCAGGTTTAGGGCTCAGTTTTCAGTGTGTAAAGTATTTTCAATATTAGAGAGAAAATTAGTATTTTTCTTTCTATCTTTTAAGTCAAAGATCCAAAAGAACATGTTTATACCAAGATCAAAATACTATACACTTCTGGAAGCATACTGTCCCTTTGCTTTTCCTGTACTTAAAAAATATAAATATTTGTCTAGCACTTCCAATGATAATATTTTGTATAACACAGCAGTTTAAAGAAAACATTTTTGGATAAATACAACAACAACAAAAACCTCTATTGTCTAACAGGACTAGCTATTTATTCAAACAGAAATTGAATAGAATTTTTCAGCCTAAGAATTAGTTCTTAATCAGCTCTAAAGCTCTGTATCTACAAGACTGACAGAAAGAACAGACTTGATTATCAACTGGTTTTTTTGGTTTCTTCACATATCTCACGCTAAGTAGTTTTAGACCAATATCAGATCCAACTAACAATCCACTTCGGATATAAAGGAACACCTTATTTGTTTTATACAAAATATGTGTAAGAAAGCAGCAGCAATGAAATAAAAACATAGACCAATGTAGCTTTTTCTAAAAATTAAGAAATCCACCAAAATATGCAAAGATTTACTTAGGACAAAGGGAGAAGAGTTACGTAAAGAGGAGAAAAAAGAACTATATTTCCTCTCACAACAAATGGAAAAAGTGAAACGTATCTGTGGCATTTTCTAGCCATGTCTCTTAAGCAGAGTCCATAATGAAAAAATGGGGTGCTGAATGAAGTCTTACTAAAAAGCCAATGTAGCAGTAGTTTTCCATTTCAACTTCTATTCAACATAGATACTAGCAGTTTACTGTATCATATCAATTTAACACACAGAGACCAACAATTTATAGCACTTTGCCTCTGTAGATGTAATGTCACTGGGACGTACTTGTACTTTTTATTTTTATTTTTGTTTCACAAGTAGAGCTAACCTAAACAAAACTTCATAATGAGTCATTGCTTCGCATTATCACATGAGCCAGAGTGACTTTGCCTCAGGACTTAACTGAGAAACTATCTCTTACAGGTAGCCTTCCTAGTGATAAAGACAATCCCTACTTTAAACTGATGTGAGGAATACCAGGATTTACCTAAAGGCTCTATCATGCTCTAAGGAGCCAGCCTTTTAGCTGTACGATTTGACCTAAGGTGTTCTTTGAAAGAGAAACAGCTTCCCCCTCTCCCAGCCTTACCACACTTCTCTGACGAGACAAAACTGGCACATGATGGTGGTTTTTAAAGAGGAGCATACACAACCAGGAGGTGTGCAAGACAACTAGTGAGGGTATGTAAAACATATATTGGAATTGCTATTTAGATTTATTTTTATCTAAAACAAGCAAAATGAAAAAACCCCACCCAAATGCAAAGCCACAACAAAGTAACAACCCAGGAAATAAAAAAAACCAACCCCAAAACCAAACAAAAACAAAACCAAAACAAAACAAAGTAAACCGCCAACCATGAAAACCCCAAACCACAAATTCAACTCTACAAAACATTCAAGAATTTAATACATGGTTTGACACTTGTAAGCTCACTCAGTCCATATGTCTGATGGGCCTGTGTCACATAAAGCACTTGAGGCGCCCTGGGGGAAGTATGTGCTCCACAACCCAGATGGGTGACTGTGGTGCGGATCACTCCATTCCTTCTGTGTGCAGTGAGACAGACTGCAGTTTGTCTCTGCCTGATTAGGTGGATTCATGGAGAGTATTACTTAGTTTTAACCAAACTAACCCTTACAGAATGGAGAAGTAGTTAAAAGAGTCCTGTAAGGAAACAATGGACTGAAGATAACTGTGAATGCATGTGAAAAGAAAATGGTAGCTGAAACTTCTACTACAGTACAAGCTCTTCATAAGCCACACTTCTAGATAACAGACCATGACAACTTAATGACATCTGACAAGAAGTTAGATTAAAGAAAATTTCAGTTATCAAGACTATTCAAAATATTACTTACCAGTGTTACCAATTACTCTTACCCTAAATGTGTATTGTATCTTGACATATTAGGCAGTGATAGCATGAAACCATCACAATTAGCAAGACATCTGAAAACTAACCATCCAGAGCACAAAGACAAACTTTCATTTTTTCCAGCAATGTTTCAAGTAATGCAATAGTCAATCTTGCACTTTAAAAAATGTCCCTTAATTTAATGACAAATGTTTAGCAGCCTGCTCTGAGGTTATCTTACCTAAGATCAAGGATAAAAAACCTGCATGCCATCAAAGAACTGAGATTTTGCCGCTTAAAAATAGCTAAAATAATGCATGGAAAACTACAGTGACACACTGAAGCAGATTTCTTTGTCAGCAAACACTGTTGAAAGACATATAGAAAATATCGCTGAAGATTTGAAGAAACAAGTATTAAAACAAATCATCCATTTCAGGATGCTCTATGGTTGGATGAAAGTACAGATGCTTCTAAGATGTCCCAAATTCAGGACTTTCAATAATGAGATACACAAAAAAATTACTTTTCCTAAGTCACTAAAGGAAAAGCATTAAAGAAGTTATTTTATCCACAGTAAACTATTTCTTTATTGAAAAAAAAAAGTTTTATGAAAAAAACTATGCAAATGTAACTACGAATGTTACAATTGACTGGAATAAAAATCAGAGTCTAGTAGGGGCAGTAAGAGATTGTAATACAAAATAAATTCATCCACTCTGTCAACAATAGGCAAGCTATTGCAGCAAAGAATCTGGAGTCATGAGAATGCAGGAAGTCACTGATGTTCTCAATTTTCTGAAAACAAGTCCATTAAATAGTAAAATATTTACAATACTTTGTAACAAGATATGAAATTAATGTAAAAAATATTTATACCATAAGAGGTTGAACTGCTAAGAAGCATTGTGGACCACAAATATTGGTTTTGTGTGACTTCTGAGGGTGTTGTTTGTTTGTTTTAAAAAGAAGACTAGTGCTTCAAAGATACCGACCATTTCTGTGGAAACAATTTGTTACCAACAGTATGCTACCTAGCAGATATTTTTGAAAAAAATAAACAGACTTTATGTATCCCTTCCAAGTGAAGGTGACATTTTAAAAATGAAAAAGCAGCTGCTTTTCAACAGAGACAGCATTTTGAAAACAGTTGTATCAAAAGGTTTCCATCATTATGTGATCTTATTACTAAAACCAATGCATGTCACCTAAAAAAGCTATTGTATCTATACACATTAAAAGCTGGGAGATAAAAATTTCTAGCCTTTTAAAAAATCTTTCAAAAAGTTTCAATGGGTTTTGAACCTATTTGCTAAAAACACGAGAACTGCAATATCTCCAGATTAATATGCAAGAAACGACTGACAGGGTAGTTGGAAATTTAGTAGACAAAATGTAAGGAAAACCTTTGCATAATTAGCTGACGGGACTGAAAAAATAGTACTATGACTTAGTAAGTGCAGTAAACAATGCACTTCTTCCATCTGAAGCCATATATCTTTGCTAGGTATCTTCTTCAGATGTGCTAGTCATTAAAAAAAAGGTACCAAAATAAACTTAACAAAGAACTATACCTTCAAATCACTGTGCCACAAAATGTTAAACCAAGATTTCAATAAAAAAGAATATTCTTAATATTTTTACTATGTGCTAAAAAGGTCCTTTTACCAATAAAAACCTAACATTTTCAAATACTAAATCTTTATCTCATACTTTAAAATTTTCTATTTCTTGTACATGTTTTGTAAGGTAGGTTTTAGTACAAGTATTATTACATGCATATACTTCATAAATGAACTATATATACATTGAGATGCATGCTTAAATATTGACAGGAGTGGGCAAGCAACAATTTGGAGATCACTGCAAAGGGATTAAAAAAAAGTAAAGGAGAGATGTCTTCCTTTCTCCTTAACCCAGACATGTTAAGCAAGCCGTGGTTATTTAAAACGAACATAAATCTGTAATCCCTTTTGCAGAATTAACTATGACCCTCTTCCACGTGAGCAGCAACTCAGATCAAGTCCTAATATGCTAAATGCTAAACTTAAGAGTAAAAACTGAATTACTTAAGGAAAGGTACACACATTTACATACAGGCATTTAAGGAGAGCATTTGCAACTGTCATCTCCTCATGGTAAAAGGAAAATGCAGAAACAAGAAACACAGAACTTTAAAATTTCTCTTTAACAGCTCCTACCTTTGCTGAGTTACAGAAATATTTACACACTTCAAACAATGCTGGGAACAGCATGCACTGCCACACATTGAAAACACATTCAGTCCTCACCAGTACATTCACCTATTGATGAGAGTATATAACAATAACTTTTTCTGACATTGATGTCGTGGCCTCTCCAATGTCCCCTATGGTGTCACACCATCCACAGAGAGAACAGACAGAGCTTTTCAAAACAGCCTCTGTTCTCATAAACATTCTTAAGTATCTATGAAGATGTGCAAAAAACAAGCAGGAATGAACAGGGAGTATTTCTTGAGATTGCTGTCTTGAAACTGAACCATAAACCAGTGGAAATCAACATATAATCTAGGAAAAAAAACATAAACAGATTTCAAATGAAAAGGGTGTCTTTGGTATTTCTCAATTTTTGCACATCTATTACATGGTGTAATACCTTCTCTCCTCTTCTCTGGCTCTGCAGATGTGACTAATAAAACAGGCAACAGCATAGAGAACTCCTAGCACACTGCAGTGTCTACCAGCATCATTGCAAATTTAGAACCTGTTGACAAGTTTTTCAAATGCAATTGATTGAGTTTTTGAAGGTCATAGGAAAATTCATACAGAAGTTTCAGACAGATTTTTAGTAGCTCAGCTGATATTTTCTTCATCTGCTGAAATGGGACACCCCAACAGCCCAACAAGGCAAAAATAATTATAATCAGCTGGAGAGAGCTCTAAAAGCTTTTCAGAGCATGAAGACAAGTAATCTTATTTTAACAAGTAATCTCTGATTTTAACAACTTGTATTAGGAGAATTCCAGAAACAGTTTGTTTAATCTTCCTTGAAGTGGAAAAGGAAAGGAAATGTGAAGTAAGAATAAAATGTGTATTTCTTGTAAATACTCAATGGAGGCTACCACTGCAAACCAAATGATGTGAGAGTATTTCATACTGTGCTAAAATCTGACTTTTAAAATCATTGCTACAATAAGGACAAAAAACCTGTCTGATAGAAAGGCAGCTTATTTGCATTAAAGAAACAGAACTTAAGTTCTGCTATTAAGGTATTAAAATTAAAACACAGGGAGATAATAGCAGTGAGGTACTCATAACACCTTGTTGCTTTCCTTTCTGTGTTTGCCTATGGGATTCTTTAACTTCACCTGCATTTTTTGAGGCACAGTCTACAAGCAATTTATTTTCTAGGCAAAGAACTTTAAGTATCAGCTGATATAGGTTAACTAGAGTCCCTAATTTGACCAACTCTTCTTGCAACAAGTAATGCCCATTAATGCAAAGTAGCACCACTGACTTTCACAAAATTAATCACCTGAATTGACATTACTAATTACTGAGATTCTGGTATCATATCTCTAGGGGGAGGATGCGAGGAACATTACAAACTTCCTCCAACACTGACTGGAATACTGCCACAATTAGCTGTCTGCTGCTGTCTAATGCTATCACACAAATACTGTCTCACGAACAGGGCTTCTGGTCACCTCTCTTAAGAGTTCCTCTTACAGAAAAAGATGCTAAATGTGTTATTTCTTGACAATTCCTCTTCCTATCCAAGCCTGGGTCTTTGCTTAAGTTGCTCCCTTGAAAACAGTTCAGCAAAGCACAGAAGTGGATACATTACCCCCACTCCTGTAGATACTTAAGGTGGAATAGTCAGATGGCCTAGATTCAACTTAACCAGATGTTTCATTTGCTTGTGCAACTGTATTTACCTTTTTCTTACTAAAAAAAAAACAAACAAACAAACAAACAAACAAACAAAAAAACCTGATTAAAACTGCCAACTAAAAAAAAAACTCCACTATTTTTAGAAAGTTAGTAGAAATTAGGACCTAACTCTCTCTTTTCCTCAGCCTTTCCAAATTTAGTCAAGATGATCTCTCTACAGGACAGTGAAGAGCTGGAACCTACTTTTTTCATTCAAGTCTCCTGGCAGAATAGTCACTTTACCTAACATAATCAGAGAAACTATCAGCATAACAGACTTCATTCTCAGTTAACTGAGAATGTTTGTCATGAATCTGTGTTTGTCAAATTCACCCTACTTTGCCAAGTCTACCCCTTCCTTGTTCTGGTCTTGTACTGTTGACCTCTTCTAACCAATTTTACTTTTTTGTCCAATTTGCCTTTTTTCTTACTTTCTTTATAGATGACTGGGATTCCAAGAAGCCGAATGGCTACAGAAATTATAAACTCTATCAAGACTAGAATAGGAGGTGCAGATGCAGACAGGGCAAAGCAAATTAAGCTACATAATAGAGGTACTAATATAATAGATACAGTAATACAGTGTTTGATAAGATTAACCATTGAAGACCATTTATGCTTTTAGGCACTTAACTCCTTTAATCAAAATGAAATTTAAGTCCCTCTTCTGTGTCACATAAGCCTTCTTCCCTCCTCCACCTCCAAGCAAATTACATATATTACTTATTTTTAAAAAAGTAATATGCAAACGATGCTATGTGTTTAAAGGTGCTCCTAAATAAGAAACCTTACATTGCATTCACTTTGCTCAACTGAAACAGAAAAAACACTCAAAAACCCAACCACCTTCTCCAAACTAAACTAAGACAGTAGTATAAAAGACTGTACAGAACAGTGGACCATCAAATAGAAACATGATGGATAAAGCACTACTGATGATCTCCTTGGTACTGCTGAAGTGAGACTATTTCTTTACTGTGCAAACAAACCCCAGTAACGATGAAAAATTTAGCAGTCATCAGTAACTTTCAGTGGCAGACCAAGAGCATATACCAAAGATGAAGAGCAGGTCTCAGGATGGAAGTTCTACATGAAAAATTAGTTTTGTATATGCTGACAAACTGAGGTGAAAAGTCTAGAAAGAGTACTTTCCAGGATATGCACTTCAAAAACCTCTTACCTCTAGCCCTTGACAGTTACATCTGTATAGCAGGACAAGTAAAATCTGATTTGCTATGGAAATTAGACACGCTGAAGGAATTTGTCTGGGTTTTTTTATGAACACTGAGTACTCCCTACATGTCCACAAATCTACACCTGAATGCAGTATTTATTTGCAAACTCTTTGAAAGAAAAGCAACAGAGGCTAGAGAAGCAGGTAACAGGTTAAAACAAATGTAATTTTTTTTCAAACTACTCCCAAAAAATTCCTATGCAATGAAATTGACGAATGCTTTGGGGAAATGACAGGCTTAAAGCAAGTATCCTGCCACAGAGCCATTAGTTCTTTTCAAGTCTTAAGTTTAGCATCACTAGCCTATTCTTTAAAACAAGGTGCCCCTAAGAGGATCATACAATGAGGAACTAGGCACTAGGAATACAAACCCTAAAACACACTGCAAAAGAACTGACAGAAAATTTAGACTCCTGTGTAGGATAATAACGGATCCAAGAACTGCTGATTTAACATCACTGATTTCTAGTGCATTAATTAGGTGGCATTACCTTACTGATCTTCTGTTTCAAGGCTAGGAAGACAGAAAGTAACAATCTAAGCAAACTTAAGTTCAACACACTAAAAGAGATTACTATCTGCAGAAGACAATGGACTGTCTCCTTTGCTGCTTGGTTGCAGGAGTTTTTTTTTAACAAGCTGAAGGAAGGTAAGCATTGGAATATGAAGAGCCCATTCAAAATGTGCAGAAGTAACATACTAAATGCCGAACTTGCAAAATAGCAATTAAGTTTCTATAGGCAAATGCTATGTAAATAGTAAGCTTTTTTAGTTTTATTTCTTCAAGAAATTTTAACTGTTCAACTTAATTATAACACATAAAGTAAATTCATCTTATTCATCACTGTGAGTAAAGAACAGAGGGCACAAAGAGTATAATGTTCAATCTGCCAAATGTTATTTCCTTTCCTCAGTTATTACAGAGTATGAACTCAATTGAGTTTTCCTGGTATGGGCTAACACATTTTGTTTCCTGTCCTGCAGACTAAATATCTGCTGCTACTACTGTAAACAAAGCAATATTATCAAAATGAAACCGATCACCTACCAACTTTCATGACCCTAAGAACCACATTGCAAGTCTTTATTTGAAAGACGCAAGTCACACATCTTAAGATCACAAAAAAGTTCCAGGAACCCTTCACAGGCAGGAGGTATCAGTGATTACCCAGGGGTCTACTACTTCATTGTGTAATGTGAGCAACCTTCAACACACAGCTGGATCCAGCAGCAACACAATGATGTCTTTACCAGAAGCTCCTTAGAGACCACCAGCAAAAAAGTATTAAATGGAATTTAATTAAAAAACAAAACAAAAACAAACAAACAAAAAAGGACAAAAACAAAACAAAACAAAAAAACAAACCACAGAACAGTTGAAGCCAGCTGAGGGGCCACATCTGGAGATAGGCCTGATGTATACACTGCCAGTATCACAAAACTTCACTCTGTCTTGAGGAACATGAAACTCTAGCATCAGCTAAAATCTTGAAACTCTCAGAATAGTGGAATTTAATCTAAAATATGTGGTACAGGTATGTGGCATCCAGCAGGGTTAGACAAAAACTGGGGATAAACTCAGCAGGAGTTCCAAAACCAAACTTAAGATGACACGCAGATCGAGAGCCACACCATGAAATTATAATTTTTTGTTTTAGTTGAACAGGTTTCTAGGAAAATAATACTTGGGTTTAGATACATGTTCTATCTGAACTCTTCCAAAAAGAAGTGAAAAGATGCTTCTAACTTGGATTTGGACACCTTGTCATGCTTTAGTATGCTTAATTCTGTAAGAGATTATTCCGGATAAAATAACAATTTGTTAATTAAAGAGAAAAACACTGCAAAGAGCTTGCTTTACCCACTAGCTGTTTACAGTACATGCTACCAACAGTTTTCTTTATCATTCAGGTACTTTTGTTGATCAGAGAATTTCTGTGCATTAAGTATGTATCTAAATATATATATATATATTTATGTACATGCTCTCTTTTGCTGTATATACATATTTTTACTAATATTGTCTATTAAGCTCCTACTAAAAAGAAGCCAGTGCATGCGGGTAATTCTGCAAATACGCTTGGTCAATTTCTATTTTAACTCTCACTTAGATTTCAGGAAAGCAAAAACCTAAAGTTGTGGCTTTCAATGAACCTCTTTTACTTTCTATGGAAGGTATGCATTTATATAGTAAATTGAAACCTGTTGACCAAGTCTCTACTTAATTATGTGGTCCACAGACTACGCAACCCACAAAACAAATTAAACCCACTGATATTACTATCTTCTCTTAATGTCAACTTTCAAGTCTGTAAAGACTTGTAACAGTTTTTGGTGTAAGCAGCTGCTTCCTGCTTACTGCAAAAATGGCCAGCTGCCTTCTACTCATGCTACATTGAGCACATGCCTTTTTACCTAGGAAAGGAACATTTGTTCAAGTCCTTTATACCTTGCTCTGCAGAAACACTTAAGAGCAAAGAGATAGGAAATCAGATTGTTATTCAAATACTGCCAACATTTTATTGCTGCAGTCCCTGTTCTACCTGGCACTTGTCTCGCAGTTCAGGTATAACTGCCCTTCCTTGCTGATTACTATGCAACTTGAATGTACGTATTCATGTTGAAGTTTGCACGCTGAATTGTTCAGAATGCTGTCAAGAACGCTATACAAAGATGCACCGCTTGAGTAAGCTTCTCAGCATACTGCTAGACACTGTAGACACTGCTTTGTGACTACACTCCCTATCCACATGAACAGTATCTGTGATATTTTGCCTTGAACTACTTAAAAACATTATAGAATAGTTATTTGAAGTAAACAAGAAGCTGGAAAGTAGACTCCACTGTGATTACTGGACAGAATTTGGAACACCAATCAACAAGACTAGCTAATGATGCTCTTTGCTTTTCTAGTACTGATTTAGAGCTTCAGAGGTTGCTGAAATAGGCAAGGAAAGTCCAAATGGTGTAGCCATGCACTTTTCCACCTGTAGCAAAACAACTTCAGGACCAACACTTGCAACCAGGAAAAGTTTTCTAGTGATCTAGCAGACAGATGAGTAGATGTAATGCTGGAAAGGTATGAAGAAGTGTGGCAAACTCCTCATTTCAGAAAAAAAATCACCTTCACAGCTAGACACAGTGAATAAAGGACAGCTACAATCCCTAAACACAGTGCATCAAGTCAAAGATCTATGATCAGTCACTTCTCCAGTCCTCCTACTGATGAGAATTCTACAAACTTTCCACAGCTTTTTCAAGTCACGGTGTTTCCATAAAACACCATATGCTGGTATATTTCTGTAAATCCAGCCATGATCCACTGTTTAACTTTCTGAAGTAATGATGGTGACTCCCCTATAACAGGCTGTATTTATTGTAACTCCAGAATGTCAGCAATGGAAGCTGACACCAGACATCAAAAGGCAAGTGAACAGCTTTACTGCAATTGTATCGAATTTGCAAACTGACACAAATTTTCAAAGACTTCTCCTAGTTAACACCAACGCTGCTGCTAGATTATCACTGTATTCTTCATCTTTAATTTTTCCTACTAATTTTTGAATTTGATCTTCTTTGCAATTTATTCCCAGCAGCAGTTCTCAATTGCTTTCTTCACTTATTTAATTTCCACCCCTAGCATTCTGAACAGAATGGGATCACTATAAGCTTAGTAAACATATTCTATTGCTGATTTCTACCTCCATTCTCTAAAATTCAGTTTTCCAGATTTGAAGGATAATTACAGCAACAATTCCCAAGTTACAGTTAACTATCTGTCTACAGCTGCAGCTTGCTAAGGTACCTCACGTCGGAGTGAAAATCATCTAGAGTACTGGAAACCTACAAACTAAAGAAAAAACCACACAGCTGTAACCCAAGGATAAGCCATATAAAACTATTCTGTATTATTTTAATAATGGAATTAGGTTAGACAGAAGAGGGTTCCATCATTTAAAATGGCAAGTTTTCTGGCTTCAATTACAAGAGCAGCCTTCTGATAATGAACATGAAAACAAACTTTCCAAGGCCTGCCTGCAAATTAGACTATGGGGTTATCAAGTGACACAAGCCTAGGAAAAACAGTTGTTCAGATTTTAAAATTTTTGGAAGCTGTATGATGTACTCAGCAAGACATTTAAGATGAAGAATAAAGTCTCACTTTCCAGGCAAATACAAAGTTTTGAGTCCTGTGCATCCTCCTGATACTTATTTTTCATTAAATTCATGGGAACTTTATGACATTTATTGTTTTAGTCTTATGAACTGCTACAGCTTTTAAATAACTTAGATATACAGATATTTATGGGTCCATAAATCACAGTTCAATCACAGTTCAATACAAAATAGCCTCTCCATAGACCTTTAGCAAGGTGGCTTCTTTCAAGTAGTAAGAAAATCCACACACAAACTTGTTCCAAGTAAGTTAATATTTGTTGGAAGGTTTTGTTTTGGCTTTTTTATTAAGCAACAAGGAATATTTTTACCCCAGAAGAGACTTCAAACTTGTTTGTTAACTGTAACAGTATCAACTTTATAAGAAGCAGAAATCTTCAAAAATTACTGTGTGTTAGAGCTCACAAATTATTTACAAGATTGAAAATCTACTGTCTTTCCAGTACACTCCTCTGTATAACAGGAAGCTTGACAAAAAAATACACAAGAATTATAAAAGTCTCCTTAGTTTCACTGTTCATAAATTTCCTTGTAGTTTGCACCCAGGGTCACCTGAACAATTCTCTCTTCCCTGTCTTCCCAGTCCATCATACACTGTAGAAGTCTGATGGCCAGCACATGCTGACTGATCACCCGGCAATTACATGTTCTTCTTGCATTTCTTCTCTTGAGGCAATAATTCAGATCTCTCTCTACCCAACTGGATGTTTCCATAGTCTGCAGAACATAGCTTTCTTTATGGCCCTCTGACTGACAGAATTAGCTAACCAGTTCAATAGGCTGTAATCTGACAGGAAGAGGGGTTGAAGAACAGCACAGTCACAAACCACCTCTTAGAGGGTAAGTCTAACATTCACCTTTTATTGGGAAGTTGATTTTTAAACCCCTAGGTTTATCACAGTTCCAGTTTTAGAAATCTAAACTTTGTAGCACAGGAGGGGCTTTTTGAACTTGGAACTGTTGTAGTAAGTGAATTAATTCCACCCCTAAAAACTGGCTATCACCCTGCATGGATGCAAGGACATTCTAATCAGGCTCTTCCAAACATGTGAACATTCTGCACTTGATAGAAGACAGCAATTTGACATTAGAGGACTGATTTTAGGTTTCTTTTTAGTTAAGAACACAGCTGGAAAACAGTCCTTTCACTTCCGAAAACAAATACAAAGTTAACACTTTCAACTATACTAGTCTGACAGCTCTGAAGAATGACAGAATCACAAAGTATTTTGTATCAGAAGCTGAAGTGAACCATTGCCCCTTTAAAGACACACTAATTAGGGTTTTCATAATATACAACGTATATTATGAAAGTGTGCCTTGCACTTTATAGAGGATAGCTTTATTTTAACATTTGAATTTGATGTTTTTGATACTTCAGGCACTTCTTTCCCTCAAGAGAGATACTATTGTGCTGGATGCTGACATGGCTTTAATACTACTTCAGCTTTAAGACATATACATGATCACTCCCATTCTTAGCAGAAATTATGTGAATGTAACAAGCAGATTAAGCACCGTAAGAAAGCAAAGCAAGTCCTTCTAACTATGATCTGTCTGCTAACCACCACACTTCAGCATTCAGTTCAAATATAAATTAGTTTTAGTAAACAAAATATAAGAAAATACATAGCCAAGAACAACTGAAATAAGCACATGCTTACCTTGACTCTCCACTACTGTTTCTTACACTTTCTTCATCACTGTGCCCATTCATTGTAAATATTAAAAAGTTTAAAAAATAAATAAAAGTCCACTCAGGTTACAAGATGGATATCAGGAAATCACTTCTTGCTACTTTGTATGTTTTCCAGATGCTGTACGAATTTGCTTTAGTGTTCTCAGTTGGTATTCAAGATTTCTCCCAAAATACCTAAAACACGAAAGGAAAACAACAACATAATTTTAAAGTATGTTTGCAATTAAAGACATACTAAAAATAAACTTTTTTTTCCCCTAACAGTGAAAGGGGGCATGTTGGACATCATGTCTGTAACTCAAAACCAGTATTTTTTGTGTGTTACCTGTTCATGGCTGATCATTTTATCACCATTTCCTTTTCTGAGGGAAAAAAAAAAAAAAAGACTTTTTCCTGCTGTCTGTGAAAACAACAAAAAATAATGTCCAGAGAACGACAGGTCTTCATATTAGTTATTTCAGAAAAAATGGAAGATTTAAATAAAATACACAAAATGCAGGGAAGACCTCTCTTGCTTTTTGTTTGACTGCGGTGGGGTTTCAGAATACACTTCTTTATGCCATTATGCTATGCTTCTTTATGCAACTTTTCATGGATGGTGCTATAAAGACGGCAATTTCTGCTGAATTATTAGCTGCAGAATAGGAAAAGTTATGGAAATTACATTTTCTTTAGTACTGGGGGGTGAGAACAGTTTACTGACTACCTGCACTATACATCTGTTAAGTTTTTGCATAGTATTGAATTCAGGACAAAACAAGTCTAAATTTTAAAGAAAAAATGCCTGCTTGAAGATGTAGGTAAATATTAATGTTCTGCTAAGATCTGCTTAGTAAAATGTATTTCACATACTAAACAGTGGAAGCATTTCCAGGAACACACATAATGCTACCCACTTACAGTTGTGGGTAGGAGCAGGAAGATAAAAGACTGTACTGTTTAACACGAGCTCCCACTAAATCAAACCAGCAAGATCCCAGAGATGGAATGATCATTATTCCATATACACCAGTCTCCTAGGCCAGATCACTAGGCAGACAGTATTCGATGCAGCCAGAGAAAGTTTAGGCTCACGGTAAATGGGCCGCAAGTACAAACTCAGTGATAATCAGATCAACTTGTGCCCTCACAGACTTAGCAGTGTGAAGGCGATTAGGGTCTTGCCTGCCCCGGGGTGTTCCCCTCGAACATGCCACATCCCAACCCCGAGCCCATCGGAGCGGTGGTGAGGGAACCCTCGCTCTGGGACGGACACTGGCCCGCGCTCACACCGCCGGGCCGCTCCGGCCCGCGAACCATGGCCATGAGGGAGGGGAGCGCGATCGGAAGGAGCCCAGCAGCCACAGCGGGGCCGCGAAGCGCGACCAGGGACCCCGCGGGGGAGTAGCACGAACCGCCGCGCCCTCGGCACCCGGGAAACATCGCGGGCGGCGGCAAAACTTCCTGCCTGCCGCCAGCTCTCTGCTCCGGGCCGACCAGATCCCGACTCTCATCCTCTGCCGCCCGCGACGCTCTCTCGCTGCCCGCCCACAGGGAGCGCGGGCAGGGCCGCCCGCCCGCTCCGCTATCGGCGCGGCCTGCACGGGCGCCGCTCTCTGGCAGCGCTTCCAAGGCCAACCGCCACCGCCCTCCACGATCGCTTTCCCCGGCGCCCCCCACGGCCCGGAGCGGAGCCGCGGCTGCTCTCCGGCCGCCCGGGCGGCTCCACACTGGCTCCCCCCGCAGGACCGCGCGGGAGCAACTCGACCCAACTGCCCACCCCGGCCCCGGAGAATCCCTCCCTCTCTCGGCGGAGAACACGGAACGGGCCCGAGGAGCCAGCCCGGCGCCGGGCATCCACCCCCCTCGCGACGGGCAGCGGGGCCGCATTTACTCGGCACCGCCCGCCCCCCCTCTGGCTTTCATCTCCGGCAGCTACACAGTTCCCGGCCGGCGAAGGGAGCCATGGCGGCCTCTGCCTACCTGCGGTGCGCTGGGCCCGGCCGGCCCAGCCCTCCCCAGGCCCCCCCACGGCCCGAGGCCTCGCTGTGCCTCGCGGGGCGTACTGCTGCTCGTACCGCAGCCCCGGGTCGCGGGCGGCTCCCGCGGCCGCGGCGGGGCCTGGGCGGCCGCCGCTGCTCCTGCCGGCTCCGCGCTGCCCGCGCCGCGGGCTCGCTCGCTTTGCCGCTTGAACAATGGGGTCCGGACCACGCTGGGAGGGGCGCAGGGAGAACCAGGGTGGGCGCCGCTCCGCTCCGCCGCCGAGTCCTAAGTCCTGCCGACCGCCGCCATCACGCCGCCGCTTCGCTCAGCCTCCCCCTCCCGCGGTCGGATGGAAACCCCGGGCGTGATGTCAGCCCTGCGCCCTGGGACCGACCGGCAGCGGGAGGAGGAGCCTCGGGCGGGGAGACGAGCAGCGCCGCCGCCGGGCCTCGCACAGCGCGGCGGCAGCGGTGGTCGTGCTGGGAGCCGGCGGGCTCGGCGGCAGCTCCCGCCCGCCATCCGCGCTTACCTCCCTTCTGCCTAACACTGGGAAGGCTCCCATGCCGGTGTGCGGGCGCAGGGCGCTGCCCGAGGGGCGCCATGAGCTGAGCGGCGCGGCCGCAGCCTGGAGCGGGCCGCCTGGTGCTGCGCTGCGCGGCGCAGGGGTTTTGTTTGCGGTTTTCGGTGTAAAATCACAGCCCGACGACAAACTGAACCGCGTTTCTCACTTCATGCGGTTACGAGCGGTGCTGGGGCGTACTTAGGGAGGTTTGGACTGTCCCCTGGCAGGGGGCTGGCCTTCCTCCTTGAATCCAGGCATCTACGCCCGGTCCTGTGCCCGCTCCTTGCTAGTGATCAGCATGATTGAACGAGACGCACGGTCGTTATTGAAAAAACAGAACAACCCAACCCCAAAAGAGCAACATGCAAGCAAGAAAGTAATATAAGTTGTGTGTCCAAGTGTTCCCAGAGTGGCAGAGGAAAGTAGCAGCTGAGTGAGAGTGTGCTGCAAACAACACAACACGGCGCTGGAAAGTGGAAGCAGTTTACCTGCCTTCTTCCCGGTGAAAGCACACCTGCGCTGTAAGGCTCTGTCACTGCAAGAGGATTGTGGGGACATTACTGACTGACGTCTGGCACCAGACCTTTGAACACCCTGCAAGGGTGAAAGAGGTCAGATCAGCAGGAAAACATAGTTTCCTCATCACTGAAGGAGATCTTGAAGGAAGCTACTCGCCGTGTGGTTGAAGATGGTCACAGCAGCTGTCAAATGAATTCAAGCTTGAAGAGTTGTGTTGGCCAGGACCCACATGTGAACCACAGTCAGTCATCTGGAGACCTCTTGGTGCCATTATCTTAACTCATGGCTGCTCTTCCAGTGTGAGCAATGCTGGCTGCCTTGGTGCTCAGTGATGTGTGGACAGCTGATGTACACACCACCCTGCAGCTGAGTTGGTTAGGTTTCCTGGAGCCTACCAAGGAGCCTTCAGTGCACCAAGTAACGTGTGAGGTCTGAGGAGCTGCAGAGGCTAGATGAGGCATATACACTAGCTCAGCTCTCAAGCACTGTAAAGGAGATTACCACAAAATCTCTGTGATGGATGGCAGGGAAAAAAATTTCCCCCAGGAGTTAAGAAAAATGCATTTAAGAATTGCTTGGATATGAAAACAGGCTGAAAGTTTACAACAAGGGTATGATTACACTATGTTCCTTACTGAAGCACTGAAGTTTGCCTGAGTCATCTAAAGGGAGAATATTTTGTGATAGATAAGAGTGCTGCAAAGAGCAATGGACTGAAGTTTAAATTCAAGAGTGTCAAAATGGAAAAAACTGTTTTAAATAAAGGTAAATAAAGAAACAAAAAACAAGCAGATGGTTGTTCAGCCATCCCTAGGGGAGCATGGCCCTGTCACATATCCCATCATCCTTCTTTTCCCCTCAGTTTTATATACTGAGCATGATGCCATATGGTCTGAAACAACCCTGCTATCCTGGCTGTGCCCCCTTCCACTTCTTGTGCACCTCCAGCCTGTTGGGAAATGGCCATCTCTGGTTGCACAAACATAAAGTATAAGTGAGCAATCCAGGCCCCATAGACAAGAGTTAGGCCTCTGCTCAAGGTTATTCTCAAGACAGCTGTGGGAAAGAGAGACATCAAAGCTGAAAACAAGCTGCAGGTGTCCAAAGATTAACTTGGCAGAAGAAACTGTTATTGTACCCTTCTGATAATAATGTAGTGCTCTAATTAGAGAAAGATCCCGTGTAAAACTTCTGTAAGTAAACAATATTTTGAGCACATAAAGTAGTATAAGTATGTGCACTGTCTGACAATAAACAAACTTAATTTATGATTCACATTGAATCCACGTCTTACTTCTCTCGCCACCAACATCAGCCTCCTCACTGATGGGGTGGGATGAGGAGCAGGAAAAGCTCTGACTCTGCATAAGCCCTGATCAGCAGTAATTAAAACATACTTGTGTTATCAACACTGTTTCCAGCACAAATCCAAAACAGAGCCCCATTTCACCTATTGTGACGAAAACTAATTTTCTCCCAGCCAAAACTAGCACATCTACATGTTTAGTTGTGTTTTACTTAATAATCTTCTTGGCTTTTTCAGTTTCCTTTACTTTGATTTGTTTAGTAGAGTTTCTCAGCTCTCAGCCTTGGAAATCCCTTTTGAAGGTATGTTTTCACAATGGTTTAAATAACTGGTGTTAGAACTGCTGTGACACCAACCTCATCTGCTATGAGAGCCAAAAGCTAGCCCTTCTCAAAACCAATTGCTTTCTGGTCACTTAACTGTCTGAACTAGGTCGCCATGCAGCTGCACATGCAGCGATCCCTGTGGAGCAGCACTTGTTACTTAGAGTGCTCAAAAATTGCCAAAAGAGTGTCTGGAGATCTTTCTCCATGTCCATGTGAGAGAAGGACTTTTCTTCCACATCAGAACTTCTTCATATTGGATTTCCTTCTGATGCCTTATGAAAGGCTGATCTGAAAAAGAAGCTAGACAGAGTTAAAAAGAATAAAAGTATTTATTAAAACAAGGTACACCTCAGGCAATGCAAGAGTCTCACAGAGACTATGCCCAAAATAGATGCCCAGCACATGTTTTTTGGACAGATATACCTTCGGTCCATCTGCATATCAGAAACCCATTATCCAGTTACAGCTTCAGGTACTGAATTCCCATCCCTAGTTTGTCCCCTTCTTCTCTTCACTGCTGTCCATGGTTGTTTACGTTTTGGGCTTTTGGAGAAACAGAATATCCTTGAAACTCAGTCTCAGAGAGAAATTGTTTTGTCTAAATAGCAGTAGCAGAACACTAGCTGACAATTTATGGAGTCTTAGAGTCATACACTAGAGCAGTCTTGATCTGGAAAATATCGAAGTTAAATCTTAAGGCATCACTTCTTTTCCAGAAGTCATGGTAAAGTATGGATGACATTCCTATCTTAGTAGCATTTTATCCCATAAGTAATACTGACTTCTGGTATGCACAGCTTTCAGCCTGCATCATGAGAGAAATACACATAATGCACAACATTTTAAGGACAGATGGACAAAATTCCACCCATGGAAAAAATTATAATTAAATATAAAATTAATTTTTTTTAAAATTTTTTTATTCTGAAGCAAGTTTCTGGACCCTCACTAGGATGTGCGTGAGAATATTTTTTGTGCATAAGGTGTCACTGATTTACTCCTGCTTCCACAACAGTTTGTGAGTTGGATTTTTGCTTATAGACAAGAGATAATCAATACACTGAACAAAATAGCTGCACTGTTATGCAGTGAGCACAATCCCTTTCAATGTCTCACGTTACTTTTCTTTCTAACACTGATAGGGCTTCGTGTTTATTACAGTCACTTATGTTTAAGAAAAGAGTTATCACTGTCCTATTCCTAACATTTAAAAGTTCTGGACAAAGATGCTTTTCTTTTTTATAGTACTGAAGCCTTCAATGCTGCATCTAGCAGTCTTTAGTGAGGCAAGATAGACACAAGAAATATCCTTAAGATTTAACTATGCACTAAGTTATATACTGGTTTCTTTGCCTTTTGTTCTTTCTAAACAACTCCTTCACCACCCTTTGATTTTTCTGCTTCTATCCTTCAGGTAATTCTAAAACATGTCCTGAAGAGCTCAAGAACTACAACTTGAGATATAATATAATAGCAAAGATTCTCTTTCTGTTCAGTCACTGCTATATGCAGCAGGTATAGTCTAGTTTGCTTCTTTTCATTCATTTTGTACCCCTACGGTTATTCCATTTAATTTTACATTCTCTCTTCTACTAAGAAGCCATCAATAGCAATTTATGTAAGTAATGCAGTCATTATCCTGTGACTTGAATACTACATCTTTCTTGCCTTCTCTGCCTCTCACACCTCTTTTATTTTTGCCACAACCAGAATCCTGTCCTCACTTGGGCCTAACTAACCAGCCAAGTGCACAGTGCTAAAGAGTAGAGAGATAAGATTTAGAGGACACCAAAGGTGG